>SJYO01006231.1:26492392-26873786 GCA_006410555.1 Capra ibex | reverse complement strand
GGTTTTAGTGACGTCTACCACTGACGTCGGTACTTTAATTTTCTGCGAATGAGGAACCTTCTTTTCAATACTGGTTGGATCTATCGTATAAGTTTTCGTCTCTGTAATGAAACGGCTGATTCCAGGTAGATCAGTTCCGATACCAAAAAGGTCACCAGTACATACCTACACTCTCAACCTGACACTTCTTCCGACTCGCGACTTCTTAACTACGAAAACTTGACACCACAACCTCTTCCGAGAACTCTCAGGGAACCTGACGTTCGTCTAAGTTGGTCAGGTAAGACTTCCTCTAGTCGGGACCCTAAAGAAACCTCCCTTACTACGACTTCGACTTTGAGGTCATGAAACCGGTGGAGTACGTTTCTCAACTGAGTAACCTTTTCTGAGACTACGAACCTCCCTAACCCCCGTCATCCTCTTCCCCTGCTGGCTCCTACCCCACTGACCTACCGTAGTGCCTGAGCTACCTGCACTCAGACTCACTTGAGGTCCTCTACTACTACCCGTCCCTCCGGACCGCACGACGCTAAGTACCCCAGCGTTTCTCAGCCTGTGCTGACTCGCTGACTTGACTTGAATTGTACATTTTCTTACTTTAATCTTGTGAAGGATTGTGGTATGTGTTTCTATTTGAGTTTTGCCTAATTTGTGGATTTACATTCTGGTCTTTGATATTTTGAGAGTCTCCTTTTGTATCCGTCTTGTGACCTACTGTATTTAGTTTCGTTCTCGGAGATACTGAGTGGAGGATCCCACTACCTTTATTTTTGTTTTCATTTGTTCACCCTGAACTAGTTTGAATTTTCGAAAACGTGCCGTTTCCTTTGATATTCGTTCGACTTTTCTGTTTGGAGTCTTTTCCTTTTTTATTATCGTTTACTTTGTTGACTGTTTCCTAATTGGAGATTTTATATGTTCGTCGAGTATGTTGAGTTACGGTCTTTTTGTTTGTTGGGTTAGTTTTTTCACTCCTTTTCTGGATTTTTCTGTAAAGAGGTTTCTGCTGTATGTCTACCGATTGTTTGTGTACTTTTCTACGAGTTGTGACGAGTAATAGTCTCTTTAAGTTTAGTTTTGATGTTACTCTATAGTGGAGTGTGACCAGTCTTACTGGGAGTATTTTTTCAGATGTTTGTTATGTACGATCTCTCCCACACCACTTTTCCATTGTGAGAACATGACAACCACCCTTACATTTAATTATTATGTCGGTGATACCTTCTGTTATACCTCTAAGGAAATTTTTGATCCCTATTCTGGTGGTATACTAGGTCGTTAGGGTGAGGATCCGTATATGGGATTCTTTTGGTTTTAACTTTCTCTGTGTGCATAAGGTAACAAGTGACGTCGTGATAAATGTTATCGATCTTGTACCTTCGTTGGATCGACAGGTAGCTGTCTACTTACCTATTTCTTCAACACTATATATTTATTTACCTTATAATGTATCGGTATTTTTCCTTGTGTAAACTCAGTCAAGATTACTCCACCTACTTGGATCTTGGATAATATGTTTCACTTCAATCCGTCTTTCTCTTTCTGTTTATGGTATAAGATTACGTGTATATGTCTTAGATCGTTTTACCATGACTTATTAAATAAATGTCCCGTCGTTACCTCTTTGTCTGTATCTCTTATCTGAATGTCTGTACCCTTCTACCCTCCTCTCCTACTCTACATACCTTTCTCATTGTACCTTTGAATGTAATGGAATACATTTTATCTATCGGTTACCCTTAAACCACATACCGAGTCCTTTGAGTTTGTCCCCGAGACATAGTTGGATCTCCCCACCCTACCACTCCCTCTACCCTCCCTCCAAGTTTTCCCTCCCCTATATACATATGGATACCGACTAAGTACAACTCCAAACTGTCTTTTGTTGTTTTAAGACATTTCGTTAATAGGAAGTTAAATTTTTAACTTTTTTTTTTATTAGTCTGGTTTTACTTTGGTTTTTTTCATTGTTTTGTCTTTCTTATTTTTCCAAATTTACTATCTAATTTTGAGGGTACACAGTATTCATATGATTTACATATGTCTTATTTGTGACACTAATTTTTGTTTTCTAACAATATAATCTAAAAAAATTTTTTAGGTTGATTTACAGTCATTGTCCAGTGTTCGGAATTTATATTCCTACATCGTTGAAACTTTCATGTTTCTTTCTGTCTTTTTTCTATATCACCGTCGATAGTCGGTTTTCTTTCGACTACATTATCGTCCGTTTCATGTGAAACTTCGTTTATATATTAACGATCAATTGTATATATGTGAGTGGTGATATATATTTTATCTATCGGTTATTCCTGGATCACATGTTGTGTCCCTTGATATGAGTTATAAAACATTAGTGGATATTCCCTTTTATTAGATTTTATATATATATTGGTATAGAGTATATGTATACATATTGACTTAGTGACACGACATGTGGACTTTGATTATGACATATAGTTGATATTAAATTTTTTATGTCCTCAGTAATAGTGTTTTCGACGAATTGTTTTAAATTTTTATTTATTAACGACCTCAGACACTGTCGTAAGATTTCACTAATCTGTCGTTAGTCATTTTCCCTTTAAACAAGTTCTTAAGATAAAGAATGTAAGAACAGTTAAGTCACGTATATGATACATCGAATTGGAGTCTAGACTCTACCATTTTTACAAGATCAACTTAAGGGACATACATTTTGTTCTTCTTTGACTCTAAATAAAAATTTAGAGAGGTTTCTTTAATGTCATGCGGGTAAAATTCTAGTGTGTCTGTTAAACACCTCTTAAATCAAGTATAATAGTAACTCTCAGAGGTTACGGTTCAGTGTACCGGAGACAGAGGAATTTCGAATTTTTAAGTTTGTGCAATAAATGAGACCTGATTAAAATATGAGTTCACTTAATAGACTCGAATTGAACGATTTTATAATTGGTCATATATTGTGTATACCTTGATTGATACAATCCGTGATTCATAGAATACGGAAAATTGAGCAAGTTAGGAGTATTGGTCTTAATCTCTATTCATGGTATTAATAGGGAAAAAATAATTGTCTCTTTCACTTTGTGTCTCTCAAGTTCATAGTTCTAGTGTGTATATTATTTCTCTCTCCTAACTTTGGATCCGAGGTCTCAGACACGAGAAATAGTTGGTTCTCTTCGGAGACCCGAATACCAACGGAGATGGTGTTCGATCTATAGATTGAAACCGTTCTGTAAAGTATAAAGATGTGCAAAAAGAATTGTGTCTCTTTACCTTTAAAATGGTTTGTAATGGATTTTAGATAAAATTAAAAATACATAAATATAGGAATTGGTCTATATTCATTCCTTTCGAAATAATATATAAATATAGGAAGATAGTACATTCGTATGTTTTGAATGTACTTGTGACGATTCAGTGAAGTCAACACAGGCTGAGACACGCTGGGGTATCTACCGTCGGGTGGTCCGAGGGGGCAGGGACCCTAAGAGGTCCGTTCTTGTGACCTCACCGAACGGTAAAGGAAGAGGTTACGTACTTTCACTTTTCACTTTCACTTCAACGAGTCATCACAGGCTGGGAGTCACTGGGGTACCTGACGTCGGAAGGTCCGAGGAGGCAGGTACCCTAAAAGGTCCGTTCTCATGACCTCACCCTACGGTGACGGAAGAGGTTGTACTTGTGATCCGGAAAGGTCTATCAAATTAATATTCAAAGGTTAAAGACTTGTTGTATTGATTATAATGGTATTCTCATTTCTTTCTTTTTGATAATTATTTTACGGTCGTATAAAAAGACATTAAAAAAAACATGTTAGTAATATTTCCGTTGACATAAAAGGTAACTTTTCCATTAAGAACAAAGAGCCTAAAACTCAGAGGGGGTGTGGGACCGGGACGGTTTTTTTAGAGAAAAGAATGTTTTGATATCTTATAAAAGTTAACCTGTGTATAAGTACATCGATTTCTAGTGTAAAAGAAAACTTCGAAGTATACCGCATGCTTATTCAAAACTAGTCGTACTGAACTCATATTCACTGCACATGTTGAAACTCCAGTAAGGAAAGTTTCACTCCCTACACGAGAGAAGAAAGGGAAGAAAGGAGAAAAATCGACTGACCTAAACTCATATTGACTTGGTGAGTTACCTTTGACACACAACTTCCACCGTATCGTTGTTCTTTTCTCTTCGGATTAAGAGACTATTAACACCCGGGTAGTATTGTCGGTTCTATAAATACTCACTTTTTATATGAAGATATAATGACCCCTCGAGAATTGAAGTCAGTGACTAGTACTTAGGATTGATGAAATCTTGATCCTTTAGTTAGTGTTTGACTAAACATATAAGTGTGTCTTTCGATATTAATCCCGTATACAAGAATAGGGATCAGAAATTCTATTTACAGTTATTGTGTCATTCTCCTTTTTGATTTTGGTTATGGTAATTTGAGGGTATGTTATATTTCGATACTGTACAATGATATTTTCTGTACATTTATACGATACATGTAACTAATATGTTCCGATTATACTGAAAACGTACATTTATATTTTATATATAATCATGTTTAGTGTTAATATACACCATGACGTATTTACACTGGATCTTAATTTGTTCAGTCGATATTAAACTGATTTGTAAATTAATGATTGAAACGAACGAGGGAACCTTGAATTAAGTTCCTTCAAAATGAATAAAGACATAAAAACATTACTGTCGAAGAACAAAAGAAAGTTTGGTCGGGTCCCGTCGAATTTATATGAGCCAAGTCAAGTCAAGTCAGCGAGTGAGCACAGGCTGAGAAACACTAGGGTACTTAGTATCGTGCGGTCCGGAGGGACAGGTAGTGGTTGAGGGTCTCAAGTGAGTCTGAACATAGGTAGCTCAGCGACTACGGTAGGTCAGTAGAGTAGGAGACAGCAGGGGAAGAGGAGGACGGGGCTTGATGGGGGTCGTAGTCTCACAAAAGGTTACTCAGTTGAGAAGCATACTCCACCGGTTTCATGATATATGATGAAGAGAGTTTATCAAAGGATTTACGTTATTAAAATGACTAGTCTCCCGATATAGAATTTTTTTATACGACTTTAAGAAGTGATGAGAAATCAAATCAACCGTAAACTACTGTTAACTACACGATACCTATTAATTACGTCCTATAATTGGTCTCAAGATTGAATTTGACATCATACAGACTCTTAGACCCAGGTGTAGCTAAGTACACAAAGATTACTTGTGGTCTTCTACCAGAAAATTTATTCCAAATTAAAAGAGTCTTAATTGACGTTCCTTAATTTCTGTTGAGACACCCACTACACACATGTCTTAATGAACAGTGACTGGTGGTTAGTGTTTTGAAAACAGTGATCTGACCTTTTTCTTTTAGACATTCCGTGTCTCCGTTTCAGGATCCGGGCCAAAACACATTAAGGGAAGAATTCAGTCCGTGATACCCAACTGACCTCAGATCTACAGATCTACGTGTTACTGGAATCCTTGCGGAGTGGAATTTGAAAAGGTGAATATACTTCGGTGAAACAGTATATAATGAAGAAAGACGAAAATGACATCCAAAACTCCAAGAGAGTAGAAAACAGACAGAGACTGAGAACCGTAAACACGTCCTCTTTATGAACAGAGACGACTCATTCCTCTTTGTAGGGAGAAGATAACCACGATATAATTAATCGTCCCATAAGTCGAAGGGTCACAATCTGATAGTACGATTTGATTAGACGCGAGGAAAGAACACAACGAATTCCGACTTATAAAAGTAATTGAGTGACCGATATTCTTTTGAAAAGTAAAAAATAACATTCAAAAAAAATTACAAATACTATAGTTAATACTATATAAATATAAGGAGGTTCTCTTTTTAAAGGGTTGTAAACCCCTAATGAATTCAATAAATTTTTTATTTTTCAATATTTATTAAACACCTCCTTTATGTTATATTAAAGAAGTTTTGTTCTTATTAGAAACGTAAAGAGACTATTGCTCACTACAACTCGTAGAAAAGTACACAAACAATCGGTAGGCATACAGAAGAAACCTCTTTACAGGTAAATCAAGAAACCGGGTAAAAAACTAACCCAGTAAATAAAAAGACCTGAACTCGACTTATTCAACGAACATATAAAAACTCTAATCAACAAACAGTCAACGAAGTAAATGATAATAAAAGAGGGTAAGTCTTCCGACAGAAAAGTGGAACGAATATCAAAGGAAACAACACGTCTTCGAAAATTAAAATTAATCTAGGGCAAATAAAAACGAAAATAAAGGTCATAAGACCCTCCACCTAGTATCTCCTAGGACGACACTAAATACAGCTTGTCACAAAACGGATACAAGAGATCCTCAAAATATCAAAGACCAGAATGTCAATCTAGAAATTAGGTAAAACTCAAATAAAAACACATACCACAATCTTTCACTAGATCAAAGTAAGAAAATGTTCACTAACTGGTCAAAAGGGTCGTTTTTAATTTTTTTTTTTTCTTCTTAGAACACAATTATATTTGTGATAATATGAGTGAAATTCCAACGAAACTTTAGTATGAATTTTGTCACCGGTGGTACTTGATCGAATGTCTATTATTATTCCTGACTCCCTTTATTTGAATTTTATAGGATACATCATGTTTCTCTTAATCTTTTCGTATTCTTGTTTTAATGTTCCTTTCGTTTTAGTACAGAAATTACTTTGTATAAACATAAAAGGGGTGTATTTTAAAGGTTAAAGGTGTATTCGGTTTTTTAAATTAACATTGGGATATATTTAGTAATGTAGGAAAAAAGGTGGAGAAAACGAAGTACAACTCTAATTGAAAGTTCTACGTTAGATTTATAAATGAAATTTTTACCATCGTCTTTATACAATATCGTTTTCATCCTCATCGTCGATAGTAATAATTCACGAATGATATATGGTGACATTTTACAATTTACTTAGGAAGAATGTGGAGATAATCTGTGTAAAATCGGGGTAAATTGACCTCGTTTTTTATATATCTTTCTCCTTAATTCATTTGAACGGGTTCTACTTTGTCAAATATTTACAAAGTTTGTCCTGAATTTAGGTCCATCCACGTGGTCCTCGTATGAAGGTTTGAAAAGTTTTTGTATAATTCTCGTAAGTATTAAGACATTAATGAGGGAATCTCAGTTCGAAAGGAAATTAATCGTTAATGTGTGTATGTCTGATTTATTGTCCAGCTTCTATGGTGTAACCGTTGATGAAGGTTTGTTCTTAGTCTCCTACAAACGCAATGTCTCGGAATTCCAACGTACGACTGTATTAAGATGATTTTCATGAGACAAGAGTAACAAAAGAGAACCGGTGAGGTTTTAGGGTTTCTTAAAAACTTGAACCTTTCTTAGTCTCATCGTAATGTTTCTGGTGTGACTACATAATAGAATTAATCTTCTATTTAAAATGAAGTTTTCTCTACAATATACTAACTTAAATTTAATAAAGATCTAAAAATTTTTTACATATGTTACATTACTTTTCTTTCTTTTCCCTGTTTTTATTTCACAACTTTGTGACCTTTCGTTACTCTCCCTTTCTTTCTACTCATCCTTCCTTATATTTGTCCCGTTTCTCTTCTTTTACTTTTTTCTCTTCTTTTAAATTATTACTTTTTCTAATATTTTTCATTTAATGATTTTGTTGAATCTTTAAATGTTTTCATTCAATGTATTTATTTTGTTTAGTATTTTTTATCTGACTCCTTAAGGGAACACCAGGTCACCAATCCTGAGACCAGAGTGACGGTTCCCGGGTTCAAGTTAGTGACCACCCCTTTTGATTCTAGGGTATTTGGTGTGCCACGTCGGTTTTTTCTTTTTTTGATAATCGTTTTCACTTTTTGCTTTTCACTCTTTTTGGACACCGATATTGGTGAGAAAGGAACGTTTGTAGATGATTCATGTCTAGAGAAGCAATGAGAAAAAAGATCTGATGATAAGAATCCGTCATCGAGAAGTCTGCGTCACGTACGATAAGGTATTCAGTCCTTTTATGATTGTGTGGGATTAGGGAATGAGTGTCAGAGAAAGAGAAAATTGTGAAAAAAGAAAAACTTCACGTGTTTGATTTTAAGTTCTTAGATTTACAGGAGTCAGTGAGTCAGCACAGGTTGAGACACTGGGGTGCCAGACGTCAGACGGTCCGAGGAGACAGGTACCCTAAAGAGTACGTTCTTGTATCCTCACAGCTACGTACTCTGTCCCACGAGCCCCGACCACGTGACCCTACTGGGTCTCCCTGCCCTATCCCTCCTTCCACCCTCCCCCCAAGTTCTACCCCTTGTGTACATGTGGGCACCGACTAAGTACAGTTACATACCGTTTTGGTGATGTTATAACACTTCATTAATCGGAGGTTAATTTTTTTTTTCTTGTATCCTCACCCAACGGTAAAGGAGGAGGTCTCTTAGAAGGACTGAGTCCCAATCTTAGGTACAGAGGACATAACCGTCCGTCTAAGGATTGGTGACTCGGTGGACCCTTCGGGTTCTTAGATTTACCAATATACTTTATGATTTTTCGTAAAATGTTTTGTGTATAAAATAATTATATGATAATTAGTCAAATATGACGAGAAAACGTTATACTGTAATCTTTCGTATGAAGGAAAGTTTCCAATTATATAATGAATGTTGTCTGTTACAATCTTCGAGAACGGTTGAACGGTTATTGTATAAACAGTATTACGTTATTTTTAGTTTTCCTTACTACGAAAGGACAGACCAGGAAAAGGTCCGATTGTGAGTAAATATATTCATTAAGGTAAATAGAATTTAGACCTTAAATAATGAATACTTGTTTGAATTCTTGTTACAAAATTGGTTTTCATATATATTGTATTTGGGTTTAAGGTGGTCTTCCTTTACAATGAAGTGTCTTAACTTTCTTATACTCTACTGTAATGTGATGAGGATTAAGTAAATCTTTGTAGTGACCACAAAGAGGATTACGTCTACTTTAAAATTAATATTTATTTTAGTCGGAAATATTCTTATAAGTGTTTAGGTAACTAAGTGTTGACCCATTCATATAAATATTTAATTGAAGACTCACCAAAGTTTTAGACAAGTACCTGGGATTGACCTTTATTTGTCTGTATTTTACTTTGAGAGAAACCTTTTTTGAAGGTTAAATATGTACAAGTACTTATCGGTAAGCTCTCACTGATAGAAGATTTCAGTAATTACTAACACTATTATGTTTTAGTTGTACTAGTACTGAATGACAATGACGTTGAACCAGACCCATTGTGAAGTCGAAACTTTTTAACTCTTTAAAATTATCTTGTTTCCTATATGAAGTATTCCTTTATATTAGATAAATATAAATCGATACATTGAACAGTATCAATGTATCTATACATTGATAGGACATAATTGTTTGTTTTATTTTACTTGGGATCACTAATTTCCGTGACTATGAACTCTTGTGAGGTCCTTTATGAGATTTTACACAGTCTCTTTTTTAATAAATTTTGATGAATAATGGTATTATAGAATTTTTTATCGATTGAATATGAAAAAGGTGTGGGTCAGACCCGTCCTTCTTTTGTTATGTTTCCCCGTCAGTCCCTTATTGTGTGACTAGACGTTACTTGAAGAACGGTGGTGAAAAACCGTTCCGTATTCTGGGATTCCGTCACTGTTGTTGGAAGAGACTATAACGGAGAGACAGTACAGTCTGAGGAGATACGTACATAGAATTACTTTTTACCCCAGTCAGGTAGTTGAAACCGTGTTATTTACACAAGGGTTAGGATTTTACATTTTTATTAGAAGATTTTCTGGGTACATAGTCTGCACTTGAATAAATGTTTTGTCTGAGTCCCTGAACTTTTTGCTTAAGTACCAACGACCCTCCTTCCAATTCCCCTTCCCTATCATTCCCTCAAACCCTACCTGTACATGTGTGACGATATAAACTTTACTTATTGGTTGTTCCTGGAGGATATACCGTGTACCTTGAGACGAGTTACGATACGCCGTGGGACCTACCCTCCCCTCAAACCCCCTCTCACCTATGCAGACATACATACCGACTCAGAGAGACGACAGGTGGACTTTGATAGTGTTGTAACAATTAACCGACATGTGGTTATGTTTTATTTTAAAAGTTTTGTTTTAAAATGTTTTGGTTACATAGTCGTGTTTCATTTATTCTCTGTCAGACTTACTTTAATTTTTTATGTACAAATATGTGTACATACATATACAAACACTTCTTTAGACTCGTGTCTTCTTAACTACGAAAACTTGACATCACAACCCTCTTCTGAGAACTCTCAGGGAACCTGACGTTCCTCTAGGTTGGTCAGGTAAGACTTCCTCTAGTCGGGACTCTAAAGAAACCTCCCTTACTACGACTTCGACTTTGAGGTCATGAAACCGGTGGAGTACGTTTCTCAACTGAGTAACCTTTTCTGAGACTACAACCCTCCCTAATCCCCGTCCTCCTCTTCCCTTGTTGTCTCCTCCTCTACCGACCTACCGTAACGACTGAGCTACCTGCACTCAAACTCACTTGAGGCCCTCAACCACTACCTGGCCCTCCGGACCGCACGTCGCCAAGTACCCCAACGCTTCTCAGTCTGTACTGACTCGTTGACTTGACTACATATGCAAAATATGAACTTAATTTCAAATGAAAAGTAAAATTTCTAGTCCTTTACTCGGACCGACTCCAAGTAATTGTATGACGAATACCAGGTACTAGTGTACCGTAAATTTATCGTTTCGTACTTATTTTTAGATCTAAATAGGTAGACTGAGGTTTCTGTGCCGAACGAGAGACACTAATATGATGTAACAGAAGGTGAGTTTCATTCATATCGTTTTACTAATTAGTAAGGTATAAATAAGTTACAAACATATTTATATACCCGTAACACGACCCGTGACTTTCAAATGTAGTTAAATGTCACCATGGTTTAATATGGTTATTAATTTTAAACAAAAACAATTATCGGTAACGATATATACTCCTTTATTTCCCATTTTTCATGTCTATGACTTACCTGGTTCTTTCCTAAATACTTCTTTTAGTATAGATCTCATCCTAGCGTTTCCTACTTAATGTAAATTGTCCACTTATTTCTCAAGTTGGTAATCTTTTGGAGTCCCTCTATCAAGGTTTCAGAGTACTGACTCTTTCCCGACGTGACCAAAGTTTTCATTACCTAAACTCGTGTCGAAATTACATATAAGTGTCCCCTCATTTTATCCGTATAACTTTTCGTCTCTATAATAAAACGGTTGTTTCCAGACAGATCAGTTTCGATACCAAAAAGGTCATCAGTACATACCTACACTCTCAACCTGACTCTTCTTTTGACTCGCGGCTTCTTAACTACGAAAACTTGACATCACAACCTCTTCTGAGAACTCTCAAGGAACCTGACGTTCCTCTAGGTTGGTCAGGTAGGATTTCCTCTAGTCAGGACCCACAAGTAACCTTCCTGACTACGACTTCGACTTAGAGGTTATGAAACCGGTGGAGTACGCTTCTCAACTGAGTAACCTTTTCTGAGACTACGGCCCTTCCTAACCCCCGTCCTCCTCTTCCCCTGTTGTCTCCTACTCTACCGACCTACCGTAGTGGCTGAGTTACCTACACTCAAACTCACTTGAGGTCCTCAACCACTACCTGTCCGTCCGGACCGCACGACACTAAATACCCCAACGTTTCTCAACCAGTACTGACTCGCTGACTTGACTTGACTTTTATCCGTCTTAACCGACTTCATCTTTTAATTAGTACTTGTATCTCTTATCTTGGTCTAGTAGTACTTTGACTTACGGTCTATTTCTGTAGACCTAAAGAAGAACTTTCATGATTCTTTAATAATTTGAAAAACTCATCTCCTTAATGAACTCTTTTAGTCATAAATCATTGATACATAATCAGACCATCTTCCTTTACATCGGTTTTTGTTTTCTATTAAACGTCCTACAATCATTTCTTTCTCTCCCTTTCCAGTTTGATTCAAAGTTTAGTACCTTTTTATCTCTTTTTACCATAGTCTTTGTCTTAATACCTTCAATCTTTCCCTATTATTCAGAGATTAACGAAAAAGTTTTTCAAAGAACAAAAAATCCAAATCGACCCCAGCTCACCTAAATTCATAAAATTTTTGTGAAATATATTTCACCCTATTGTTACGGATTCATATTTACAGGTTACCTGGTTGACCACTTCATTTTGATTTCGAACTCTCCCTGACCCCTTCAGTACAATTATTCCTACTACTTTGCTTTATACTCCTGTTTTCTCTTTTTGACTGTTTCATCATCAAGACTCACAATTCCATGTTCTTCCCCTAACTGTCTCCTTTTTTCTCTAATTTCATATGTCTGGAACAATTCCTGCCAAATTTCTTATCAATGAAGTAATACAAAAATTAAAATCGACGGGACAGTAGTAGGTAACCTCTTTAGTCTCACCTTTATATGACCAAAATTTACTATCAAAGATGGTATATCAAAGTTCATCGACTGCCATTTTTGCCGTGGACCGGAGAGTTAGGTACACGTGTTTGTGTGTGTGGGTAATACATTAGTCTATTTCCGAAAGTGTTGTCCTTTCCTTCGACAGTTTGTCGGGGGTCTATGATGGACCACTTATCAAAACGGTCAAGGGCAGGATTGGTTGACGGTCGTTACCAAACGTTTAATTAATTTTGTATACCAGTAATTTAAGTGTCCTTACGTAATGTTTTTCTGTAAAAAACGTGTTATCTACATAAGTATTCTTCAATGGTCATTTATAGCAAAAATTTAAATTCTCTACGACTTAGAATTAAAGACTAGAATTAAACCGTCACTGAGTTGAGTTAAAAGTCAAATAAACGAACGGGAGATCGGGGAGTCAATTCTTTGATTACAAGATATTTATTGTAAATTACTTAATTCTTTCGAAGAATAAAGTATCTGGTATGTTTTTTCAAAACATTTTGTTTGTTTTTTAATCATGGGGAACTATACGTGAAACTTTTAAACTTCACATCCCTCTCCCACTCACTATATTCCAACCTGTCTCCAAAAAGATATCTTGTTTTTGACAAGACAATTTAATACCAGAGATGTTATGTTCTATGATTTCGTTTTGATATCGTTACTAAATGATGACAATCTTAAAAAAAAGTGTCTTTAGACGGATTAACTTATCGTTAATCTGTCTTAAATGAAGAAACTCCCTTTTTTTCTCCAACGTAATCATCCGATTCTTTACCTCAGTCACTATTTAGGAGTTCTCACTTCTTGGATACAATCCAGTGTGAGAACCGTGACGAGTCCACCCGTCACTTCTGGTAGTCGGCACAATTAAGGTTTGCGATGAGTTCGAGTACTTATAAATGAATCATGGATGACTCGTTCCGAACGTCCCTTCTGTCTATTTACTGTTGAGTTGGTTTTCTGTCGGTTACGTCTTAGTTTTAGGTAAGACCAAAAGCCACAGTCAAAGTTAAAGTCTAATATTTAGAATTAAAAAACCAACCCTTTTCTTGTAGTGACACAGATTAGAGGGTTAAGATACAAGTATAGAGGTATAAAATAACAACAAAGACACAACATACATAATCTTAATGACACATAGGGACCATCTAACCAGGACCTACCTTCTCTGACTATAAAATGATGTCTATAATTTGTTATTATATCCATAGAATTATAGTAGAGTCCAGATTATGTTATGTAGTTCATATGTAGACAGGTTACAGTTCCATAAATACTCCGTTTTGTACAATTGATTTTTTTTTGAATACACGTCCACTAATTTTTTTAGAGTGTACATCGACTCCCCTTTTTTTTTTTTAAAGGACTTATCTTCTGTTCCTGTGGGTTACTGTGGTATACAATTGTGGTTTACGACTAATATAACATGAGTCGAAGACTAAGGAGGTAATAAAATTCCGTATTTACCAATTTCTATTACTTATATCAATACAAATATTACTTCCAGAATTCTGGTAAATTCTAGAGTCTAGATTTTTTACTTTCTTTTTTGATATCTGGTCCATTTGTTTTGTCAGACGAAAGATAGGTCTCATCGTTCGTTGGGTCCTCTTTCAATTCATTTTCATGTCTAAAATATCCAGTTTATATATCAGGTAGTTGGACCAAATCATCTTTACAATTACTAGACCATGGCCTATTCGTGGGTGACTAAAGTTAAGTTTGTATTGTAAATAACGGATCCAGACATTCTTTGTCTCTCTTTTCTTAACCACCACTCCATATGACGTTCACTCTAGTTCTCATGGGTGTCCAGTCTTTAAACTTCGACCTTTATTGGTACTCGTATATTAGGGACTTCTATACATCGTCATGATTTCTCCGGTTACCTACCTATCCTCCGAACTCGACTGTGACCCAAATTTGCATTTTACTTTCACATACTGATCTACTCGGCTTTTAAGTGAAAATCGAGATTTTTAGACAATGAAATATGGTATATTAGAAACGTCTCCGTCATGGTACAATTTCCTTTGGAGTCTCGGTTCTTTTCTATAGGTCATTTTTATTCTCGTTGAGATGATTCGACTTTTTAAGTTAAAGTCGGAAAATTTTTGTCATCTCTCTTTTTAATACTGAAGAGGGGTATCTTCTATTTCCTTTTACAAAGATGACCCTCTTAGATAGTGAATATCGATGAATAACGGATTTTAACTTGTATCATGTTACTAAAAAACTTCATATTCATGTCCTCTATTTAACATAAAATATAAAATTTTTACGATTCTTCTTGTCAGAACAAGAGTATTACTTCAGATACACGGGACAGAGGAGTTACAAAAGATAAACTAACTGAGGAAAATTCTTCCTATGCACGTTTTATGTATCAGGTTTTAGTCTTCACGACACGACACGACCCAGCACAAAGTGAGAAACTCTAGGGTACCTGACATCGGAAGGTCCGAGGAGCCAGGTACCGTAAAGGTCCGTTCTCATGACCTCACCCAACGGTAAAGGACGAGGTCCCCTAGAAGGACTAGGTCCCTAGTCGGACCTCACAGAACGTAGAGGACGTGACTGTCCGTCTAAGAAATGGTGACTTGGTGGACCCTTCGGGTCATGTTTTGTCGTCATCCAGTATATTAACAAGGTCTTTGTTTTATTGAATTAAGTTGACACATGATCGATATTTAAGATTTATTTTGAATTAAGTCTTTAGATCTCGAATGAACCAATTTTTATATCTTTACAGAAATAGCCGTCGTTAGTTCAAGAAAGAGTCGATTCCGGAAACTAAAAGGAGTCAAAAAGTTTCCCGAAGAATTTGACTCAGAGTTTCATTTATCGAATAGGGAACCTTAAATTCAAGTCAAACAAATTCATAATCCAATTTCGAGACCAACAAAACAGATTCTTTTAGGTAGAAGAACTCTGCTTTCATCGAAAGAAACAACCCCCAACTCCAGATCTCGACGATAATAAAAAGGGAAATATTTGAAAGATTTTTATGACTTTTAGTTTGTCCATTGTTTTAATTCAAAATAAAATTCCTTTAACTTTTTAAATACTATGGTGTCTACTCTGAAAAATTAGGTGAAATTAGTAATTTTTGGATAATCAAGTTATACATTAAAGTGTTTAAGTGTTTTTCTTTTGTAAGAAGACTTTGTCGAATATAACTTGGATCATATATACATGAGTTAAAAACATAATTTGAAAATAATATGGTACTCAAGGAAATATTATATGTAAAGAGTAAATGTCTTCTGTACACTTCTTAGATTCACTTTTTTTAAAATATTACTAATAACTTTAAACTATCATTTGTGTATACTAGTCTCTCTGATGAGAGGAGAAACTTGCATATAAGACTTTATATTCATTCGTTGTCTCCTTGATAAGTCTTTTCATGTAGTTTGTTTATTGACCATGATAGTGTGCATACAAAGAGAACGTAAAATATTTCCTCTACAAAAATATGTAAAGGTTAGTCTTTACACCAAAGGGTACCCCGAAGAACATCGAGTCAGTCATTTCTTATACGGACGTTACGTCCTTAGGTGGACGTTACGTCCTCTGGGTCCAAACTAAGGACCCAGACCTTCTAAGGGGACCTCTTCCTTTACGTTGGGTGAGGTCATAAGAACGGACCTTTTAGGGTGCCAGTCTCCTCGGACCACCCGATATATCAGGTACCCCAGTGTTCTCAGTGTGTACTGAATCGTTGATCCGGTGGTAGTGACAGGTTGATCAAAATCTTATGTAATCTAATGACTACTGTCTATGTTTTTGATGATTATTTCTTGTCGAAGAACCGAAAGTTTTTCTTGTACCTTAAAAAAGGCTATAAACGGACTGTATTTAAGGATTCAGTAAGATTTTAAAGGTGGGTTTCAACAAAAGATCGAGAATAAAGTTTAGGTCGAAGTGGTTTACGTCAAGAGGTGACTTGATCTCTCTTGTGTGGTCTACGACTTGTATAAACGATAAGAAGTTAAAAAATTATATTATTGATATAGTACCATCAGAGGTACGAGTTTTTGATCAAACTTTGTCCTCTTAATATCAATCAGTTATATTGTGACCATACACGATAAAGTAATTGTGACGTTTACAATGATATGTGCATTATTTAGACCTCTTTTCTCTTATTTAGTCGGTTAATGACTCGATAAGTAATTATCGATCCACCACGAAAATCACTATGTACTGTATAAGTTTATAAACCAAATTTTACAAATTACAGGGTAGATCTCCAAACGGTTCTCAAAACAACATAATCATCTGTTACTAATCAATCGACTTAAAGATAATCAGGAATGTCACATAGAATATAAACTTTCTTAATTGAAAAGTGTAATTCTGTTTATAAGTATGTATTAATATTGTACGTTCCGTCGAAGTCCAATCCGTTATCCGAGAGTACTTTGTAAGAGATGAAGAATAATCATGTTTCTTTCTTGAAAATACTATATCGAAATGATAGGACCTGATCTGTTGGGAAATTTTAAGATAAAATTGGAATTTTTTATGACGTCCCCTTGTTTCGTGTCTTCTAAGTAAGAATATTTACAACGAAAGGTTTATTAACTCATGATACGGTCTCCTTTTTGTGTCCTTTGTTTCCGGTTCATCCCTTGGATGATACTATACTTCTTAGTCTTTTTGGGTTTGGTCATGTATATTTACGAATTTCGTCCTCTTGATATTGTAAATCGTCGTTCTCTTGGAAGACCATATTTATAAGTCACTCCGTCGTCCTCTGGTCCATTCTCGTTTGACTCCTCCTATGTGTCGAAACGACACGTCCTTAAGGTATGTTTTATTTTTAATATACAAGTCGTATGGATTACTTTGTCAATATTAAAAATTACTACCGGTATTTATGAAAGTGTGTCGAAAAACTGTATATAGTAGTATAAATTAGAAGTTTTGTTGGGACACTCAATTCATCAAAGGTTAATCCTTTGTTGTGCTCTGTTTATACATTATGAACATAGAGTATATTTGATAATTTATTCCTTTCATTCAGAAGGATCTTTCAGAATCTCAGGAGTTTTCGTCTTTTATATACCAGTTGTCGTGACTATGTTTTTCACAGACTCAAATGTAAACGAAGTCTCGTTTTTATGTGTTGAAAGAAAGGGGAGAGCGGCTGGGATAGAAGTCAAAAGGGAATCAGTACGGAGAGACAAAGGGATCGTATACGAAACAGAAAAAAAAAGAGGAGATAAATGTGAGGAATAGAAGTCAAGTTATGGTCAAAGGAGAATTTTCCGAAGGGGTTCCTTTGGTAAGAGATAAAGAGAGAAGAGATGTACATTCTTTTAGGATTTAGATCTAGAAGATTTAAAGTAAACGTTTAGTCAACAAACTTTGAACGTTGCTTCAAAATACACTCTTTTGCACGATATTTTAAAGACCCACAAAGTATTTTCGGAAAATTTAAGTGTCGTGTTTACGATAAACGCCTCTTTTCGGTTGCCTTTTAACAAAAGTACTATAATTTGTCGGATATTGTTTTCGATCGTAAACGAGTTAATCGTTTTAATTCCAGACATAACTGGAATTACCTCGAAAAACCTATGAAAAACCTTCCTAGAAGTTTCAGATTTTCGTCACACGGTTTCCTCTTTTTTTTTTTCTGTTGTTACGTCCGAACTCAACGATGGGAATCTCTCCAGACGTACGTTCCGACCAGAGATCTACAGAAGACCTTTGAAACTAACCCCTCCCAAGAATGGTGAGTGTTTTGTCGTCGAGTGATACAGATTTAAGAAACATGTTCGTTGTACCAGAGATGACTTGTGAACAAAAGGAAGATTCTCTCACACGGACGTACTGGTCGGGGGTCATTTTTGGAGTCCGTGACCCAGGGTGTCTTCGAAGGGACCACCTCCAAAATGTAAATAAAAGAAGGTCAAAATATCTCTGTATTAACTGTATCTTGTGACAGATTCAAATTCCACATGTCGTATTACTAAATTGAATATATGGAGTACTTTAGTAGTGTTATCACTTATAGGTGGTAGAGTATGTCTTTGTTTTAATTTCTTTATCTTCTCAAAAAGGACCCTACTCATAAGAATCCTGCAGTAAATATTGTATCTCGACATCATTAATATAGATAGTACCACGTGTAATGTAGGGGTCATGAATAAATAGAAATATTGACCTTCAAACATGGAAAACTGGTGGATGTAGGTTAAGGAGGAAGGGATGGGGAATGGAGACCCTTGGTGTTTAGACTAGAGAAAAAGATACTCCATAAAAAAATTGATGTTGTTATATAATCAAAGAGAATGTGTTGTAGTCAAGTCAAGCCAAGTCAACGAGTCAACACAGGGTGAGAAACACCCTGTGTACTTAGCGTCGTGTGGTCCGGAGGGACAGATAGTGGTTGAGGGCCTCAAGTGAGTCTGAGCGCAGGTAGCTCAGTCACTACGGTAGGTCGGTAGAGTAGGAGACAACAGGGGGAAGAGGAGGACGGGGGTTTGGAGGGTCGTAGTCCCAGAAAAGGTTACTCAGTTGAGAAGCGTACTCCACCGGTTTCATGACCTCAAAGTCGAAGTCGTAGTAAGGAAGGTTTCTTTAGGGTCCTGACTAGAGGAAATCCTACCTGACCGACCTAGAGGAACGTCAGGTTCCCTGAGAGTCCTCAGAAGAGGTTGTGATGTCAAGTTTTCGTAGTTAAGAAGCCGCGAGTCGGAAGAAGTGTCAGGTTGAGAGTGTAGGTATGTACTGGTGACCTTTTTGGTATCGGAACTGATCTGCCTGGAAATAACCGTTTCATTACAGAGACGAAAGGTTATACGATAGATCCAACCAGTAGTGTCGCTAAAGTATAAAGATATGTAAAGTTTTACTAGTAGACAGAGTAGAGAAAGAATGGAGGGGTGGGAAAAAAGGGGAGATCATTGGTAGACAAAGCAGAGACATAGATATTAACAAAGATTAAACAAAACCAAAAATCTAAGATGTATATACACTTTAGTATGTTATAAACAGAAAGAGACAGAATGAATAAAGTGAATCATGCTATGGGAGATCCAGATGACTACAGAGCTTACCGTTCTACATTGAGAAAAAATACCGACTCATGATCATGTGACATATGGATATGGTGTAGAAATAGGTAAGTGGACACTTCCCTGTGAATCTAACGAAGGCATAGAACCGATAACGTTTATTACGACGTTACTTATTCCTTCCCCTCCACCACGACGACTATTTCTTGGACGGACGGTTACGTCCTCTGTATTCTCTGTACCCAAGCTAGGGATCCAACCCTTCTAGGGGACCTCCTCCCGTACTGTTGGGTGAGGTCATAAGAACGGACCTCTCAGGGTGTCTGTCTCCTCCGACCGTCCGACACCGGGTGACCCAACGTTTCTCAACCGGTGTGACTTCACTAAAACGTGTGCACGACCACAGAAAACGATGGACACCCGAAAAGAGATCGTCGTCGTTCACCCCCGATGAGATTGAAAAGAGATGGACACCCCGTGGTCCAAGAGGAACACCACCGAAGAGACAACGTCTCTTCTCCAAGATCCCGTGTGCTCGAAGTCATCAACACCACAGTTCCGAGTCATCGACGCCGAACGCCCGAGGTCTCGTCTCCGAGTTGTTGTCACCCCGTTTCCGAATCAGTGAGGTACGGTCCGCTCTAGAAGGACCTTGTCCCTAGTTTGGGTATAGAGGACTTGACCGTCCACCGAAGAAGTGGTGACTTGGTGGTCCCTTCGGGGATATAGGAAACCTTAATGAGTATCGTCACTTATACGGATATATGACCCGAGACACTTAGGAAGATCTTTTAGTGACTTAAAAGTTCACCAGAATCATGTCATTGGGTTATGTCCGACAATGATACAAAAGTAGAGTAAAGGTGATTTATATACTTATAAATTAGGAATTATGTTTATTTGATCATTGTCATAAGACTCAGAAGAGTAAAGACTAATCCCAACAAACTCCAAGAGATATATATTTCCTTACTCGTTTTCTCCTTCTAATTATTATTACTTTGGTACAAATCTTCTCCTCTTTTCAAGTTATTCTACAGTTATATGTGTATTCTCCCCTTTTTTATGACGAACTTTGTCTTATTTGACTCTACACTGAACCCTTTGCCCAGGTCTCATTTCTCCCCTTTCCCTCCTTTGAACCTTATATTGTAAAGATATTTCTTCCTTCTCCGCCTTATACCTCTGCTACTCAGGTCAGTAATACAGGAACGACGGTACAACCACGTCTTACAGAGGGGACGATTTACGTCACTTCTCGTTGGTAGCTGTAGACTTCGTGTACACCTACTCATGAATCAATTTTGAACAAATAGTTCGAGTTGAAAGAGTATTTTGTCATACCCCAGTGGTTTAAAAGTTTTTTGATACCTATGTACTCTACCGGAAAAGTCTCTTTTAGAAAAAAAAAATTATGAATAACTGTTCTACGGATTTTTGAAAGGTTGTTATACAATCCTTGTTTATGCTTTACCTTCCAGTGTATAGTTTTTTGGTCTTGAAGTTTTTATAGTTTATCCTCGTTGGTTGACAATGTACCCGTTGATTATTTCATTTGTTTTGTTTTGTTTTTCTAGAAATTTCCATTTCCCCGTATAAAACTCTATTCGTTTTAAACTGGTGTTTTCTTTTTGTCCCTTCAGATACTTCGTCTCGTACTCTTCACTCTATTTAGTTTTTTGTTAAGTTCGGGAATGGTTCTTAGAAATTTGGTTACTAATTTTCAAGAAATTTATTTAGGTTTTTTCCTTCAGTCTATCTGATATCGACCAGGTGAACTAGAACCATTTTTATTTACGTGAGTACCCACTTCTCATATATCCCTTCCCATTATTATTTTAGTGTCAAACATATCTCAAAATGTAAAAAGTCTCTGGCAAATATGTGTTGTAAAGTCAACTCAGAATGTTGTGAGACATTCTCCTTGTTTCCATAATTTTATGAGAAAATTTTTACTTTTTTTCCTATAAGTCGATTTACTGACTAACTAAGATCTACTTTACTAAGATTTTCTTCTGGATGTATCCTGGGTATAAAAAGATTACGAATTTTGACCCTAAAGGAAGGGGGCGGTTATATAAAGTTTTACGCAGAGAGTCTTAAACGGAATCTCTACATAAATCCCACTTGTCCTTTGTCAACTTTTCTTGATAGTCCGAGATCGGTCGTTAAAATTTACTTAAATAGTCTCTCTTTTAGTTTCATCCTTGACGTATGGAAAGTCGAGTTTACACATTGGGTCCTCGTATTCGTTGTATCTACTTGTTGTACTAATATATTATGGATTGATATATAATACAAAGGGTGTATTCTACATCTTTCGACCCTTGTCGTAGTAAAGGTTGGAATGTTAATTTTTCCGTCAATTAGATGTTTTGACAGTTAAAGGAACTTGGGTAGTCTCTCGAGCAGATTTATGTCTGTCTATAGAGACTCCTCTTTGTACGATACCTGGGGTCTATTGGACTTCGCCTCTGGTCTCCCTTACGTTTGACTTTTCCTGGGTCGATTTTAGAGATTTAACGATTTCCGACCCACACTTGATCGTACTCTTACGTCTTAGGGACTCTAGGTCTTTCCAGTGTCGTTTCGAGTAGATCAGTGTCTGAGAAGAGGTGTATGGAGTGTTCCACGAGTGTTCTTTTTGATTCTCTTTCGTTCTCTGACCTCTCTGAGGGAGGACCTCGTCTGGACCTCCTCTTCTTTTCGTCGATGACACCTCGACCCCTTCCCCCACTTCGCGGTTCGAGGTAGATCAGGGGAGAGGGGATTCTTTCCATTGGAGGGACTACCGAGTTACGTCCTCTGGACCCAAGCTAGGGACCCAACCCTTCTAGGGGACCTCCTCCTTTACCGTTGGGTGAGGTCGTAAGAACGGAGCTTTTAGGACGCCTGCCTCCTCGGATCATCTGATGTCAGGTACCCCAGGGTTTCTCAACCTGTACTGACTCGTTGAAGTGAAAGTGAAAAGGGGATTCTTTGTTGTTTTTGGATACCGGAAGTCCCGTGTCCGCTTTTGGGTAATCTCTACTTCCTTTTCTTGTCCCCTTTTTTGAGAGGTGACACCTCTTCCCCATCTTTTTTTAAGACTTGGTTCTGATGATCGCTAGGAGATGGTGACCCTGTCCTGTCCTGACGAGTGTCACACTTTGCGAACTCTGGGTCCCTTTGTTGGGGACGGATTGTCCGACTTAGTCTCGTTGTCTCTGACGGTAGGAGACAGGTTATGATGGTCCGACCACTCGTAGATCATTGTTCGTTGCGCCGGTTACAGATCTCCTCCACGGTCTATCATTTTGGGAGAAGTTTCGAGTCTTTGTTTGTCCCCTGAATTCTCGATTTCCGTCTGGTCTATGACTTATTTTGAGGATTCGTTTAGTCGGAAGTAGGACTTGTGTTTCATTACGATCTCTTTAAACTTCAGACACGATCTGACTGTGGTTTCGTTTTAGGTTTAGGTTTAGGTCGAGTCAGGGACTGATCTAATTGGATTGACGAGAGGGGTATGAACTTTCCTGATGTTTTTCTTCTCTAGACAGTCAAACGTTGTACTTATTTTAAATGGAATCGGAGATAACGGGATATGTTCTACAAATCGAAAGTTGGTTTTTTTTTTTTTTTTTTTTCTATATTTTTTTTTTTGCTATTTTTTCTATGTGAAAGGTAGTTGTTTCTCGATCTTTATTTATAACTATATTGCAGTAATCGTAATAGCCCGTCTTTTAAAATTTGTAGATGTTAATTACACAGTCTCCAAGATCACCGTTTCTACCTGGTGTTCGTACTTACTTACCTTTTAAAGTTGTCCTTTTTTATACCTTTAATCCATTCTGTTAGTTTATTTATACGATCTTTATTTTTGGGATCATTGTCTCTACTCCTAACGGAAACTGTTTAAGTAGTCATTTGAGTTGTGTCACTTTTTTCGTCGTCACTTATACTTCCATTCAGTTATTTTTCATAAGTTTGACTTTGTGTTCCTTTCTTCTTTATTTTTTCCCTTGTCTACTAAATTCTCGATACCCTGTTATAGTCAAATTGAATAGATGCTCTTCTCTTTTCCGTTCCTACCTTTTTTATGAACTTTTATGTTATTTGCTCTTAAAAAGTTTTGACTATTTTCTGTTGTTTTGTATCTAGGTTGGACGGGTCTTTTATAGTCCTCCTATTTTTAGGATGTATCTGTGTAGTGTAAATTTAGGGACTATTGCTCTTTTAGAACTTCCGTAGATCTTTATTTTTCTGTATAATGTACCTAACCTTGTTCCTGACCTCCTTGTTCCTAACCTTAATGTTATTTGTAGAGTAGTATTGAATCGTATGTGTTCTGTTACCTTGTCATTAAAACTGTCTTCGTAGTTTACAGTACCCCGTGTCTGTTCGATACGGATGATATGCGGGAAAGATTTAAGAAGTTGGTTCCTGGGTATTGACGAAATGTGGTAATAAAACCCCCTACTATGTCAATGTATCTGTGTCCTTCATCTTATCTCTCGATGTATGTGTAGGGATGGAACTGGAAACAAAGGAGGTATAACTATGGACTCACCTGAAAAAATTTTTTGTGTTTAGACTAGTTACAAAAAGGGAGACATTTCATTTTTAAGGGTAGTCGACGTTACACGGGAGTCTCTTTTAGTATTGAAGAATTCGACCAGAAGTTTTAAGAGAGACTAGCCCAGGGAAAGATGGCTAGGTCAGAGTAAAGAGTCGTAAGGGGGAGTATGGAAAACAGGATCGGTATAGTTCGTTGTTCTATAGAGACTTCTAACGTATGAATCAAAATGAAGACATGACCAAATACTAAATAGTTTTAAACTCTCCGAGGGAAGACCAGGTTTGGGATGGAACTAAGAATTATTGATTTTAGTAATGGGGACAGGGTAGTTTTTACGTTTCTTTAACCCGAGGCGGAAATAAGAAGTCTGCATACACTATGATTCGTCATTGTACGAGAAGAAGAAGACTCCTTTCATTGTCAGAATTTTTCAAGTCTTGGAATGTCGTCCCAACCGTAAACCCTTACATATTATTTCTCTCATGAACTTTGGACTATGGACTTTAAATCGGAGGGGTCATCCTGTTAAGAGACCTCCCTCCCCTTTTTACTTCTTACGGTGTAGAGAAAAGAAAAGGGTCCGGGGTTCAACATCCGATTACTACGATCTATTAGTGTCCAGAGTATGTAGTAATCCATTTTTCAAGTAACCACTCAGGTTAGTGTAGTAAAAATGAACGAAATCCTGACTTTTCCTGTTCGAAGATAAAAGATGGAATAAGAATTTTTTTTTTTTTTTTTTTTGGACTTGTTTTTGTTCGTGTAAAAAGATTTGGTCTTCCGGAAACGTGTCCCTGAAACTTCGATAATACATAAAACAATAGATTGAAGACCCTCTTCGGTCTCTCTGGGAGTGTCGACACACGAATCCTTGTTGTCCGTCACCAGTGGCAGATGACTAAGGTATCCCCCTCTCTCCTTCTCTTCCCTCCCCGCCTCCCCTCCACCCCCGCTCCCACGCCCCCTTCACCCCGTCGCTCCGTCCCTCCTCCCTCTGCCTCTCCCCGTCTGTCCCTCTTCGCCCGTCCCTGCACCCCCCTTACTTCAGGCTCTTGCGGACGGAGTCCTTTCCTCAAAATGGTTCCTGTTTTCAGACACGTGTACGAGGAGGGAGACAGATCTTGTTGGAAGGAAGTCGGTTAAAAAGTGAGTTGAGTAAGGTTTCAAGGGACAGTTTTACGTCAAGCTGTAGAGACGAAAAGTTGTCATTAGTTTATGGATGCCTCCCGGGTGAGATGAGACCGTTAATCTTCTCTCCAGCACCCCTATGTCCGTCCCAATCCTGGAGTTAGAAGGACGTGAGTGTCTCTTCGCATTGCTTGAGGTTGGAGGAGGAGGAGGACCTTCGGAGAGTGAACACTTCCGATGCAAATTTCGCACCCACACGATTCAGTGAAGTCAGGGGGTACCTGGTGTCGGGTGGTCTGAAGAGACAGGCACCCTAAGAGGTCGATTCTTAAGACCCAAGTAAAAAGGCAGTCTCGAGTAAAATAATGTTAGTAGACAGTTGCTCAAAGAAGATCATCTTCGAGGAATTCCCGACCCTGAGAACAAAATAAAGATGGGGAACTTCTGGATCTGAAAACAGACCGTCCCAGTTATTTACTTTAAAATTAATTTCTTCCTCATTTTATTTTCGCACCAAACTCTACCAGATTGACGGAAAAATTTTTATTTTCTACATCTAATCTACGATTTTTATTCTATTTAGTGTTTATTATTATTAAAATCTTTAAAGATAGACACCCAGTGTGTATTACGTATAGTATGTGATTTCGAGATGTTTCAATTTCTAGGACGTCTATAGAATTAATTTTTTATTTTAAGTGTGGTTACAAAGTATTATGAACACCGTGACAATATTTATTAGTATCTTTTTTGACATTCCTTCTCGACTCATGTACTCTGTCCTTTTTCTCCTCCCTTTTTTTGTTTATTAAACTATTAGTTTTTTTAAATTTCCTGTTGTGATTTACGGAATGTTGAATGAAACGGACGTAAAGAATGGTATCGTTGTTTTGTCATGTCATCTTATCTGTAATTACATCGTGGCTTTCCGTTAAGAAAGGAAATCCTTACGAAAGAAATATTGAGAAGTATGCGCCAATGGAAACTGACTTATGTGACTTGTTATCTCTTATTTTTATAGTGATACATCCCATATGCAAAAAAATTTATTTTTTCGTTTCAGGAATGTGACAACAGGTTAGATAGATATGTTGGCTGGCGTACGTTTACTTCGTGAATATAGTGACAAAAGTCGGTAGAGACCTATCGTCACTTTTTGTCCTTCACGTTCATTTCATTAGAAATAACTATATTATCCATAAAGTAATTGTCTGTTTAAGACTTGAACCTTTTTAGTCGGAATATATAAAGATTTAACTCCGGAGACACCTATTAAAAGTATCTAGGTTAAATTATTCTACTAGGACACTTCTTCCAACTCGTGGCTTCTTAACTACGAAAACTTGACACCACAACCTCTTCTGAGAACTCTCAGGGAACCTGACGTTCCTCTAGGTTGGTCAGGTAAGACTTCCTCTAGTCGGGACTCTAAAGAAACCTTCCTTACTACGATTTCGACTTTGAGGTCATGAAATCAGTGGAGTACGTTTCTCAACTGAGTGACCTTTTCTGAGATTACGACCCTCCCTAACCCCCGTCCTCCTCTTCCCCTGCTGTCTCCTACTCTACCGACCTACCGTAGTGACTGAACTACCTGCACTCAGACTCACTTGAGACCCTCAACCACTACCTGTGCCTCCGGACCGCACGACGTTAAGTACCCCACCGTTTCTCAGCCTGTGCTGACTCGTTGACTTGACTTGACTTGACTTGACTATAGATTATATATAAGTAAAAAGTTTCCGATAGACGTACATATTGTACTCGATTACGACTTTGTTTAGGTAGACCGTCCTAGTCTTTGTCTGACCCCTCCCTCCACACCGATCTGTTCTCGTTGTCCTCCTTAGGACCAACCCATGGAACTGAGACCACCACCTATGTCCCTGGATATTTACTATTTTGAGTGTGTTTTGATTCTATGTGTGTGTGACGACGTCGACGATTCATGTTGAGAAGTTCTGGGACTTGTGTGTGTGTGTGTGTGTGTGTGTGTGTGTGTGTGCTCATGTTCATTTTGACCCCTTTAGACTTAATCTAACCACCTAAGATAGTTCTACAACCTTAGGTTTCTGATCTCCTGTGTCTCATCAAGGTCACTCCCTGATCCAGGACTAGTTCCATGACTGACCAATGTCCATAAGACGACTTATAGTTTAGATCAATAACATGATCGTAAAACGTTCTACAATGGTAGTCCCCTTTGATTCCCATGTACCTTACATATTATTATGTTTACATAAACACAAAGAATGTTCACGTACACTCAGATATTAATAGACTTTTCAAAATTTTCGAGTTAGACCGTGTTAGGTGGGTTAAAAGTGTTAAGTGTAAGGTTGTGTTCTGAATGAGTGAGGGAAGGGGTGTTAGGAGTCTATAGAGAAGTATTAATATCGTTATCAAGTTTTAAGTCCTAGATTAGTGGATTTAGTCCAGTTCTAAGTTTACCACAAGGACTCATGACGTAGAACTCATATTAAGAAGAGTTATGTTTCTGGACACCTGACTTCTCTGATCAAGAAATGGAGGATGTGTAGGTTTTATGGGTCGAAAGGTCCGGTCCTATTAGTGTTGTCTAGAGGTAAGTTTTTCCATCCTCTCCTTCATCTCAGATCCTCCGTACATTTACAGTGACCAGATATTATTAAGCTTATAGGTCGTCCCAGGTACATTGGTCATGGAAGTACTCTGGGTCCAGGATAAGTCACCCTCATAAAGAGACACAAGACCCAAGACGAGAGAACTAAGATGGTAAACTCAGTGTAAAGGAGAAGGAATTTTTTCTTCGGACACAAACATTTTGAAGAGAGTCGAAAGAAGGACGGACGTCCCTGGATTTTCAGAGAAGTAAAGCACAACGAAGTAAGGTTCAGACTTTCACTTTCACTTCAGCGAGTCAGCACAGGCTGAGAAACACTAGGGTCCGAGGAGACAGGTACCCTAAAAGGTCCGTTATCATGACCTCAGCTAACGGTAAAGGAAGAGGTCCCCTAGAAGGCCTAGGTCCCTAGCTTGGAGCCAGAGGACGTAACATCTGTCTGCGAACTGGCAGACTCGGTGGTAAAGTTCAGATCCGAGTATATTTATTTATAAAATTTTTAAAATATCCGAAGAAAACTTAGTTAAATAATTAGGTAATTAAGTCCGTTTTCGGTACTGTATCTAGCGAAACTTCATTCAGGAAGAGTTGGAACCCGAGAGACACTCCGACGACATCCTGTTTCAGGTACCTAAGAATCTTCGGAAAGACAAATTGTCTGTCCTTGATCCTCCGTTCGGGAGTTTCTAAGACCCCCACCCCACGAAAAAGACACGGACTTTCTCAGGTACTCCTGATGGAGTTTGGAAAGACTCTAACATTTCTATAATATCAACGTGGAATCAAAGTAAAAACGGAACTCTGGTGTAAAGGGATTGAAGTAAGACCTACACTAGAAATAAAGCTCCAGGGAAGAATGAAACTCTTTGGAAACGTCCGACCTTTTGACAGGACTTAGGAAATATAAAGGAGTTTTAACAACTTTTGTTCTTAAGGACAAAATCAAGTAAAAGGAGGTAGGTATAGAGTACTCTATATCGATTTTCTTTGTCAACTGTTGTGAATCTGTAAGACGGACCTTTAGAGGAAACGGTCTAGATAGTCAAGTGATTCATGTAAAGGATAAAAGGTACTATGGGACCCACTGTCAAAACGAATTGAAAGACGGTGATCTGTTATTTCCAGAATAAAGGTCGAAGTTTATGGTAACAGTATTGAGAGAAAGTTCAGGAGTGGTCGGTAGTGGTACTCAGGGAAGGTCCAAAGTGGGTGACCGACGAGGGTACATGAAAAGTCGAAAACAATGTCGCGTAAGACATAGTCTTGTATAGTTTAATGTAAGACTAATAGATGACGACAAGGTAAGGACCCAACTCTTCTAGGGGACCTCTTCCCTTACCGTTGGATGAGATCATAAGAACGGACCCTTTAGGGTACCTGTCTCCTCGGACAGTTCGATGTCAGGTACCCCAGCGTTTCTCTACCTGTGTTGACTGATTGTGAAAGTGAAGTAAATAGATGACGACATATTGTTTGGTTTGAGTCATCGGTTATTTATTTATTTATTGTGAAAAATAAATAATAATTACGAACACACAAGACGTTAAGTCCTGGAACCCGACACTCATCGTCTTTGCCGATACACAAGTCTGAGATTCTATGGACCTGGAGTCGACATTTCTAGGTTTGTTAATTTTAATTTGAGATTTACAGATAGTCTTTTTTTTGTACCATTTAGTCGAACGTTTTAGAACGAATATAGAAATCATTCGTCCGATTCGAGTTACTCCAGTGTTGTACGAAAGTTGGGGTCGATTTTACCGTTGTTTCCGGAATTTTTAATTTACGAAACTAATATTCTGTTTTGATTTATTTGGAATTGACTAAATTTTAAATTTATAAAGTATGTCTATCCGTGACTACTAGACTAAAAAATTTATTGTGGTAACTGGTACATTTCACAATATTCTATGTACAATAAAAGGTAACTTTTACTTTTATAATAAACTCTTTAGAGTACCGTTAAGGAAGTTCTAAAGTTATACTATATTTAAATGAAAATTATAAAACCTGGTCAAACTAATTTCTCTTAAAAAAGGAGGTGAATTTTACTTCATTTCTCTATGGTTCTTGAGTACTCTGCTATTAAATTTAATAAAAAATTATTTAGCCTTGTTACAAATTGATATATAAATTTAACTTCTCGAAAACAAAAGTAATCTAGTGAACAGGTTATATATTTAATTAGAGACTAAAAGTCTTGAAAGGATTTATAATTCCAGAATAAAGAGTAAGAAGGAAAGACCAAGTAATATATCTCGACTTAGTACCTTTAAAATAAAATAATTCATCTTAAAATATAAAGAATGAGAAATAAAATTTTCAACTAGGAGTCGCACTAAGTAATTTTTTCTTTTGGAGAAAAATTTATTTTACATGTCTTTATTTTCAGATTTGACTTAATGACAAATGGTAGGACTTAAATTGAGACTAAGTTAAGTAACTGAGAGAGGTTTTCTCTCTACCCCTCTCGTCGTGGTGTGTCGTTTAATTCATTGATGGATGAATATAAATGAGTTCCCCCCTTTTTTTTTGTGCATGAGAAAAAAGAGATGTTTATAAATACCTGTTCTAGATAATAAGTAAAAAATGTAAAGATTAATTGAGGGTAATAATCACTTTTATTCATTTCAAAATATCTTTAGTGTCAACTTGGTTTTTTTAGGGATCTCAAAACAAATTAGATTTAATTAGTTGGGATCAAGAGATTCGTAGAGGGAAATGACGAACAGATCTGATACGGTTTCGGAACTTGACACACCTAGTTTCGTTTGACACCTTTTAAGAAGTTCTCTACCCTTATGGTCTGGTGGACTGGACGGAGGACTCTTTAGACATACGTCCCGTTCTTCGTTGTCAATCTTGACCTGTACCTTGTTGTCTGACCTAGGTTTAGCCCTTTCCTCATGCAGTTCCGACATATAACAGTGGGACGAATAAATTGAATATACGTCTTATGTAGTACGTTTTACGACCCGACCCGACTTCGTGTCGACCTTAGTTCTAACGGTCCTCTTTATAGTTATTGGAGTCTATTCGTCTACTGTGGTGGGAATACCGTCTTTCCCTTCTTGATTTCTCGGAAAACTACTCTCACTTTCTCCTCTCATTTTTTCCGAATTTTGAGTTGTAAGTCTTTTAATTCTAGTACCGTAGACCAAGATAGTGAAGTACCGTTTATCTGTCCTTTTGTTACCTTTGTCACTGTCTGAAATAAAACCTCCCGAGGTTTTTAGAGACGTCTACCATTGACGTGAGTACTTTACTTTTATGTGAACACGGAACCTTCTTTTCGATACTGGTTGGATCTGTCGTATAATTTTTCGTCTCTGTAATGAAACGACTGTTTCCAGGTAGATCAGTTTCGATACAAAAAAGGATATACCTTTCGATACCTACACTCTCAGCCTGGAAATTCTTTCGATTCGTGAATTCTTAACTACAAAGACTTGACACCACAACCTCTTCTGAGAACGCTCAGGGAACCTGACGTTCCTCTGGTTTGGTCAGTTAGGATTTCCTTTAACCAGGACTTATAAGTAACCTTCCTGACTACGACTTCGACTTCGAGGTTATGAGACTGGTGGAGTACACTTCTTGACTGAGTGACTTTTTCTGGGAGTACGACCCTTTCTAACTCCCGTCCTCCTCTTCACCTGTTACCTCCTACTCTACCAACCTACCGTAGTGGTTGAGATACCTGTACTCAAACTTGTTCGAGGTCCTCAACCACTACCCTGTCCCTTCGGACCACACGACGTCAGGTTCCCCAACGTTTCTCGGCCTGTACTGATTCACTGACTTGACTTGACTTAACTCAGAAGACTATGCTTATTCCTTTTGTACCCCACGACAAACAAGGAGTGTCTATGATTGTCGGTTACTTTTAATGTATATGTAAATTTAATGTCTTTTGACATATATTAATAGTAAAGAATTTGAACGATTTGATTCCCCTTTGTTAGGAAGACCAAAAACATAATAAAAAATTTTTTGATGACTCTATTAAAAAAGCAAAGATAAGTTAGAACGATAATGAAATTGATACTTTTAACAAAATTTTTTCTTCTTTCCGTTTTATAAAATTAGTGTAACAGATTCACTTTTCGTTGAACCAATCTCGTGACTATATGTTAGAATATAAAATAGAAAATTACATCAACTATATGTTATAATACTTTCAATGCCATATGTTGAGTCGGTATTTTTTCTTACTCTAACACAGTAGACGTTGTTATATCTACCTGAACCTCCCATAAAGTAATTCACTTTATTCAGTCTGTCTCTTTCTGTTTATGATATACTATAGTGAATATACACCTTAAATTTTTTATTCTGTTGGAGGATAAAATTTAACTATTTCACCTGTTAAATGATTCCAGTGTCATTAATCCTTTTCAGGAGTGATTTGTCCGTCTTACACTGAAAATAGGACTTACTGTCCTCGTGAACGTTTCCGTCTTCGTTCCTATAATATTCTACTTTCGGATGAAAAGGGAGACTACCTTTGACAATTTCAACTGGTGACAAGTTGTCTTAAATTTAAACTCTTTCCTCCGACTCTCAAATAGTCTATCATAGACTTTTTTGACTAGACTCGTTCACCCAGGGACTCGTTCCCTTGGTTAGTCAAAACAAGATCTTTACTTGTAAAGAGTCTATTCTGTCTTCTTGAGACATCTACTAGGTTGACCTACGTGTTGAAACTGTCCTTTTATGTCTTTACCCTATTTTCATTGACTTTCCTCGATGTCATTGTTTTTCGTCTTTCGAAGGGAGTGTCATTACGGAGTACAATTTAGAGTGACCGTTCGGATTTGTAAGTAATTCTTGTGTTTTCGAATCAATGAGAGTTTCCATCATAATCGGACTTTTAGGGTCGATCATCTGTTCTACTACCTTTTAATTCGTAATTTTCCGTCGTCTTCTGGGTCCTCCTCTTGGAAAATCCCAGTCGATCCTTTCATGGTAGGAATAAATAAGACGGGAAAGTGTCTCTGGAGAACCTTTCACTCTCCAAAGGTTCCTATGGTGTTCAAGATTTCTTGGTCCGTTACCACGGTCGAGTTAGGGACGAGACTTGAACTTCTTCTTACTCGAGAGTAAGTCAGTTCTCTTCTCTTATTAAGGGTTTATTCTCTAAATTTTATGGGGATGGGTGTGGTGAAAAGGTTGTTGAGGAATTTATTTATTTATTTATTAGTCCTTACACCAGAACCTCCATTTTGGTCCATTCAAGGTAAATATAAAGGTTGTTTTAGAACGATCCTAAGGTTTCAGAGACGTTTGAGGGGCCACAGACAAAACAATGAAGGACATACAGAGACATCACTTATTTTAGTTTTAAGATCTGTATTTCTTTCTCTCGTCCGTAACACCCTCTTTTTTTAACTGTTTCCTTTTACCCTTCTTTTTCAGTTTACAATATGAGTTCCAGACCTTTTCTGTCTTCTTATACGTCCGTCCACCGGACACTACCTTGTCCAGAGGTCTAAATTGAATTTTCTTCAAAGGTTACAAAGAAGTACCCCTATAACGTCCAATCTCGTTTCTCCTTGAATCAGACCAATACACCAATGTACGACTACTTTTTACGTATACCTTTAATACGGGTATTAAAAATTATGTGTAATTTAATTCTATATGATAATATTCGTTATTTCCTCAATAAAGAACTATAGATTTCTGTAAAGGGGTAAGGAAAATATATAAACTCGAAAACAGGTATCATTTTTTAATATTAAAGTCGAGACTTTATAAAAAGAAGTAAAAGAGAAAAGTAGAGAGAGAATTCCGACTGTTTCTTTGCTACTACTAGTCCTTCTCCCTATTCCACTATTTGTCCCATTAATAGTTTCCTTTCTTTCTTCTTTATAGTTTACCTAGTGCATACTCGTCGTCATGTTTCGAAGGTGCCTCCAACCCTGTGAATCAAATCTTTGTCTGCGATCCTCAAGGGACCACCACGTCACCTATCCTCAGGAGGACGATTACGTTCTCGGTACCCAAACTAGGGACTAGGTCCTTCTAAGGTGTGCGACACCTCGTTGATCCGGGTATCCGGTGTTGATGACTCGGACACGAGATCTCGGTCACATGACGTTGACGACTTCGGGTGCGTAGATCTCTTGCGCGAGGGGTTGTTCTCTTCGGTGGCGTCACTCAGGAGTGTGACGTCGTTCTCATCGGAGGTGAACCGTGTTGGTCTCTTTCGGACACGTTCCGTTGTTTCTAGGTCGTGTCGGTTGTTTTTTTCTTCATGACTTTTTTCTTTATCGTACGGCCTTCTTACGTATAAGAAAGTAGTTTATGACTCATGGTTAATTCATGTTCGGTGATCTGGTGGTTTAACTTACATTGCCTGAAAATGTCAGAAGTACATACCAATGGAGGGATTCCATACTCTTAAAAATGACTAGAAATAAATTGTCCGTTCCGTTGTGTACAAATGATTTCGTTTCAACGTTTGTTTCTTCCTTCCGATTATGTAACCCCAAAGGGATGATAATTAGATTCAAATTTTTGGAAGACCTTCTTCGGTATCCAGTAAATTCAGGTGAATCAAGAAGAGGTTTGAACTTAGATGAAAGAGGGGAACTGTTATGTACTGACGAAAGATTTTACTTTAACATCGGATAATTTTAGTAGGTTCGTAAACTGTATCATCCTCAGAGTTCAGAACGAAGTTTTTGGTATTTGTTGAAAACTTATAGAATCCTTGAGTTCTATCATGTAATTGTGGTTGTGTAACATAATCAACAAGATCCTATCTCTCAAGTGTAACCTGTGTAGGTCGTTGTCCCTTGTCTAGACCCTTAAATGACCCAATTTCATGTGTGGTGAGTTCGGTAGATTCGGACTGACCGATCACACTATTCACAAGTGGAGAGTAACATAGCATAAAAAGGAGACAGAATTACGATCGAAGAAGGAAAGACAGTGGGGGATTTCCATAAAGAAAGGTTTCAAGATAGTGGTCCTGAGATAAGAATAAAATGGGAATAAGGGAGCAATTAAATTGAGTGTAAGTATTGACTTGGAAGAAAGAAGGAAGGTTTAAAGTCTAAAGACTATTGTCATAGTGTTCAGAGTCAATTAATCAGTACAATAAAAATTTATTAAAATGTTTAATAAAAATTTTAAAGAAAGAAGGAGTTACGAATGTTGATCTATTGGAGTTGAAAAATTAAGAAGTAAAAGTAAGAATTAAAAAGTAAAGTAAACGGTGGTGGGAGTAAGTTCCCGAAAAGTCGACTGTAGTTCTGATGATCCTGTCGGAGGAGTGTCAGAAACGGTAATCGGGAAAGGGAAAAAGTCGAGGAGAATGTGTACGGGAGTCTAATTGACAGGATTTTATCTTAAATGATAAAAGACTTATACGAAATTTTTTTTACTGAGCTCATGTCTGTCTTGTTTTGAAAGTAGGTCTTTCCGACTTTTTCATGAGTCACTTTTAAACCTTTTGGACTCAAAAGGGTCGATTTGGAGTGAGGTAAAAATTTGTTACCATATGGTATAGGAAATACAGAGATTTCTGGGACTACGACCTTTTCTAACTTCCGTCTTCCTCTTCCCCTACTGTCTCATACTCTACCAATCTACCGTAGTGATTGAACTACCTGAACTCAAACTGGTTCGAGGTCCTCTACCACTACCTGTCCTTTCGGACTACACGACGTCAGATACCCAAGCGTTTCTAAGTCTGTGTTGACTCACTTTCTACAGAAGAGACCCATACATGGTTCAAAAATACATAACATTTGTCTATTTATCATTTTATTGATCCAGTCCGGTTTATTCGTCAAAAGTTGGAAAAAAATTTCAAAAAATAAATTTTTCCTCTAATTTTCTTCTAAGTAAATTTCCACTTTTCTATTCGGAGTCTTACCCTCTTTTATAAACGTTTGTTTCGTTGACTGTTTCCTAATTAGAGGTTTTATATGTTAGTCGGGTATTTCGAGTTATAATTTTTTCGTTCGTTGGGTTAGTTTTTCATCCGTCTTATGGATTTGTCTGTAAATATGTTTCTTCTGTATGTCTACCGTTTGTTTGTGTGTTTTTCTACAAGTTGTAACACTTAATAGTACCCCAATCAGTGATTTAGAACAGGCTGAGAACTCTGGAGGTACCTGATATCGGGGGGTCGGAGGAGATAGGTATCGTAAAAGGTCCGTTCTTATGACCTCACCCAACGGTAAAGGAAGAGGTCTAATAATATCTTTACGTTTAGTTTTGATGTTACTTCATAGTGGAGTATGATCAGTCTTACCGGTAGTGGTTTTTAGAGATGTTTGGTATTTACGATCTCTCCCACACCTCTTTTCCCTTAGGAGAATATGACAACCACCCTTTCATTTAACTATATCGGTGACACCTCTTGTCATACGTCCAAAGAATTTTTGGATTTTTTCTAGATGGTATACTGGGTCGTTAGGGTGATGACCCGTGTATGGTTCTTTTTTGGTATTAAGTTTTCCTGTATACATGGAGTTACAGGTGACGTCCTGATAAATGTTATCGGTCCTTCTGTATATACGAGTCAGTCCAAGTTGAGACGTAGGGATAACCGACATCGGGCGATCCGAGGAGACAGGTACCCTAAGAGGTCCGTTCTTATGACCTCACCCAACGGTACAAGAGGAGGTCCCTTAGAAGGGTTGGGTCCCTAGTTTTGGCACAGAGGACGTAATGTCCGTCAAAGAAATGGTGACTCGGTGACCCCTCCGGGTTCTGTACCTTCGTTGGATTTACGGGTAGTTGTCTCCTTACCTATTTCTTGTTTACCATATATATAAATCCCCTTGTAATGAACTGGCATTTTTTCCTCGTTGTGACGCAGTAAACGTCTCTGCACCTACCTGGATCTCTGACAGAATGTCTCATTTAGTCTTTCTCTTTTTGTTATAACGTGTAATTGTGTATATAAATCTTAGATCTTTTTACCATATCTAGAATAAACGTTTCATCTTTATCTCTGTGTCTGTATCTCTTGTTTGTACATGTGCTTCGCCCCTTTCCTCTATCTCCTCCTTCTTAATCCTCTAACCCTACCTGTATATATGTGATAACTATGATACGTTTTTTTATCTATTCACTACTCTTTTGTGGCTTATCTCGTCCTTTGAGATGAGTTACGAGACATCACTGGACTTACCCTTCCTATAATTTTTTTTTTTTTTTCACTATGTACATCAGTATCTCGACTAAGTGAAACGATATGTCGTCCTTGTGTTGTAACCTTTAGTTGATATATGGTTATTTTTTTGTTTTCTTCTAAGTAAATATCGTATTCATTGATCAATTTAACCTCAAGGTAAATCATTCTTTCCCTTTTATTTTCTTTGATCCCTATCCACTTTTGACTCGATGAGACCAATTGTGTCTCCTTCGGTTGGTGGAAGACCATCCTAAGAGAGTGAGAACGAGGATCCGTGGAAGTTACCAGGAAGGTGACGTGGGGTTTCAGGTCCCTTGAGTCGTACTTTGGTGACTTTTTCTACTGAATGTCAAAATTTTACGATGGTAGACAATCGCTTCGTAACTAGAACTCAAACTAAAAAGATGAGACCAGTTTGTCGAGAAGAATGGTAAGGAATTTGTATGGATCCTAACAAATTTTTAGTCGGTCAAAAAGTTTTAGAGGTTTTATTTAAATATTCAAAGTTTAGAATTATCTTTCAAACTATATGTACGATGAAAACTTTCTCATAGTATAAGACAGTAAATACAATACTACGATAACCGTTGTATTAGTGTCCGTCACGTTGTAGACGGAGTTTTTGTCAATTAATACCGGAAAGGTAGAAGTAAAAAGGTGTAAGTGGTCTTTAATCTGAAATTATTTTAGTGCAATCACCCTCCTTTTCCCGGTTTCTACTTAGGTACTTTGTTGTATGAAACTACTTTGTTATACAATAAAAAGTATCACTTTGTTTGATGCTTCAGTCTAGACGAGACGACAAAATGGAGAAAAGGTATAATTGAAGAAGTGAATGGAGAAAAACTTAAAATACAGATATACGACCAAATCAGCGATTCAGTAGAGACTGAGAACACTGGGGTACTTGATATCGGACGGTCCGAGGAGACAGGTATCCTAAAGGGTCCGTTCTTATAGCCTCACTCGACGGTAAAGGAAGAGATATCCTAGAGGGGCTGAGTCCCTGACTTGGAGGTAGAGAACGTAACGTCCTTCTAAGAAATGGTTGACTCGGCGGTCATGGGACATAGAGATATATTACGTCATTTAATAAGATTCTCTAATCCACTTCATCTTAAGAAGGGGTTACACAAATATCAAAGGGACTAACAGAGGACAATACGTACAAATGGTGACTTACCGACTTCATTGTATAACGGGATGTCCTTTAGAGTCCTAGTTTTCATTGTCCCTCTTATAGACTATCGAGAATCGTCATGAATCTACGGGGGGTCTTCGGTAGGATACGGGTTCCTGTTGAACTATTGTGAGTATGTAGAGTGTCCATTTCACTACTTGCATTAAGAAGTTGTGTCGAACGTGTTTTTGTCTTGTTTTATTAGTTGAATACAACACGATATTTCTTATATTCGACCAAATGTCGTGAATATAAACCGTTCTCTTTAATTTGAATTAGGATGTCCTTTACTTTTGTTCTCGTCTTTATCATATCGTCTATTCTTATTCCGTTTTTAGACGTCGTTGCACCTACCTGGATCTCTCACACGATGACTCACTTAATTCAGTCTGTCTCTTCCTCTTTATAGTATGTTGTGGGAAATATATACCTTAGATTTTTCTTTGCTATGTTAACTTGAATGTTTTGTCTTTCTCTGAGTGTCTGAATTCTCTTGCCTGAATGTCAACGGTCCCCTTCCAACCCACCCCCCTCGCCCGTCCCTATCAATACCTCAAACCCTACTTGTACGTGTGTGACGATATAAATTTTACCTATTGGTTGTTGCTGGATGATATAACGTGTGTCTTGAGATGAGTTACAATACACCGTCGGACCTACCCTCCCCTCAAGTCTCTTTTACCTATGTAGATATACATACCGACACAGGGAAGGGACAAGTGGACTTTGGTAATGTTGTAACAAACAATTAGTCGATATGAGGTTGTGTTATATTTTTCAAAATTTTTTGCAAATTTTTCTTATGTCGTTTTTTACTTAGAGTAATGTCACCAGGATACCATAGACACCCCTTCACCAAGGTTCTAGGGTTGTCTATGGTTTAGGCGGGTACGAGTTCAGGAACTGTAATTTTTTTTTTTTTTTTCCGTGTCAGGTCAATCGGAAGACAGAGACGTCTACACCTTGGACACACAGGGATGGGCAACTCGACTTGTTGATGGTCATAACTGGCTGTTCATATAAAACCGAGCTAGAAACAAAATCCTGTTAATTCCTTAGTAGATAAGTATGATCTCTTGATGTTTATATTAGCGACAAAACTGTCAAAAATAATAGAATTACCTAAATTTTATATTGAAATAAACAAGGATCAGATAGTTCTTGAGATCAAATGTACGTCACAAATCCTCTTAATACCAGGTTACACTCTGAAAAGTAGGTAGACTCGTAAATGATTAATACAGATGATATACGCTTTTGACTTATGTATAGTTTTCAATACACATAAATAAGAGGTATAAGATTAGATAAAGAGAGGTATAAGAATGTATAGACATTCAAAACTACTTAGATGGTCATATTACGATAGAGGTGTATATAATAAGTTTGAAGAACTCTCTTCCAGAGAAAACGGTACTCACACCCTTGATATAGACAAAACAAGTGGTGATGTAAGGGATCTCGGTACGGAGGGTTTTCGGAGACGATGGACGAAACTAAGTGAATAAAGAAATGTTCGACGGTAAAATAGAGTTAAACAAAGGTTTATGTTTCACTCATTTTCATCGTGATTTACTGGAGGAACGTTGATGTATAAGTCAATATAATTTTATTCTTCACTATTTATGAATAATCTATTATAAAATCAGTAAGTAATATATTTGTGTTTTGTACTAAACTTGTAGAGGACAGTCCGTGGGACGACCCATCTTTCTTACTTTTTCTATTTATTCTGTTTCAGATAAGGGACTCCTTCGAGTGTTTATAATCTCTTTTGTAGGATAATACTTTTAGATTATTTATCCCTGTAAGTCCTCTACCTGTCTCCTACAATGTCCTAGTACCGTTTCTTACGTGGATTGAGAGATGTCATCAAAGACGTGTTCATAGAAAGATTGTATGTTTTTATAAGAAGAGGATGATAAAATACATGTATTATCCACAAAAATATAGCAATTTTTTTTGATGGAGTAGAGATGTTTAGACATTGTATTAAGAAAAGTCTACAATGTTTGCGAGAGAATCCATTCTTATTTTTTTTTTTTTCCGTGTAAAATAGTTGTTAGTATTGAGTTCGGATAGTGAAATGGATTTGTCAACTTACTGAATTTTATAAAGGTCAAATCGTTAATTGTCTGATGAAGTAAGACACCTATAAATAACTTGTAGATAATAAACTGTCTGGGTCCCTTTCTTACCCAGACTAGAAGAGACGAGAGTTCTCGAGTAACATTATTACGTTAAAGTAATGGTAGTATAATGATTCCGTTATTATATAAAACCGAGATAGAAACGAAATCCTGTTAATTCCTTAAAAGATAGGTACGGTTTCTTGATTTTAATATTAGTGACACATACAAAAGTCAATTTTCAAATCATCGTACGTAACTGTAAAAACGATTTATAAAACCTTTATTTACTTTCGTCTTTGTTTAATAATTTATTTTATTAAGATACAATTTGACACCGTCCTTTTTTTTAAGTCATTTGTAATTAATCGAGGTGTACTTTCGTGACGGACTCTAAAGTCTCACTTTATTTTTGTATGATTACCCCTCTTTTCCTTTCGATCAGGTGATTTGAAATATTCCATCGTCCATAATGAAGATTAGTGAACTTTACTACCAAATGAAAAGTTGCTATTATAACATACATATATTATTATTAAAATATAAATCTATTTGAACCAAAAGTGAATCCAATTTTTATTGTCCGATTGTCCGGTTCGTTCTATAGAGGTTTTGTTAGTGGGATTTTAGAGAGAAAAGAATGTTTTATTCAAGAATTAATGATTTAAAAGGAGGTTGTAAAGACTAGAATAACACATGAGGGGAGATCTATTTAGTTATCCACTGTGTCAAGTATCTTAGACAGTGTCTTCTCATCTTTGTGTCCAAAGACACATTTGGTAGGGATGTAAAAGAGGTAGTCAAGAGTTCCTACTTGATATTGTTACGGACCTTTGTGTAATCTTTACTGTCACGAGTAAGAAAAAGATTTCAATATTGACTACATTTTAGAACAATGAAATTTTATTTTTCATATTCTTCGGTATGTTTTATTTAAACTCTGTGATACATTAAAATATTTCGTTCGTATACCAATTGGTGGTGGTAGAGTCTTCGGGTCCGGTGTTCGGGGTAAAGTTAGTCTTGGAGAAGGATGGAGAGTAACAGGACTGTTCATGTCATCAGTAAAAGAACACAAAAAATATCGAAACAGTAGGTTTTCATGTAAGGATGTGTGATAATTGACGACTAAAGATTTCTATATGAATAAAATGTCAACCATGAGGTATGTCTAACATTTATTACATAAAATTTTATATTTACGTTCTTCTATTTTTAAAATGAGTAAATTTACGAAGGAAAGAATAAAATAAAAAAGAGTGTCATTCATACTTGTCCCACAAAAAAATTTCTTTTTCTATAATTAATTGTGACGTAGATATTAATAAAGTGTTTATTTTACTATGTTACTGTTTTTAGACATAAGAATTTGTCCGTTACCAATCTTTTGTTTAGTTTTTTTCAATTTTTGGTTTTCAGTTTTTTTACAACGACCCTATTAATAATAGTTTTTTTAATACCCTTTAATATCTTACCGAGTTTTATTGTAGATAAGTGAAATGGATAGAGAGAAAATCATACACATAAATGGGTTTTTTTTCAAAAGTTACCCTTCATGATGTATACAAATACTTATATTGTACCATGTACTTTTATATACTGGTGAAGTTTAAATGACCAAAAATAAAAGATTAAAATCTTCTAATCTTGAGTGACATTCCACTTTAAATTAGACGAAATTTCATTGAAAGAACTTATATTTTATATCTTTATCTATTTTTAGTACGTATTGGGGTTACAGTTTTCGATTGTGAAAATTGTAAAATTGGATAAAAAATTAATTTTCCTAATAAGTATTAAATGGAATAATAGGGAGATGATAAAGAAAAATTTTTCGTCAAATAAGAAAGTAATAGGTAAGTTAGAGTTTCTATTTACTTCTGATATTTTATTGTCCTGAAAAATTCACATAGTCTTAAATGTGTACCTTCATAAAAAAATAAGATTTTTACGTCGATTATTTATTTTATAAAAATTCTTACAAAGAAACTCTTGATGGAACTTTAAGTCACCCATATATATAATTGGTGATAAGATTTTACCAAGGGTTACCTGAGATTATATTGTTATATTGTACTTTCTTAAAATGGTTTTAGACAAACAAGGACAAAGGATAAAGAAGGGGCTCAGAAAGTTTGTAGTAGATGTGGAATTTGTACTTAGTACAACTAGTAAGTCTTTGACAGATGATAATTCTTAAATCCTTTAGGGTGGGTGTTTTTAATGGTATTTTCACACGATGTCCTTTGTTTGTAAGAATTTTTAGGTTAACGTTTTATTTTAATGTATTCGGTTTGAGATGGAAATGTCGTTGGAGGTAAATTTCTTTCAAATCTCTATATAATGGCAATTAATCTCTACATAATGGTAATTTTCATTTAACTGAATTTTTCCGTATTATTTTTAAGGTAGATTCTTTAGTTTGGAGAATTTTGATTGCAAATTCTATTTTCACTTCTGAGAACTCTCAGGGAACCTGAAGTTCCTCTAGGTTGGTCAGGTAAGACTTCCTCTAGTCGGGACCCTAAAGAAACCTTCCTTACTACGATTTCGACTTTGAGATCATCAAACCGGTGGAGTACACTTCTCAACTGAGTAACCTTTTCTGAGACTAAGACCCTCCCTAACCCCCGTCTTCCTCTTCCCCTGCTGTCTCCTCCTCTACCGACCTACCGTAGTGACTGAGCTACCTGCACTCAGACTCACTTGAGACCCTCAACCACTACCTGTCCCTCCGGACCACACGACGCCAAGTACCCCAGCGTTTCTCAGCCTGTACTGACTCGTTGACTCGCTTACTTGACTTGACTTGACTACTTTGTGAACTATTTTGTACACGATTGACTATTGGTTAACGTTTTAGGTTTATTACTTAAAAAAGATTTGATGTAAAAGAATCCTGGTTTAATTTACTCCTTCTCAATAAGAAGGATATTTTAGATGAGATTAAAGTGAGGATGGAGACCAGTAACGAACAAAAGTTTTTGGAACTTTATAAATTCACCCGAAGATTTCAATTGTTCACACTCATGAGAGACTTTATGACTTTTTACGGAATACTTACGTTTTACTAATGTTACTATTACCGATTCCGTTACTGTTACCACTAAATAGGTTACGAAGGTTCTTCCTCTATGACCAAGTCACAAGGAAAATTCTAGAGGTACCACTTGTCTGTCAACGTAGAAAGATATATTACCCTAAAACTTTTTTAAGAATATATTAACTAAAGAATTCTACATCTAGGTATTTATGACATACAGTAAATGTCGTCTTGTGACCATGAGAGATTACGGTAGATCAACAGTTTTAATAGGGTAATTCCCGCCCGGTTTAGATCCGTACAGAAAGGACTGCATTCTCTGTCTACTCTACTCATAGAATGAGATCGGTCTTAGAAGTGTGATAAGTACCAACCCAGAGACAAAAGGAAATGTCGGTAATGGGGTTCCCACTTTTCCCTCTTAGTCTAACAAGTTTATTTACGGTACAGGACCCGGGACAGAATAGACGGAAAAGACACGAAAAAGAAATATACGTCGTGGTAGGGAAAATGAGTGGAACAGGGGTTCTCGATCACAAATCGTGTGTCGTTCGAAATACTCATGTTAGTTATAGGCTACTTCATTAGTGTTCGTCAGAGTGAAATTAGTCAAATCATGTGCAAATTTCATAATGTGTCAGGGACAGTCTACGGGTTCTAAAAGTGACTTCAGACGTATGAGAAGGAACACGATATAAACCCCAATATTAAGACCGATAAAGGTGAGAGGTCAGATTCCGACTTTATGAAGGAAACCTTCTTCTTCAAGGAAAAGGAAAAACTCCGGACCAAGACCAAAAGTTCCCATAAATGTGTCTTACTACGGTGGGAAAGTGGTTGATTTGTACGTAAGGAGACCATTTAAAAGTCCATGAATTTTAGCTATAAAGGAGTCCGAGGTCCGGATTAAGGTGAAGGAGATTTGGTTCCTTTGATCAAAAGGAGGTAGGGTTTGAGTCAGACGCCCAGAATACCAGTCAAGACGTTTGTCACAAAAGGATCGGGGAGAGAGTGACTTCGTGTCAGAGTGACTTTGAAGGGTCCACTAGGTCTCCGATTCTAAGACTCGAGGGTGACGTCACCCGGGTCCAAACTAGGGACCAGTCCCTTGATCTAGGGTGTACGGTGTTGACTCTAAATCGTACTACATTGATTCCCTAGGGTGTATGGTGTCACTTCTAACTCCCAGGATACCAAGACTGTGACTCTGGGTCACGTAACGTCGGTTTGTTTATTTAAAATTTTTGTTTTGTTTTGTCAGAACGGTAATAATTTACGGTGAAAAGGGATTTCTTTTGGATGAGGGGGACGGGAGGTGGAAAGAAAATGTTAAGACGAAGGAACGCGGTAGTTAAGAGATTTTAGTGTAAATATTAAGAAGAATTTTTTTGTGTGTTATATATAGTGGATCAGTGCCTATCAGGTGACGGGACTTCTTGAATTGTTTTTCAGGTATAAAAGTAAAATACAGGTCTATAAAAACGAGAGAATAGAACATAAAGGAAATTAAGTGTTATTTAAATGAATACCTTCACTTATGTCGGAATTTTATTACATTGAGTTTCAACATTTTTCTTATTACATTATGAAAATATATAAAAATTACCTTTACGTCGTCTTCTTGAAAATATTGTAAGAATACTACTGAAAAAACACCTTATTAATGATGAATTAAAAATATATATCCGTTAATGTGTTTAGTCCGTGTGAATTTCCATTCTTTGTGGAGATTATCGAACTTCAATCCTGATGAGAGAACGGGATTCGAAGAAGTTGTTCTGAGTGTGTAGGTAAAAACAAAGTGAAAATTTCACTATTCGGATAAAGGGTTCTTTTTTTTATCATTAAGGAATCCATGGTTTCCTTTTTTTACCTATCAGGTTATATAAAAAGTTCTTGTCACCAATTTTTGTTTTGACTGTTATATCGAATCATTTTGACATGTCTTTGAATGCATTAGTACCTTCCGAAAACGAAGTGAACTTACAAGTGTACAAAGGGCAGAAAGACCTCGACGTGTCATCTCTAGGGTTTTATGTGATTTTTTCATTAATATCTTTGTAATTCTTTTAGTATATTACAGTTTACTCTCTCGTGTTAAGGTTTTTGTCTTCCGTTTATAAGGAATGTGTTATACACAAAAGAAGAAATCCTGTTTATAAATAAACTTTCTAAATTTAAGTCTCTTCCGAGAACAACATCATTATCCATATTGGATCGGTAGTAAGTCTTTACGATTCTAAAAAGATTTTGCTGTTATTTTTTTAATTTTGACAGTAAGAATTAACAGAATTCTTACTGAATTTGTAAACTAACTTTATTAATATTGTGAAAAGTGTTGAAAGGGTACTTCTTATTTTCTAAAAAATTATGGTTATTCTTGTTTAATTGAAATAAAAATTTTCACTTTGAGTGAAAAATTTCTATTAAAATAACAGGTTGGGGTCCGGTTATGGGATTGGTAATCCAGTGTGGACGGTTTATTTATATAAAAGAATTTTATAGGAGACCAAAAGGAAACTTCTATCCAACCAGTAAAACTTTTAATTTTTTTAGTGTGAGAGAAAAAAAAGAAGGATAAGTTCTCGTTATTTTCGTTTTGTCTTGACCGACCCTTTTTATTAATATGACGAATGTTTTGTGTATTTTTAATTGTTAGTACAAAGTATTTTAATTGTTACTTGTACTTGTTCCCTAATTTTAGTTCTTTCGTTTACAGACTTTCAGGATTACTATTTGTTTTCGTCAAAATGACTAGTTGTTTATAAAAAAATGGCATGTAAAGGGAGAGATCTCTTAACCTTTCATACGATTCGGTTTACCAATTACCGTATTCAAATCCTTATCCTGTATAGACTCTATCTTCGACCGGGAAGGTGGATGATCGAGTTAAGCAAATTTGTTCTTTGTTAAAAGAGGAGATATTTTACCCCGACAACTCTTTTAATTTAACATATTTTGTTCGTGTCCCAGAATGTCATTTGTATAATAATTATTATATTGATTGTGATATTAATCGAACGTGTTTTTGAATTTTACGTATGTATAACAATTCCGTCCAGTAACCCGACTCTCGTGTCAATTGTTACCGTGTTACTTCGAACCATTTAGTTTGACCAGAGAAACAAAACTGGAAACTTCAGAGTAAAGTAGACCTAGAGAGAGGACTCTATCCTATTTTGTAAGAGATCCGTAATATTGTTAATTAAGTCGTTTTATTCTAATGAGAATCTCCGTTTTATATACTTTCTAATTCATGACTGTAAATAAAGGAAAATTTAAAGATGTTATTCATTCTTTATGTTTCGTTTGTTATTTCTGGTTTAATTAAGTTCGTTAAAGTTAAGGACTTGATCTCATGTTCGTCAAATTTCAACACGAACCGAAAGGATATAGGGAAAACCCTATTTTTCATATTATTAATGTGTGTCTGTCCCTATGTCGAATTTCAAAAGGTGGATCTAGTCCACACAATACTTAATAATACATAACGTTAATATGAATAAAAGTACAAGAATTCCTTGAAGTTTCAAGAATTTTGATTTTAAAATATTACCGACGGAAATTTAACATAAATTAGTGTCTTATAATATACGTTATAGTACTGTTACAAGGAGAAATACCTAAATCATTCACCAGTTTTTAAATATTCTCGGTCTTATTCCTATTATTTTGTTTAATGATTGCATCGTATTGAAATATATATCACAAAGATTATTAGGATGTCATAATCTATATATTTTTTATATTTTTATATATAATAAAAGGATTTATTTCCATTTCTTTATATAGGAAAATTTTTGTAAATGGGTTTCTTCTTTATATGACAAGATGTTATTATCTCTATTCCACTTCAGAATTGGTGACCTGACGATCCCTTCAAGGATTTAATAAAAATTTTGTCGTATGTCCATAATTTTTATAAGATCTTTCTGAGTATCTCAATAATACCGGGGTTTTTTAAAAGAATAATTGATTCATTTTAAACAGAGTTAAAGGAAAGGTTAGGAAACATAAATCACCTTTTAAGGTTCAACAACAACAACAACAACAAATGTTACAGAAGGGTGGTTTAGTAGGAAACATAAGGTGTAAGGAAGGGATGAGAGGTTGTGTAAAGTGCAAAAGGTATGTCAGACTGGTGAAGACAACAAATGAAAGAAAGAACGATTGTGATAAATAAGGGAAGAATGACACTAAGATGAGGAGAAAGATAGGATTGACGACGGACGACGACGACGACGACGACGACGACTCAGCGAAGTCAGCACAGGCTGAGACACGCTGGGGTACCTGCCGTCGGGTGGTCCGAGGGGACAGGGACCCTAAGAGGTCCGTTCTTGTGACCTCACCAAACGGTAAAGGAAGAGGTTACGTGCTTTGACTTTTCACTTTCGCTTCAGCGAGTCAGGACGGGCTGAGAAGCGCCTGGGGCACCTGACGTCGGATGGTCCGAGGAGGTGGGTACCCTAAAAGGTCCGTTCTCATGACCTCACCCTACGGTAACGGAAGAGGGGTAGTCTCACGATCGTACGACGTTTTAAACTGAAAAGGTGACGGTCCGCTGTCTTTGACCTAAGAATACTATTGGAATCAATAACCAAGTAAAAAAAGACGTTGCAATATGTATAAATTAATGTCCTATATTTATGTACTCGGGTTTCTATAAGGTTTTCCAAAAATATATATTTTAATTTAAAATTTCAAAGAAGGTAGTTTTCAACTTTGTCCTTCAAAATTTTTCACACATAAAAATTTAATATGTTTATTTTTTTCTGTAATTAAAGTCCCCTTTCTTCAAGGAACCGTAAACATAGGGACTTTAAGTACCTTCTCTCGACCCTTGAAAATAATTTCGTATAATTGTCCTTTGTACCAAAGTTTTACCTAAACTAGTGTCACTCGCATTACTCGTGTCCTCTCTCCGTATTTTTAATGTTGTCATGACCCGTACTATGTTTGACTTTCTTCTTTTCTTTAGTGTTCCCTGTAGTATAATCCTTGTTCTTTTTGTAAAGGTCTTTCATTTTAGTGTGTGAAAGGGGATTCGGTATGATTTCCCTCTTTAAAGAGAGGAGAGGTTCCGGAGACGGGGAGTAAAGACGGTATGAAATAAGACGTAAAAACAAGGGCAAATAAGAGAAAGTCGTAGAAGTTAGAGGGGATGAGAAAAATGGAGGTAGATATATGTACGACTTTAGATAAGGTTTTTATTTTTATGTTTTTACGATCCATGATAAGATACAACAATTAGGACTTTGATGATATGTATAGTGGTGTATGAAGTTGATAAGAAGTATTGGGACCTCGACCTTTTTACCTTGTATTGTCAGGGGATTTAAAGTACAAGTGATAAGGTGACTTTGACAAGAGGGGTTCTTCTAGATTCTTTTGGAATCAAGGGTTAAGTCCTTTTGAAAAAAAAATTGAATATGGACGACGTCTTAAGTGAGAGAGGAAACTTATGGAAAAGATCAAAGGTATATAATAAGAAGGAACTAATGGGAGGAAGGAGAGATCCATAAAAGAAAACTCCGAGGAGAAATAGACAAATGTGAATTTACAACTGGAAGGAGTCTCGGGGTTGGGGTCCGGGACAAGATTGAACAATGTGACATATAATGATATTAACACCTATGTGCAGTAATATGTAAACGAATTCCGGTGTCTTACATGTTGTGGTCTTTACTTGACATTACATTTAATACCTGAACCACACTAATATCACACAATTACATCCAAGTAGTCAATGTTGTTCCCATGGTGAGACCACCCCTTACAACTAATACCCTTCCGATATGTAACACGTTCGTCCTCAATATACCTTTTAGAGATGGAAGAGGAGTTAATACAATACTTGACTGGCTTTTGATGAGATTTTTTTTATTTCGTAATTAAAAGTTTTTTTTTTTTTTTTGTTTCTCTAGAGACTTTGTTGCCCTTTTTTTTCAATCCTGGGACGACCTGAATTCCGGGTATCAGTACCAATCGATGTGTGTTACTAGTCTTTTCGAATCCTAGACCCGTTACAGGACTTTCTCCCCTAGGAATCGAAAAGTAGTCAAGAGTCTCCTGGGGTATTGAAGTTTTAGTAATTCTTAGTGAGTAAATATAGCTATTTCGTCCGTGGAGTTTTCGATGTAAATCATCAAAATCCCTTCTTGTAATTTTTGTGACTTTTATTACATGGAAAACGTACACGATCTGAATTTACTTTTATTTATACCGGATTTTATAAATACACGGGAAATAAATGTTAAAGAAACTATAGATATTGATTCATTTTTGATGATTTTTATGGTTTTGGTGTCTCTTTCTCGAGGAGACTTAGATTCTCGGTGCCTTTTTCCTTCTCGGTATCCTCTAAATTCTCGACGTGGATGACTATTTTTGCTGGCTTTTTGACTTCAGACTATCTCGTTTTTCGGTTTCATAAGTCACTGAATAATAGTTGGTAGATGTCCTTCTCCTATCCAATCTAAGTACTCCTTCCCTCATTTTCTCTTTACCCACGCTCTTTACCTTAATTGAGATATTACTTTTTGAATTTTAGAAGTAAAACAATCGGGTGATTAGGTTATCCCTGTCTGGAGATTGCACCAAAGATCACAGTGAAATATCTGTATTATCCTTTGTATATTTTATATTCCCACAGCGATTCACCCCTTGGAGTCAATGTAAGTCGTCCATTCGTAAATATCAGATCTAGATCTATCGTATTTTTGTCGAATACATTTTACTTTTTGACTGAAAATTTTGTAATACAATGTTCTACAGTCAGAATTCGGGGTCCTTTTTCGTGTTGTTATCACGAATTGACGTTACTTGGCAATAAGGTTTATGTCCTTGTTGAGACTTGGTTTCCTGGCGTGGACAAGGACGGTATGCATAACCCTCTGATTGTTCCCTTTGGGTGTTAGTATTGACTGGTTCACACCAAGGTAAGTGGTACCCTGAAGATCATTTCGTGCAAAAGTCCTCTCTCTAATTTTTCTACTACCGTAATTCATTGTCTGGTCCTTTGGTGTAAGTGTCGAGATCTTCTCTTGAAAATAAAAACAAAAAAGGAAAATTCATACTACGATTCTCTACTCAGATATTATATGACTTGTCCTTTACGAAGATTTACTTCTTTAAAAAAAATTTTTTCTTTTCTTTTTGAAATCGAACAGGTAAACTTATGGATCTGATTATTAACGACGACGTTTTTCATTGTTTTGACCGACAAGACCACGGTGTTATTTTAAATATTCAAGACAATAGTTGACTCGGAAATTATGACTGACTGGTAAACACACATGTAAGGATCCGTCAAGATAGAGACTTAGATAGATCTTGATAAAGTTTGAAAAAATCTGATAAGATTTTTAAGTGGTGGTGGTGGTCGTGTTCAGTGTTCCCACCCCGGGAGTACTACGTTAATCACGGGAATGTATTTGTCGGCAGTCTCTCGATCAGTCCGTCAGTCGTACACGAACGAGACAGAGAGAGTAAGACAATACACACGCGAGAGAGATAGGTACACTCCTGTGTCATTCTTCCGGTGATGGATGTTCGGTCCTTCTCTCAAGAGTAATCTTTGTCTGGTACGAACCGTCTAACTTGAGCCCTGAAGACCGGAGGTCTTGACACTCTTTCCATTAAAGACGACAAATTCGGTGGGTCGGATACCATAGAAGAATACCATTGGTCTCAACTGATTATGTGTGAGTATGAATGTCGACCTCTCAGGTTTAACCAGTGTTAAGGTAGAACTGAATTATTGTCATAGAAATTCAATTGATATAAATTACGACCAAAACTCGAACAAAAATAAAAAAATAAAAATATTCACGATGGAAAGTCTTTTATTAACGTCTTTTACTTTTTCATATTTACTCTTCGTGCTTTGGTGTTTGTCCATGCACGTTCGGATCACTTTACGTAGTAGTTAGATTACTTTTACCTTATTTTCTATGAATGGTGGTGGTTCTTACATTCTTAGGACCACCGAGGGGGTTACACTACAAGAAAAGGGTAGAATAGATTTTACTTATTTTATCTATAATTTGTGAGGATTATTATGAAAGGGGTGTGTATACTGTTTCGTTATAAAAGGGTGAATTTTATAGTTCTATTATATATCCTAAAATTAGTAAAAGTACAATAAGAAATAGGTTCAAAATGTTTATGAGTAAAATATAATATTAAACGACTGACTTATCAGCCTCTCTTTAACGGTGGTAATAAAAGGACTTAAACGAAGGGTGACACAGTCTTAAAGTCTTCGATAAAGTCCTAGGATTCCGTGTACTTTTAGTGTTAATAATTGTGGTTATACCTTTAGTCGATAGTGGTGATTGGGTCTGTGAACGTTCATGAACCCGAATTATACATGTCTGAGGTTTAATTTGAAGTTCCTAACTTAAAAACTTATTCAAAGACTAAACTCCCCTACCTTGATTCTTCCGTATACATTCTTAAAATTTTCTACCACTATAACTGAAAGGTTAATAAATATAAAGTCTACTTAACTTCAAGTGATATTATTTTTAAATTTTGTTCCAGTTATAAGAGTTTTAATTTTCAAGACTAATTTACGAAAAATGTTTAATTTAAATTTTTAACGTTTCGACTCACACATAAATATGTCATGGAAAAGATTCGTGACCTATCGTAATTCTTCTTTTCTACTTTTAGAAACGTAAGTTCCTCTAATGTAAAATCTCCTTCCTAACGACAACAAATCAGCGATTCAGTACAGACTGAGAAACGCTGGGGTACCTGATCGGACGGTTCGTGGAGACAGGTACCCTAAAGGGTCCGTTCTTATGACCTCACCACCAGTAAACGAAGAGGTGTCCTAGAAAGACTGGGTCCCTGACTTGGGTGTAGAGGACGTAACGTCCACCTAAGAAGTGGTAATTTCTCTTCGAGTCATCCCTTTTGTCTGGTATTGTTTGTTTGCGGGAACGGGGTAGGGGGGAGGTTTTTTCTGACGTAAATATGATTTTCCACTGTTTACGATACCTCCTTTTATTTCGTCACTTCCTCCTATTTCTCTTGTCTGTTTGATATTCTTCAATATTAAAATCGATTCCACTAGGTCGAAGTTCTTGTTTGTTGGGAATATATATTCATATCGAAAATCAAATAATTTATTGATTTTTTACTAAATTGTTATAAGGTTAGTCATTTTACACGGGTAACCGGGAATGGTGATGATCCTCCGTTTGTTGATATTTATGACTGACTAAGTTTCTTAAGAAAAGTAGTGGATGATACCTTCTGCAATAGAGTTGTCCTATTTTTTTTTTGTTTTTATAAATTTTTATTTTTGAGTATTACACTAAGAGTTACAATTTTGTTTGTTTTTTTTGGGAGAAATTCCTTCTCTACATTTTGAATTCGTATTAATTTTAGTGACTTTGACTGTCGTAAAAATGTCACGAATACGTGTGTTTTATATTTAGTTACTTTTGAGACTACATTTTTTCGTTAAACGAGAGTTTTTGGTCTCTTTAAGAGACTTCTAATCTTTTAATACATACACTATCGGTAAAATTCCCGATTTTTCACTTTGAGATTCTCAATTAGTTGAATTTAAATATTTCAGATTTGTATTTATTACTTGGTCTTTACAATATATTTACCTTCAGTCTGGGATTGAACTTAAGAGGTTTCATCTTTGTAAGCTTAAAAAAAAATTAGATACGATGGAAAATAGACTTTTAAAGACCACTAGTTATAAAAGAGAAAAAACTAAGTACTTTTTATTCTTTACCATGAGTTACTCAGAATACTCTTTATTTCGAGACTGTCGGACGATTTCAATATTAAATCAGTTTTTGGACACAGAGTAGAAAAGAGGGTTAGAAAAGAGAATGGTAGAAAAGGGTTCAGCTACAGAAAAACTTTCCCGTATTACTGCGTGGAGTGTCTACACGGGGTCTGTATGATTATAAGGATTAGGGACCTTAGTAGGATTCGTATATTTGTCCTTCAAAAAGTTTCATCTCAGGAATGTAAAGTAGAGTCGAGTAGAACTGAAAAGGATTATGTTGACACTTTATGAATTTTCCTCTTACACTCCACTGAATACTTCTGAGTTTCGTCGTACTGATCCAGACTTACTGACTGACACGATCTCCAATAATCGGAGTGCCAGATTGTTCTCAGGACGACGTGTCGTAGTGGATGATTCGTCAGTAAAAGAACGTGAAAGTGTCGAAGGTGTCGGTCAGTAGTCTACAAAGTCCACTATTCCATGAGATCCTTTTGTGGATATACTAAATATAAACTATACCAGAAGATGTTCTCCTTCAGACTTCCATTACATAAATATAAAATTTGTCATACTGTAGAATAATGAGGATTCTCTTTGTTTTACAAAGTGTTTGTAGTAGAGAAAGTAGGAGTTTTATGAGAAAAGATATAGTACTCCCTTCAAGTGGAAAGAGTGAATTTAGTGTTCAGATACCTTCTTTGTCGATTTTGAAACCAGTTTGTGTAAATTCAATTGTGTTTTCAGTAGGACAGTCAATAAGTGACTTGTTGTTGGTTACACGTTACATAAATGTTTTTCCTCTACCAAGATGTGTCCTTAATACAAAGGTATCACTTACCATCAGAAAACGGAGGTTTGATTAATGATAAGAACGATGTACGCACGAATCAGCACAGGTTGAGAAACACTGGGGTACCCGACATTGGGTGGTCCGAGGAGACAGATACCCTAAAAGGTCCGTTCTTATCACCAACCCAACGGTAAAAGAAGAGGTCCCCTAGAAGGGTTGGGTCCCTAGCTTGGGTACAGAGGATGTGACCGTCCACATAGGAAATGGCGACTCGGTGGACCCTTCGGGGTTTATGATAAGGTCTATTATGAATAAATCTCTTTCGTACTCCACTATAAGTCCTTTTGTCTGGGACTAGATGTCTTTTGAAACAGTGTAAGTGACGCCGTAACAATGTTTGTTACTTTTAATCTTTGTCGGACTCTTTGTAAGTGGTTGTCACTTACGTTTTATTTTAAATGATGAATTTGTGATGACTTGTCACACATTAGTAATTTCTCGTATTCTATTTAGATATACCTTTTTCGTGATGCTATCTGACCAAAAAGTTTACTCTAATTCTTTCCGATGTCTTATTATGTATGTCATATTTTGGAAAAGACAAATTTGTATACACACTAATACATACATACTTGAACCAACGTACATATGATTTTTTTTACTGTGGTTTGAATATTGATAATAGAGACCTTTTTCCATTTCCTGAAAGTAAAACTTCAGTATAAGTATGTATATTAAAAAAATCGTTTGTATTACTACCTACTCCAACTCCTTATCGGACTTTTGTGGAGATTTACAGTTTTCAGTGAAATCTTTGTTAAGAAGACGATAGATTCTTCTCCGTAAAAGACAACGTGACTCAAAGTACCCGAAGTCCGAACAAATCCACGAATTTACCATAGATACGTTTATTAAAGATAAAAAGGAAGAACATAATAGGGTCGGAGACATACATAAGGGATCAGGAATCCGAAAACGAGAAATTTAGGAGGTGGAGGGAAGGAAGGTAGTGGTCAGGTCGATTTTCGACATAAGAGGACATTGGAACATTTAACGTTCCGGTTACGGATGGTGGTATGAAATGTAGATTCCCGGAACAGACACTAATCCGTCACAGAGACATTATGCTAGATCACAAAAGTCGTAAAGATGTATTTACGTCTCGGTTTGTGACTTAGTACTTACTTGTCATATGACCGTTCTTATTCTATACGGTATACCAAATATTTACTTTTAATATTTAAAGTTACTTGTATGAGAGACTATGTCGTTAAGAAGATCCTTAAATAATTATACCAGTGTACACGTTTCAATGTATATTTTGTTAAAAACTACTTTGTAGTAAATATTAACGTTTTCTGACCTTTGTTATATTTACAGGTAATCATTCTCCTGACCATTTGAGATGATACCGTGTCCAGTATCTTACTTTTTACGATGTTGGTGTTTTTCTCTTATAAATATTTCAAATCGCTTGACTGTCTTTTGTTAATTTCAGTCCATTTTGTTTTTAGTTTCGTGTCATTCACACATATTATTTCTTAGACACTATGTGTGTGTGTATGTATGTCTATATGAATAATAAAGTCGTAATAAACGAGACCGTTCCATATGCTCAGTAAATAAATGGATAATGGAGAGTCGGGGTGGGTGGTAGGATATAGGAGGTAAGATGTGAGTCATGAACCTAAAACTTTTAATGTAAAGGATCAGAGGATCGGTCGATCAAAGGGAATTCAAGATAGTCCTCTATGATGATCCTCTAGTTTCCCGTCCTCCTTCTTCTCTTCGACGGACGGGGACCGAGGTTTTCTTTTCACCAACGAACAACGTCTTTGTCGTTGTTTCATCTCCACCCCGTTAAGACCTACGACCATCGTGGAAAAAACCTCCCAAGTTACCGTGGGGTGAGGTCATGAGAACAGACCCTTTACGGTATCTGTCTCCTCGGACCACCCGATGTTAGATACCCCAACGCTTCTCAGCCTGAGTTGACTCGCTGAAGTGAAAGAGAAAAGTGAAAGTACGTAACCTCTTCCTTTACCGTTGGGTGAGGTCACAAGAACGGACCTCTTAGGGTCCCTACCCCCTCGGACCAACCGACGGCAGAGACCCCAGCGTGTCTCAGCCTGTGTTGACTTCGCTGAATCGTCGTCGTCGAAACAGTCACACCCTGGTGGAGTCTATTATATCTAGATGAAGTGGTCGTAGCGGTTGTCGTGTCGTCCTGTGGGCTTCGAGTACTTTAGGTTTGAAATGTCTCATAAGGATTTAGGAAGGTATCAAAAACTTTTGGTTATAATTTTTAAATTATAGTATTTTCTTATTTCGATTAAAGATACAATTCTTTTCTTAGACTTATGGATACATATCCGAAGGGACCACCGAGTCTACCATTTCTTAGACGGACATTAAGTCCTCTGGACCCCAGTTAGGGACCCAACCCCTCTACAAAGAAGGATCTTTTTAAAGACTCCGAAGATTCAATTTGTATTAGATGACAAATGTGATTAAAAGATTTTGGTAGGTACATATCTTCATATCCACGTCGATATGTGATTTACATTATTTTCAATTTTGAAAATGTAAGCTTAAAATTTTTAATTTCGTTTGTCTACATGTTATCCTTCTTTTTAGACTGACGGGAGACTTCCTCTACATTAAGTTTTGACACGATAAGTTGCACCATGAGTAATTGGTGTACACCGAGAAATGTATCTTAATTAACTTACAAGAAGCTAAAAAGATCGATGAAAAATTCCCGAGGCAACAGTGTACACTGATCACCTCTTAAATGATTTGTCGTCTCTAATCTCTAGTAAAGGTATTAGTGCCTTTTAAAATCTCTTATCACGACAAGACGAAATCTTCCTTACGTCTTCAGAAATATTTCCTTTAAAAAAAGAACCCTTTAACCCTTTTGAGGAACTACCCAGGAAGTATAAAGACCGGGTCTTTCCGTCTCCGAGAATCTTTACCAAACTTTCATTTCTTGTCTATCGATTATAAGATGTATTATTTTATTGTTCCTAAATCTTCCGACGATTATCAGAGGTCCTTCCTCATGAGACCCCCAGACCCTCATAAGTCTTTTCCTCGTTAACCGTTTCAACACTCCTGAGTTGTTCTGTTTTCCGTCTTCCTCAGAAGTCCTGTTATCGACCACTCTTTAAGAGATACCGTTCTTCTGGTTTCTTGAATTCCTATCAACACAGATTATAGGCTCAGTTACAACAACGATCAGAAGTCAAAAAGGGATTGAAAGTCATTCTTAGGAAGTATGGGTTCTCGTTACGTAATCACCCCGAAATCCGATACTTCCGTTGTCCTTTCGACTCCGTTTCTTTTCGATAGTCGACATTCCTTCTCATCGTCACGACGTTATGACTCACTCCCGTTCTTTAATGTCGTTCACTTTGTAATTGTTGGAGGGGGAGGAACATTCGGGGTCTCTATACTTTCTCCTGGACTCTGTTACACAGTGTAATCCCAAACTCAACCTCAGTAAAACCGTCTTTTCCATTGGGACCCTTCATCCTCCCAACACCCGAGAGGTCCACTATCTGTGAACCTCGATATACCGTGTATACCGTGTATCCGATATATAAATATAATAACAACAAGTCAGCGATTCAGCACAGACTGAGAAACGTTGGGGTACCTGATGTTGTATGGTCCGAGGGGACAGGAAGTCATAGAGGACCTCAAACGAGTCTAAGTACGGGTGACTCAACCACTACGATAGATTGGTAGAGTAGGAGAAAATGTCAAAATAAAAATTTCTTTATTTGATGTGTTCTATCTTTTCTTAAAAGTTTTATCGTGAAAACTCGTGAATGGTGTACGGTCCAGAAAGTTCAATAAAGTATCCATGATTGAGTAATAATAGAAAAAAAGTATTAGCTCTTTTACCTTATTCATTTATGCTAAATCTTGTGTTAAGTATCGGTCGTCACACCGGGGTGTCAGCAACGAGACTGGGTAATATGATACTACGGAGGTTCAATTTCAAGTTCTTTGTATTCCTTCAGTGATGATAATAAAGGAGAGAAGTGTATCTACTTTTTTATTTGTCTTGTCTTAAAAACTCAGATACCTCAAGTTATTAAATCGTAAGGATTGTTTTCGACTTCTTCGGTGGGTGATCTACAGAAATTCGAAGATAAAGACCGATGGAATGACCGATTAAATACCGTTTATTCCCAATCATTATATCATATTTGTTCCATTTTAATAATTCTTCTCTTTTAGACCTAGAGACGTTGTGAAAATTAAAATAAACGGAGTAAGACTCCGTGTTTACGGTACGTTTTAAAGTCCTTATTTATCCTTGATAGAATAGATTTTACTTTGTTATATTAGGTCGTTTTTCTGTCAAAAATTACTCAGGTTTCATTGTAAATCCTAAATCTGTACCAAACCTTAGATACTACTTGTCTCCATTGTCACTCGACCAGTTGTGTTGGACCGATCTGTTTACAAAATTAAAGATAACAATCAAGTTACGATGGAGAAAATTGATCCTTTTTTTGACGACCTGATACCTACACTCTCAACCTGACACTTCTTCCGACTCGCGGTTTCTTAACTACGAAAACTTGACACCACAACCTCTTCTGAGAACTCTCAGGGAACCTGACGTTCCTCTAGGTTGGTCAGGTAAGACTTCCTCTAGTCGGGACCCTAAAGAAACCTTCCTTACTACGATTTCGACTTTGAGGTCATGAAACCGGTGGAGTACGTTTCTCAACTGAGTAACCTTTTCTGAGACTATGACCCTCCCTAACACCCGTCCTCCTCTTCCCCTGCTGTCTCCTACTCTACCGACCTACCGTAGTGACTGAGCTACCTGCACTCAGACTCCCTTGAGACCCTCACCCACTACCTGTTCCTCCGGACCGTACGACGTTAAGTACCCCAGCGTTTCTCAGCCTGTGCTGACTCGCTGACTTGACTTGACTTGACTTGACTTACTCACAGGATGATAAAACTGACTATTGGTTTCGATGGTTTTTGTTAGGTTAAAGACTGTCCGATTCGATTCCCGTGATAGTCTTTCCGATTCGGGTTCACTCTTGAATCTACGACTCTAAGTGTAGAAGGAACGAGTCTACTACGGACCTCAAGGTTGAACTGGAAGAGTGTTGAAGTAGGTCTTCCGTTTGGGTGTGATTTACTTTCTTCACCGGGTCGTGTCTTTTAGGACCGACTGTTCCCGAGTGATTACAGTATCGGTAGGTATAGGAGTGAGTAGGATTCCCTCTTTCGGCTTTGACCATCTTCGTAAGATGAAGTGGAACTCGGTCTCACTCTTGTCACTTATGAACTCATTGACCACGGTGAAGTCAGTAAAGGAAAAATAGTGTTTATAGGTTAAGTTTATTCATTCAGAGTAAAAAATTCAAGGGACAAATTGTCAAGACTTAATCCATTTTTAGATCATATCGCATTCTTAAATCCATTGTACCAGGAAATGATGTGTTAACTGAGTCCTTCAGTAAGATGTTGCACGACTTACAGGAGACAGGTACTCTAAGAGGTCCGTTCTTATGACTTCACCCAACGATACGGGAGGAGGTCTCCTAGAAGGGTGGGTCCTTAGTTTGGGTGCAGAGAATGTAGAGGACGTAACCGTCGACCCAAGAAATGGTGATCGTGGTGGACCCTTCAGGGTAAGATGTTGTTCGTCAGAATTTAAAAGGTCTGGTAGGTTCACTTTCATTTCTCTCTCTTTCGTTACGATGTATCCTATATTTCGATATATTCTAATGTGACAGGTATCAAATTCTCCTACCCATAAGTGTGTCTGTGATGTCATGTTTCGATTACTAAGATAAGAAAATGAATTTTCTTATTTTCAAGGGAAAACAACTCTACTATTCGGGTTCGAAGAACCGTCTTATACGTTTCCGAAAGTACAATTCTTATGTGATAGTCGTGCCTCTCCACCTCGGGACTCTTTCGAAAGGATCTTTTCCGATGGAGACTCGATCAGTTCCTCTCTTCCCCTCCTCTAAAATCCGTCACTCTCTGCGGAAGACCATACATATCTGTTTGTGTTCGTCAACCATACTACCTTTGAATTTCGTACTTCCTGTTATATCGTTCGATAGCTTTAAAGTGGTTGACTTTAATATCAGTTGCCAGGGATAGACGTCCAAGGTGTAGGTGTCTAAGTTTGTTGGTGCCTATCTTTTATGAACCTTTTTTACAAGGTCTTTCAAAGTTTTTCAGTTTGAACTTCAACGAGTGTTACCCGTTGATAAATGTATAGTAAATGTAACATAAATGTTGATAATGTGTCCTAAACGTGACATAATCCATAATATTTATTGGATGTCTACTAAATTTTACGTACGTTTTTACTCACATCCAGTATACGTTTGGGACACGACAAAATGTATTTCCTGAACTAGTAGACCTAAAACCGTAGGGGTCCCCTTCCCCCGCCCCAGGGCCTTGGCTAGGGGTCACCTATACCTCCCCACTGACATAGATCTTGAGATCCCACATGAGTCGTCACCGAATAATGTTTAGATGGAGGTTTGAAAGTAAAATTTTAGTTCTATTAAAATTGATATGTTTATAGACACACACACACATACAAACATATATAAACAAAAAATTTTGGGATGTTCATAAAAAATAACGTCATATTTTTAAGGAAAAACTTATGAAATTGTAGGCGTGAGGGTGTTTGTTGATGAGACCTTACATATAAGAAAGTCTGGAAAATGAAATGAAGTGTAAGTATTTATACATGGGTGTTTTTATATATGATGACGAAATACAAGTTACCAAAAGTACATTGATAGGACCCTTAGTGTATGTGAGTAGAGGTTTCAGGTCATTATGACATATAGAAGGGCCACTGTCCTCAAATAAAAGTCGAATTGACTAAGGGGAACACTTTAGTTTGGTCTGACTATTACCTCTTTGGGAGTCAAAACATAAGGTTTACGTTGGCCTCTTTGATTTTAGTACCATTTATGAACAAATTTTTTACACGTCTAGAGAAGACTTTAATATTAAAATAAAAATGGTTTATCGTGATTTTTGTCAAAGGTAAAAGGTAACTCAAGTTTTCGTATAGTCACGTCATAGATCAATAGGCGAGTTAGATGTATTGAATAAACTTAGGTTTATTGACTTACAGGAATTTATTCAATCGTTGTAAAGAAAACAAACTACTTTACTAATACTTACAACCGTTCTTTTTTGTCTAAGTCTTTCAACTCGGTTAAGTTTTGTTAAGAAATAGATCCTTTTCACTAGTCATTGAGGAAAGTAGTTCAAAAGTTGACGTAATTTTGTTTTCAAATTTTAGAGGTATTGACTGAAATCAAAGAAAATTTATATTTAACCGTCATTAATTCCTATATTAATAATTTTCATAGGACAAACGTTAGAGGTAACGAAGGAAACATTGTAGTTTGTCACTAACACTGAGTCTTTCCACTATCTGCTTTCAGAAGATTAATTACTAAATTAGTCCCTATCTATGCAATTTGCACAAAACTAAATTTGTATGAAACTTTAGTGTAAAAATAATGTGACGTATATAAGGAAGATACCATTTTGTTGACTGAATTCAAGACTCGTATGGAGAGTTAAAAGAATGAACGTTTATCCGGGGTTACCAAGTGCATGTGATTAATTAATCAAATTAATCTAACCCCCCTATGTACACAAACAAATGAACACACGAGCAACCCCCTATCACTTAGAGTTCTTCCGACATGGAGTCCGTCCCTGAAACCAGTTTCCCAACGGACAGTACAGGGACTGGAACATCTTCCGTTTGATTACTCTAGTGACCTCTGCTGTTTTAAGACTAGTCGTGACAGGGTGTCTTTGCATTAGTATCCGGTGTTTACTCTCGGTGCCTATATGAAAATTTAAAAGATCATTGATGAAAATTTTTCTTTTTATTACGATCATTAAAATAAAGTGGATTATATAGGTTTTATAATAGGACAGTTACACTGGTTTAAAAATTTTAATAACTATAAAACATAAGAAAAAAAGTGTCGTTCAGAAGTTTTAGGTCACACATTGAAGTATAAATATCGTGAAAAGTTAAGTTAGTCGGTATAAAGTTCACGAGTTTTTCGGTATCAATCGGTCACCGATGGGATGACCTGTCGTGTCTATGTCTCCCTTTTTGTCCCCGAACCCTTAATTGTACCTGGATTCCAAACTTAAGATCAAGGTATTGAATTATTCGACACACTGGTGTTCGATCAATATATCTCGGGACATCAACAATAGTCATTTAGTCTTTATTATGGTCTACGGACCGTTTAAAGAATCTTCTTGATCTCTATTATACGAGTGTGTATTACATTGAGTCAATTCAGGAGGAGAAGGAGTAATAATGTATGTAACTTCTTCTTTTCCATTGTGATACTTTCGATTTTAAATTCCAAATTTTTAACACTTCCTCTTTTTCTCTTTGTTCTTGAACTTCGTTCTAATAGTTTTAGAAAAGATTGAATTGAAACCAGTAGTTGGGTGATAATAGATATGTTTTATTTTTGTTTTTGGTATAAAAGGTTTTGACACTTATTACGGTTTTATTTTATAAAGATTTTGATCTCTGTACTACCACAAACGGAAAAAAAGAATTTCGTTTATACGAAAGAACTAATAACAACGACTCCCATGATAATCAAAGATAAGGAGTCCCCCCTATTTACCGATCTTTCAACTCATCCTTCAATAAACGTACCTTCACCGTAAAACCCTATGACGTTTACGAAGGTTATTAGACGTTTCTGATGTAATGCGTAAACCTATTGACTTGTAAGTGATAAAAGTGTATTGACAATGTAAAATAAAAAGTAAGTGAATATATCCTATGGTTTTATGTTATGTCTTTTATATGTATTGTATGGAGACTATTTTTACAAACCCGGCTAAAGACTCGAGGATGTACCTCGTCTATGAGTATATGCATCTCACGATTGGACCCTTTTCTTATTTTATAAATAACTCTTCTCCATATAAATTTTAAGTAAGAAATTTGTTACGTATGTGGAAAAGTAATGTTTTCATAAAAAGTGTGATTGTCACTGTCTTTTAGTTGAGAAGGTTGTAGAAAAGTTACCCTCAAATATGTGCATGCAAGTCTTTCTTGAATTATTAATTTTATCCTGTGTTTTCTTATTCTATGTAACATAGAAAACCGTTCTTTGTGGATTTAACAGAACATAGTAGATTAAATAGTATGGGATTTAAGAGAAAACACAGATTGTACTTAATAGTTAAATTTTGGTTTGTAATTATTAAGGGTATTGGATACAATTCCATATTAATAATCATATTATTTATTAACCTGAAAATTTTGTTGTGATATAGGAAGGTGGAAAAATCACTTACAATAATATTTGAAGTCGACAAATGTGTAGGTATACGGTTTTACCTACAACTTGTAGGTGACATTATAAACAAGTCGTGAAAGAGGAATAAGAAATCTACAAGAACAATTTGGTTGTTATAAAATCAATTATTCTTTGAGTTTAATTGACGTTTAGTGTAGTAATTCATTTGAAATTTCTATGATCTAATATAATCCGTAAACCCCTGAATGTTAAATTTCCAATTGTGTTTTCATGTATATTTAAGTAGTGAGTTTATATCTTATAATTCATACGTGATAGGAGAATATCATGAGAGTAATTGATCACCTAAGTCTTAAAATTCGATCTGGTACACCGAGTTAAAATCAATTCGACAATTGTTTTATAATAAGTATTTGGGTTTAATCAGACTCCGTCATAAAAATTACTATAGAACCTGGTTACGGGTCTATCGAGTGTTGTGAAGTCAAAGACGATGTGACATAAATGGTTATAACTCGGTCCAAATGTCATTTGTTTTGTTACATTGTTATTGGTGTTAAGACACGTCGATGTGGTAAATAGAACGGTTCACTTAAATACTAACAATTTCTGACTACCGTAAACGTTTTTACTCATAAAAGAAGTACAAATACTTTTGTATTGTACATGAACGATACTTTTCCCTTTCGGACATATATTATTAACGAGACAGGTAAATTAATAAAGAGGTAAGGGTTTGACAGTCTGTGAATTCTACTCTTAGTAAGACATCAATGATTCGTGGCACTTATCTATGTACAATTTCAATGAGTATCTACTTTTCGTACAACAACTGTCACTCGTGTCCTTATATTAAATCTTTGTAAATAAGAGAAGTTCAACTTACGGTAAAGGATCCAGTCACGAAGAGTTGAGCAGAAGACGGGATTGTGTCGACTCCGTGTACAGTGTATAGACACACTACGAGGCACCCCTTCCAAGTATGGGTTGTATGTAGTATATCCTATACCCTCGACTTTACAAGGACATCAAAGTTTGTTTATTTGGGGTGACCACTAAGAATAGTGTGTAAGAAGTGTGTGTGTATAAGGTGTATGGGACAGGGAGATCATTGACAAAAGTTGGGATAGTGTACTACGGGACTGTTACTACCGTCCAAAGTAGAACTTGCTCTTTTATAGGCACTTAAAGCGGACCTCTTTGGTTTCGGAGTTTTAACGGACGGTCACGTAGTACCGGGAGGACGACAACGGGATCTCGGAGTCCAATAAGGACACCCAACATTTTAGAATCCGGATCTCGGTTTGGTCAGTACTTCCGATCTTTTCTTTCGGTCCAGGTTCAGTTCCCGGGTCACCACTCCTACAAGGTGGTTCCACCTCTTCGACATTCAACTCTCCGTGACTCACTTCGCCCCCGTACCACCGCCTAGGTCCCTACCCCTACTCCGTTCTCTTGACTGGCGTCTTGTCAGTTCCGGTCCCGAGCCGAATCGACACAGGAACGTTATGTTTGGTAAGGAATTTCAACTCGTTCGGTAAAGGAACCTTAGAGAAGAAACATTATAATTTCTTCTATTATATAAAGAATATACAAAGAGGGTTAATTAATCCATTGTTTTTCACATACAGAAATACTCATCTTAAATTTCGTTGTTAGAGGGGAGAAACTTACTGATCCTGTCACTAAGATTTTCTACATAACCACCCCCATCTCTCCTTCCCCAAAGTTTGATATTTTGATTTCTAAGACTTCGTAGAAGGATCCACACACGGACAGGAGGATAGGAAGTTTAGAGTCGACATTGTCGTGTAGTATAAAAATGGTTGTCGTACTATTTTGTCCTGTCCCGACTCTTTTAGATGGATGTTGTGGCGGATTGTATAGGATTGTAAGATAGTGGAGGGACCTTGTTTTACTTACGAAGGGTCCGTCAGTCCTGGACACGAGACCTTTCTCACCGTCCCTCGTAGTCGGTCCACTTGTCAATTAGTTGAGGTGACGGTCACTGATACTTTATGTAGTGATCGTTTAGAGGCTTAAAGCGAAGACAGTACCACAGGTTGAGACGTTGGGGTACCTGATATCGGACGGTCCGAGGAGACAGGTACCTCTAAGAGATCCGTCCTTAGGACCTCACCCAACGGTACGGGAGGAGGTCCCGTAGAAGGGTTGGGTCCCTAGTTTGGACTCACAAAGTGTGGAGGACGTGACCGTTCACCCAAGAAATGATGATCGCGGTGGACCCTTCGGGAGGAGACACTTATCCTAAAAGGTTTGGGTAGAGAAATCAGGTTAGGAGAGATGGTTCGATGTTTGGTCGAAGAGGTTTAGTCAAACTTTAAAGATCGTTCCGTCAAGAGAGAATTGAACTGGTACAGGTCGCACTTTAAGTGGAAGACGTAGACAAATGTCGTGGGCACGAGTGAAAGTTCCTTTGTATTAAAGACTCAGTCAAAGGAGTAAACGTTTTACCCTTTCTATGAAAGGAACGTCACGACAACTTTCCTAACCTCTCGTGTCGTTTATCATTGTTACTGACGTTGTCAAAGTCGATTAATACAGTGTATAATGTAACGGTTCGATTAATACAGCGTCGATTAAGACGGTGTATAATGGTTCAGTGGCTACGGTGCCAGCGAGGGTGTAAACGGTAAGGAAAGCGAGGAGGGGACGAGGGGACGAATCGCCAAGAGGACTTCCCGGTGATTCGCGGTGTCACTGTCTTCATAAATAAAATGGAAGTCCATGTCTATGACAACTAAGGGTAATCGAAGGATGTCTCCGTACTCCCAGTGGTCTTTATTCTTGGAAGTCGACCGAGACTCCCTTTTCGGGACCTTATTTAATTAAAACATACTTCTGTTTACAAAGGTCCCCTCACCCCTCACTGTGGACAGGTAGGCACGTGTACGTAGTGTCGAACCAGGGAATGGGTCACTGTACTCCAGTGGTTTGTAAAATAAGTCTAAGTTAAAGATGACTTGTTTCTTTTAGATTTCCATTTATGACTTACATGTTTATAAAATTTACTCATGGGACAGTATAATTGTACACGGAAAAGGAAAAATCCTAGAATTCTTTAAATAGATGAAAACTTTTTCGTGTCTCACCGATAAATTAGATTACCGAGTACTTTACTTGTTCACTTTCAACAATCAGTGAGCCAGTACAGACTGGGAAACACTGGGGTACCTGACGTCGGGAAGTCCGAGGAGACAGGTACCTTAAGAGATCCGTTCTTATGACCTCACCCTATGGATGAGGTCCCCTAGAAGGGTTGGGTCCCTAGCTTGGGTTCAGAGGGTGCACCATCGGTCTGAGAAATGACAGACTCGGTGGTCCCTCCGGGGTCACCGAATTTATTACATTAAGTTAATGTATCTTTTTTTTTAATCGTTAGTACGTCGATCTCAAACCAAGGTCTTTCGTCTGTGTGAAAAAAAACTTTGTGTCTAATTGCTTTTTCATGTAGTTTCCGTGTACCTAGTATATAGAAAAAGAAGTAAAGTAAGATTTAAAGTTTATCTATAGTTACTGACTCAATTGTTTTAGTAAACTGGTCGTTGAGATCTCTCTGGGTTTAGACTTTATCGAGTTCTGGACGAAATGAGGGACCAATGACATCCGTGATGTGAAAATTTAATTCTCGTTTCTGTCTCCAATGTTTGCCTCCTTGTGACTTTTGTCGATTTCGGACTCGGGTGAACCGTGACGGGAGTTTTGTGGTTAATGTATGGTCGATGTTTACACTACGTGTAAGTCAAGTGACAGACGTTCAATGTGTGTATATGTGAGTACCACGGTGTCCTCCGTCTTGTCTTCTCCGTGACTGTTTTAAAGTGTTAAGTTTAAGATAGTTAGAGGTCAAGACTACCTCACTTTAGATAAAGTCGATCCGAAGTACCTAAGTTTTAGAGATCATTCAACCCCACCTGGTCAGATGTCAAATTAAAAAATTTGACAAATGTTTTCCTTTCCCCCATTAAGGTTAGTGTAAAATAAACCATGCATTAAGATTGTTTGCATCTAAAAAAATACTCAGTGTTTTATATATTAATCTTCCCTTAATTTCTATATATTTTTACTTTTTTTATGTTTTTACAATTTTGAGACTACTAGGGAGTTTTTCTTGGTTTATTTTGATTTTTCGTTGTTACCTGACTCTTTTTACCTATATACTGTGTATCCTGTTGTTTTTCGATTATACGAAGTATGTAAGACGAGTATATGATACTGGACGGTCTTGTACTCTTTAGAATTAAAAATTTATTACTCGTTCCTACCTGCCATTTCCGGTTCATTCTTCTTACCGATGGATACCGGTCATTTATTAGGATTCCTTTTTATAAGTTGGAGGGTCGGTATTTGTTATAAAATTTTAAAGTGGTTACTTACATCGTTTCTGAGATGTTTGTAATTTCGTAAGTCACGGATTTGCTATTTTATACCTTCACATTTACATGTTCACTTTTTGTATCCTACATCTTGTCGAATATATCATGTGAGGGTACACATGATGTGTATGTGTACATATAAGACGGTCTCTGTCAAGTGTATGTATGTCCGCGTCCTCGTTGTCACAGTGAGGGGTTCGAAGGGGAAGACCACTTTTGTATACATCGGTTTGTTATAGAAAATAACATCCTAAAAAATAGGGATCCCTCACCCTCGGATCCTATTCTCCGTCTGAAAAAAAATTGACGTATTTGTAAGAAGACAAACTAATAAATGGGTCATGAAGATAATGGATAAAATTTTCTTTATTTCCTCATTTATCCTTTTTTAATTTTATTATTTATAAAACATTGGAGACTGGATCATTAAAAATAAGATTTTTTGACAAAATTTCTTAATTAGTCTTTAGGTTCGTTAAATATTACTTCAAATACCGTTTTCACATCGCCACTTTGTGACCATTGGATTTATAGACTACTCTTTTTATTAATCTAACACTATATACGTCCATTACCCTTTTATGTAAAAACTTCTACAAATTACTTTACTTCTTTACAAGTATTAAGTAACAATTTTCACGTTCTTACATATATGTGTTTATATGGTATGATGTAAATCTTTTTCTCATCTTCCTTTAAACTCAATGTCGATGACCATTTTTGTAGTTATTGATATTCTTCTTTGTCTACTATTCGTTGATTATACCTACACCGCCTTTGTTATTTATTTCGTATTTTGGTCATACCAGATTAATCTGATCCTCGTTTGTGGGGGTACCGAGGAAGTCTTCCGGACTCCTGTTGAGAACATTATCGTGACAGTAATAATATATGTATAGTAATAATTATTAATTATTAGTATTACAATCGAAGCCCAGAGGTCATTTTCTAGTATGAAACACGGTAAGTACGACGTATTTCTAGGTTCCATCCACCGATCTATTTTTATAATTTGACGACTACAAAAGACGTTTGTAAAAAGGGGATCAAACAACAGACTAAATTAAAACCAGTCCAAAAGACCCCGAGGGGACTATCGAGTCAACCATTTCTTAGGTGGACGTTACGTCCGCTGGGGCCAAGGTAAGGACCCAGTCCTTCTAGGCGACCTCTTCCCTATCCGATGGGTGAGGTATAAGAACCCGAAGGGAACACGGAGTTGACCCTCTCTGACGTGGACGTTACTCCCTCTGGACCAAGCTAGGGACCCAACCCTTCTAGGTCATAAGACCGGATCTCTTAAGTATGTCAGGTACACCAACGTTTCTTAGCGTTTTATGTCGACTCGCTGAAAGTGAAAACCCCCTCCACCCCGCCTCTCGTCTCTCTCCACTGTGTAAATCTATGAAAACTAATTTGAAATGTACATCTTTATTGATAATTATTATACTTTTATTTTTAAGATTTAAAGTATCTTTTACCCGTCTTCGTTATTCCTTGTAGTGTTGATTAAAACTTTGTACCTTTTGTAATTTGGAATGACCCTTAGTTTGTTTATGTATAATTTCGTTGTTACCCGAAATTTAAGAGTGAATTTATTATGCAATTTTTTTTACCTATAAGTTTATGATGACTACCGTTATTTGACCATGTCAAAAGTTTTGGTTAAACCGTCATTCATATTTAGTTGTTGAACGATTTTTTCAAGTGTGTGAAACTAGGTTATTATATTATGGTAATGAACTCTCAGATCGGACTTCTTTAAAAGGATTTACATCTTTTCGAATTATGTATTTTTAAAAATTGGTTTCTTGTACATCTTGTTATTTTTTTATTTTTATTTATTATCCTTTCACCGACCTAGATATCATTTTATAAAACGTAATTAAAGTACAAACTTTTATATTAAGTCTTAAATATATATAAGTAACTTTTTCGTGACTTCTCTGAAGAGAGACGAATTAAGAACTTGAAATTTTACACTTTTTTTTACAGTATTGGTATGGGAGTTTATTTTAATAAAGTTTAAATGGAACACTTTTAACGGTTTAGATTGCTCCTTTGTTTCCAAATGATAAGTACATTTATTTGAGATAACGTACCAACGGTGGTACATAGTAGTCTTTCTGGATTCCGTTACTTCGTAAAGTGAATGTCGTGTAGATGTTGTCTGTGACAGTAAATTCTCAAACTATTGTCGTTTAAGAGTTGATGTGAATACTATCCCTGAAATGTCAGACCTTTTCCCCATTTCTTAGGTGAGATATTGGGTCGATAGATTAAACTCTAATTTAGAGAACGAGACTTCCTTTGTCATCTTTTATTCCTTGAAACTGATTGCATATTTTTCTCAAAAATTCTGATGACCATTAGATGTTTTTCCAAAAGGTTCGATGTATATTTATTTTCCACTTATCACGGACATCATGTCTCGATTAAGGAGTGAGTGAGAGATGTACGTGCATATACATACATACAGTTACAGATACATACTATCTAGAGATATCTTTTTTAATAATAAAGTGTTTTCAGTCAGTTATTTTTGCCGGATTACACAAACTCGACTTAAATGTTTTATCAATTCTGCCTATACTGACAAAATAAGTATCTAAATTTTTTTAGGCCACTCGTCCTAAGTAGTGTTCAAAGGAAATGCAATATGTACGATCAATATTATTACTAAATTACAAATATTTTACAAACAAACCCCTTACACGTGGTGAGAACCTATTATAAATTAGTACGGGGGTGTTATAAGGACACTCCGTCTGTCAGTACTTGATACATATTTGTAATAATCCATTCTCGAGTATGTTACTTTTCAGGTTACTGGTTATTTGTGTATACAGACAGTCGGGCCGGTGTTATAGGATATAAATGAAAAGTGTCCGTCCAGATGATAGATGATGGACAGAAAACGTACACTAAGAAAATTATAAGATTTTTCTACATGTTGTAACTTCCACTTTTCGTTCTATTTCACACACACACACACACACACACACACACATGTGCACGCGTACACGCGTGAGTCAGTACAGGTTGAGAAACGTTGACGTCAGTTAGTCCGAGAAGACAGGTACCTTAAAAGGTCCGTTCTTTATGACCTCACTCAACAGTAAAGGAAGGGGTCCACTAGAAAGGTTAGGTCCCTAGCTTTGACACAGAGAACATAGAGGACGTGACCGTCCGTCTCAGAGATAGTGACCATGGTGGACCCTTCGGGAGTTCTCTTTCATTGGTAAATTATACTCTTTTGTCTTTAGGTAAGGTTTAAAGTCACTACCTTTGACTAAAACAATCATAAAGTGGTAGAATACAAATCGTTCTTCTTTTTTCTATGTTCATTTGTATTTCGGAAGTCTCATTGTTTAGGGTTTGAGTATTTTAAGAAAACCAATTAAGTGGACAGACGGGTTTCCATCTTCCTTCTGTACCATTCTCTTATTGAAGTTTTTGTCGACAAAGATTAAAGATAACTTTAAATTGATGATATTGTGTAAAACAAAGCAAATAGAGACATAGAGGTCCTGTATTTCTTCATTCACGGGTTATTTTATTAAAAATTACTTCCTTACTGAGAGAATCTGGTCCGTATTCCGTAATTGTCTTGGAAGACCAAAGGAGATTAGTTTCGTTATGTTCGCCTTCGTGTTCCTTAGAGGAATCGATAAAGTCGTAATCGTGGGAGAATGGTAGGCATTCTAAGTCGGAGAGTTATTTATGATGTCAAATTGTTGTACTTACCATGGGTTTGTTAAAGAAGTGTGACTAAGGATTAGGGATATAAGTTTCCTATTAAAAAAATTCTGTGATTAATCAGGTAGTTCAACACCCACCATCTATAAACAACAAAACAATAAAAATTACTTTGTTTAGGAGTTTTCTGTTGTTGGAGGGATAAAGGAATTTCCTTTATTTAGTTCCAGTCTTTTATTTGTTATTTTACTGACATCTGTCAATCTACTCCCGACAAAATATGTCTTCCCAGATCGACAATGTAAATCGTGACCACCCGTCATACACCACGTTTGACCTGTAGGTTTTACGTGAGGGGTAGAAAACAGTCATTGGTACAGTTTAGACGTACAGTAATTGGTCTCTCCGGAGTCTGTCTCTTAAATCTTGTCTTAATTCAAGAGGACACGTACGTACGATCCAGTGAAATCAGTACAAGCTGAGAAACACTGGGGTGACTGACATCGGGTGGTCCGAAGAGACAGGTACTCTAAGAGGTCCGTTCTTATGACCTCATCTGCCGGTGTGGGAGGAGGTCAATTAGAAGGGTTGGGCTCCTAGTTTGGGTGTAGAGAATACAGAGGACGTAACCGTCGACCCAAGAAATGGTGATCGTGGTGGACCCTTCGGGTTCAAGAGGATTGCCTGATATTTTTCAGTACAACCTAGATCTAAGGACGACGACGACGACGATTCAGCGAAGTCAGTACAGGCTGAGACACGTTGAGGTATCTGCCGTCGGGTGGTCCGAGGGGACAGGGACCCTAAGAGGTCCGTTCTTGTGACCTCACCCAATGGTAAAGGAAGAGGTTACGTCCTTTCACTTTTCGCTTTCAGTTCAACGAGTCAACACAGGTTGAGAAACGCTAGGGCACCTGACGTCGGGTGGGCCGAGGAGGTAGGTACCCTAAAAGGTCCGTTCTGATGACCTCACCCCACGGTAACGGAAGAGACGATCTAAGGATGGGTGACGATGTAAATTTTACTTATTGGTTGTTCCTGAGTGACATATCACGTCCCTTGAAACGAGTTATAATACATTGTTGATTAACCCTTTTCTTAAACTTTTTATTATCTGTTACATGTGTACATTGACTTAGTGAAAAATATATGGACTAGATTTTACAAACAATCAAAGTTTATATAAGGTTACATTCAAAGAAATTTTTCAGTACAACCTAGATCTTTTGTCTTAAGAGAATAAGGACTACGTGACATATTAAGGTCACAACTGATTACTGTGTATAGCCATAGGCTTAAACAGAGGATTCACTATTATACGGTTCTCAATCGACCTAGTGTCGATCGATTGTTCATCGTTCCTCGTAAACCGTCGGAGACTCTCTGACGAGTACCCTAAAATTCATCAAATCGTTACTTTGATCTAGTCGGACTAGTTTAAAAGTTGTCTCGAATGTTGGACCACGATTCCTCCACACTTTTTAATCTTTAGACAAAGATTGTAACAGAAACATTTCAAGAAGTAGTAATTGTCACTTCACTTTTTTGTCCAAATCGTACAGTTTTGGTCACAGATACGTTAGTGTGTTTTATAATTATAGGTAGGAAACAAAATTTATGTGAATTTTTCAGATAAAAAAATTAAGAGTCATAGTCAAACTCTCTTTGTCTATGGAGTATATGTATTTCTATAACTTCTATGATTTGGAAGAGAGATAACTAGCCATGAAGGGTTTAAAAGATATTAGTTCTTTTTTACTAAGATTTTGAATCAGTACTCGAGTACAAAGGGAGGGGTTCGAATAAAATTTAATAATAGATACACATTGTAAAAGGAGTTCATGTTTACTTGTTATTTAAATAAGATTAGTACAATTATCGGTTCTTTTATTGAAGAAAGATTTATTTAATGTATAGGGTTCTTTAATTCTACTCACCTTTTGTAAATTTTCGTCAGATTACAATAAGGAGAATGATGATTCGTGACTTTTATTGGATGAGTCTTAAAGAAGGACCGAAATGGTAAAAAAAAAATAGAGTACGTTTTCAAATAGCATTTTGATTTTTATTCAACAAGTCAGTGATTCAACACAGGCTGACAAACACTGGGGTACCTGACACTGTACGGTCCGAAGGGACAGGAATTGATAGAGGATCTCAAACGAGTTTGAGTACAGGAAACTCAACCACTACGGTAGATTGGTAGAGTAGGAGACAACGGAGGAAGAGAAGGACGGGAGTTAGAAAGGTCCACAGTCCCAGAAAAGGTTACTCGGTCGAGAAGTTTAGTCCACCGGTTTCATGACCTCGACTAACCTTTAATTCGACGTAGTAAATTTAGAGAGAGAGAGGATGAATAAATGTTTTGTCTTTGTCTGAGTGTCTGAAATTTTTGTTTGAACACCAATGTTTTTCCCTTTGTACCGTCCATCCCTATTTAATCTTCGAACTATGATTTTATATGTGATGATATATATTTTCATTAGTTGTTCCTGGATGACATATTGAGTCCTTTGAGATGAACTATGATACATTATTAAATGTACCCTTTTCGTGGACTTTTTCTTACCTATACACATATACATGGTATATTGACTTAGTGAAATGGTAAGGGAACTTTGAGTGTGTTGTAACATTTAGTTGACATGAGGTTATATTTTATTTTTGATTTAAATTTTTTAGAGAATAAAGACAAAAAATTTGTCACGTGTATCGTCTTCGATATACATATCCATCGTGAAAGAATAGTAATTTCTAGTAAAGGGACCACAGGGTGTCCAGTGTACGGTCTACCAACGTTGGGTGTAGTGTCTTGGTCCAGATTCTAGACATCAAGTCCTAGATGGAAAAGAAGACTTCGACAAGTTTGAACCCTAGTGTCTACACTTGTGATGTAAGACTATCCCATAATCATTGAACCTAGGTGGTGTCCAGACCCCTTGACATTTAGGAAGTTATAGAAAGATAAGGGACGAAGTACGTTTATCAGAGGAGTGCTTTTCTGACTCCGAGGGACTACACCTGACTTCAGTGATGTCGAATGAAGAGATGGGAGTACAAAGGTACACTACTCCTGAAGATTCCCCTGAAAGTGAAAGTGAAAATCCTCAGGTACTTATCTTTACTCCTCTTGCATTACACTGTAAGAATAAAAAATTTTCAGAAGGACAATTAAAGGAAAAGATTAGAAACGTGTATGATAAAACCGTAAATCTAGATAAGACGAAACATAGACGAAAATAAATCGTGAGTGAAATGTAAGGGATAATAAAGAACGTGGAAAAATACAAAGTGGAACAAGATTAAAGGAATTGGGGTCAGTTTAGGTATGTCAGTAGTCAAGTCAAGTCAGCGAGTCAGCATAGGCTGAGAAACGTCGGGGTACTTAGCGTCGTGCGGTCCGGAGGGACAGGTAGTGGTTCAGGACCTCAAGTGAGTCTGAGTGTAGGTAGCTCAGCCACTGCGGTAGGTCGGTAGAGTAAGAGACAGCAGGGGAAGAGGAGGACGGGGGTTAGGGAGGGTCGTAGTCTCAGAAAAGGTTACTCAGTTGAGAAGCGTACTTCACCGGTTTCATGACCTCGAAGTCGAAATCGTAGTAAGGAAGGTTTCTTTAGGGTCCCGACTAGAGGAAGTCTTACCTGACCAACCTAGAGAAACGTCAGGTTCCCTGAGAGTTCTCAGAAGAGGTTGTGGTGTCAAGTTTTCGTAGTTAAGAAGCCGTGAGTCGAAAGAAGTGTCAGGTTCGATATTGTATAAACCACTACAGAAATCAACCTGGATGGAACAATAACGGTATAAAGTTCATAGGCGTAATTATACGTGGTAAGTAACTCCGGTCACAAATATTAAGTAAAAGGTGAAAGGGATCTCCTTAAGACCTTCTTATAAAGAGAATTGTTTAAGGTCGTTACAGGGACTAGACATGAAGAATCCCGTGTACGTCTTGACCTTTCTTTACGAAGTCTTCTTATTTGGGTATCTGTGTCCTGGGTCTTGTGGTGTCTTCCTTTACCCGTCCATAAGTTTCCTTTTAGGTTGAGTCCTTTCTATTGCCCTATTAAAAAGAGAGACTAAAAGTCTTCCATATTTATATACTATTAACTAAAAAATAGTAATCAACCTCGATAAAAAAAAATTCAAGGTATATTTTATTAATTCTGGTGTCCCAAAAAGGGATACTCAATTAAGTAAAGGATCGTAATCAGTCTTTATAAATCCGTAAATCCGTAAATTAGAAAGTAAGATCAATAAATAGAGAAATAATCTGTTGAGAATACGTTTGTAGATAGAACACATTTCATGACTCTTGGTTCCTTTATTATTAAATCCTGGGTGGTGTCGTCTTACACATCGTTATACCAGTTTCTTACTTAGAAATGTGATTCTTTTTTAAAAATGTTCAATCATCGTATTTCTATTAAGATTTTAGATTGTAATCTTTGTTTTTAATAAAACTTTGCTCTTTAAAATATTTGTGAATTATGAGTAGTGGTAGTTGTCAATCATTCGAGAATGGTAATAAGATTGAGAATTTGGTTTCCCTTTTTTGTGTCTTCTATATGTAAAACAGAAGGTCCTTAAAAGTCTGAACAATTACCCTTCTTTGTATATTAATTTTTATTCTAGTCATTTGTGTTTCACCGTATACTGACCATGTGTCCGTTGTTTTGTAGTTCTTAAGTCTTATCCTTCTCTGGTAACATTCTCTGAGAACTGTTTTCCCGAAATCGACTGTCTCCTTTATCATGAATTCGATCCATAATTCCCTTTACCCTATTCGTCCTTCTTTTCTCCTACAAATTGGTTTCCTATTATCGGACTTTCTTAATGGATTTAATATATGTTGTGACACCGGTTTTATTTTAAGAGATATATGGAATTTCGTTATTCTTACCAAAGTGTTTTATAATAACTCTGTCTAAAGATGATAGTGATACGTTATAATTCTAAAATGAGATAATATATTTTGTACTACCTCATTATTATCCTTGAATATCATAAAATGTCGAATATTTTATACAAGTGTATACTTTCATTTATAAGTTAATAAATGATCGTCAAATATCGTCAATAAAATAATTCTTAAGGAGGCGTCAATAGCAAAAAAAAAGTTGAAAATTTTTTTATTCGAAAAGATACATGTAAACATTAAGTCTTTTTACAAGTAGATTTTCCCTAAGGAATACCATAAAGGATACCTACCTACACGACGTCAGGTATCCCAGTGTTTCTTAACTTGTGTGCTGACTCGCTGACTTGACTTGACTGCCGTAAAGGATTAATTTTAAATCTAAAATTAAAATTTTATGTTTTCGAATAAAAAATGGGGTTTTACATTCGTCTTCGGGTGTAAAAATTCATAGTCTTTCCCTATATATAGTTTCTATATATATAAAAGGATGTATAGATATGTAAATTTATTTCTATAAGACTAAGAGGTCAATGTAAATATAGATTTTATTTACAAATTTTACATAGAGATGTATTCTTCGATTTTATTAGTTATCTATTTTCTCTTTCTGTCCCCTTCTATTATCCTAATTTATGTCCTTGGAGATGATTTAATTAGAGGTCTATAAGTTAAAGGTCAGTCAAGGTGTTTCTTCGTAAATCGTAGGTACCTACGGATTTAGTTACTTTTCTCATTCGATTTTCTGACACTGAAGGAATTCATTTATATGTTTATTAGTTTGATTGAGGGACTAGAATCTATTTGTTAGTATCGTATTAGTATCATAGACTTTTCTTGTCCATGAGACTTTGTGACGTGATTTAGACTATTCAATTGTTTTAATTTACATGTTGAGACGTGAACTTAGTTTTGAGAACATAACTGTTTTTAGAACATCCTGACTGTTTATATTTTATCGGGTTTAATTTTCTGTCCAAAATCAACTGACGTTCAAATTGTACTTAATTATCACATGAACTGATGGGAACTCTTTTCTCGATTAAAATGGAATTTACGTAATTACCTCATATCTTGATCTTTTCCTTTCTATTATTCAGGATCTTTCTGTTCCCCTTTTTTTTTTTCTGTTCAACACTCGTTACTGACCTTCATAGTCACTACGTATTGGACTTCTTTCCCTTTCGAGTTTGGGAATTATCCAACAGTCGATAATCTCCCTAACCAGAATAAAGTGTACCGATTTCTCCCACCTTGATTTTGGTTACCCAATTTCACTATTCTTCCGTTTGACGTTGAGTTATAGGGTTTCTGGAAAAGACATTGGTAATCTCGATAGGTTTTTAGAATATCCGACCCTTTTCTTAGTAAAACCCCAACCTTTTGTACTCTCGGGTTAGAGACTTTTTCATTTCCGTGTCATACCCAACTTCGACCCCTATGACGTGCCCGAAATAAGTAATTTGTCTTCAAACCTAGTCTCCTTGAAATTTTATGGTGAGTCATGTTCTAATGGATTAGGGTCATAGTGATTTTATACCGAGTCTCGTTGACTCCCCGAAGGTATAGTTGTCTTGATATACCATTTTCCCAACTCTAATCCTATATACTGGGTTTCGAATCAGACGATATAAATCTTTTTATGACGTTTTGTCGGATTCAGTTATGGAAAGCACTTCTTTAATATGACGTATCCTTTATCGCGAGACACTGGTTCATTTTCTACCTTTTCATCGTACAAATGGACAGGTTGAGCTGGATCGTTGACGAACATGTTGGTGGTGAGGGCGTACGACGAGGAGACGAGTTTGTACTTCGTCTAATTGACAAAGAGGTGTCGGATTCAGACGTACCAAGGATGTCTAGTATACCGAGATACAGGGTTCCAAAGGTTTGGTTTTCACCTTCTATTTTCGTACGATAGATAGATATAAATACCCCTTTTGGATCGGTATGCTTAATTTCTAATCAGTTGACTGAGGTACATTCAACCAAACTGCCCATTTTAGTCTCGTACGTCTCAAGGTTAGTTATTCACCTTTCTCCGTATAGTATTATTTTAAGGATAGATTTTCTTATACACTAAAGATTTGTATAAATGAGAAAGGTTTAAGAGGGTCTACAATCGTCTCTTAACGATGTAAGATGTAATCAAATTAGGAAAATTGGATTAGATGGGATATTAATCTTTGGTATATAAAATAAGGTTTTGTCAACTTCTCCTATTTAATGTGATTACAACTGTTAATGTTTCGGTCAATTTATCTTTTATAAAATATTATCCAAGTACCATGATTTGGTCTAATGATACAGTAAAGTCACAAAGGAACCGTATGGTTTTATATTAAATATCTTACCTTCCTTTTATAAAATCGTTTCCAGACGGAAGGCATTCACTGTCGGGATTTATAGACGTTTTAATTTACAAATTTTCGTCTTTCCAAAGATCTGGATTTGTCACAGTCCACGTGTCAGATAGATAAAAATTATCAAGGGAATGCTAATTGGTGTCACTACAGGTCCTCTTTGTGGCGCCTTCGAGGTTTTCTTGTCTCTTTGGTTTAAATGTCTCGAAATTCATTCGAAAATAAGTGGAGGGAGTTTGTACGTGTGTGGACGCGCGTGTGTGAGCAAATTGGAGAAGATCTCGTCTCTGAGAATTCAACGAACCTTCAGAGAGGAGACTCGTCATTCTTTGGGTTAAAAATCGAACTGTATAACTATGGTTGGTCCCAAGAACCGGAAGGGGTTAGTTGTCTTTAACTGGTCTCCGGTCTATTTAAGTTCGTTCCGAAATGACCCCGGGGACGACGTCGTCCTCCCTCGTACTTGTTCATTGACCAAGGGAACGTGTGCACGAGGGACTCACCCCTGCTCGAACAGGAAAAATACCCCACTCCCATCCCCACACAGGCCCGTAACCCACCTCCCCACTGAACCCACAAAACGGGTTGGGAGACCACTACCACTCACGTCCCCCGTACGAGTCGTGAGATAACGAAGACCAAGAAGTCTCCACTGTCTACTCAAAAAAACCAGAAGACATAGAAAACCAGGTTTTAAACTGGGTTGATAAATACGTACGTCAACAAAAATCAATTTATCAAGAAACATAAAACGACAAAATCCTCTCCAAACACGTCCACGTTCACAACCTCGTGAGTGTCGTTTCCCAACGTCCAGGGTCAGACAGAGTTATAATGCGGAGTCGATTTTTCACATACACTCAACGAGTCAGCACAGGCTGAGAAACTCTGGAGTACCTGCCATCGGGCGGTCCGAGGAGACAGATACCTTAAGAGGTCCCGTCTTATGACCTTACCCAACGGTAAGGGAAGAGGTCCCCTAGAAGGACTGGGTCCCTAGTTTGGGTCCAGAGGACGTAACGTCCGCCTAATAAACGGTAGACTCGGTGGTCCCTTCGGGGTCGATTTTCCATTATAAGGGGATAAAGGGAACTTAAACCCACATAAGTGGACGGAGTTCAAGTCGGTTCCTCTACCTCTAAATTCAACCTTCTGAATGTGTTTCCCCACAACAAGATGTAAGGGCATAGGATGTAAGTCGGATATTCCGACCATACTGACGATCTCAAGGTCGGAGGGAGAACCTGGTATTCTGGTGAAATCCTTACAGTTTATGTTACTTGACTTACAAACACAGGAGGGTTTTAACTAAAACCAATTTGAGATTAAACTAAACAATTTTGAGATTAAGGTCACACTACCATAACTCTCCACCTCGGAAACTCTGCATTAATCCAGTACTCTCATCATAAGTATTACCCTAATCATGGACTGTCCGTCTCTGATCCCTCGATCGATTGAAAGGTGGTATCTTCCTGTGTTCTCCTTCAGATGTTGTTCCTTTTCGTGGAGGGAGGTTTGTGTGGTACTACCGTGAAACTAGAACCCTGAAGATCGGAGATCACAAGAAGCATTCTGTGAGACGGATGTCATGAAATAATATCGTCGGGTTCGAATGATTTTGTGATCTTATTTTTCTGTCTTCTCTATATCTGGGTGCTGTCGAAGTACCTTGACGGTAAAGTCAGCACCTAAGAGTTGGAAGTCTGAAGAAAATGAATTTTCCTTTATTTGGAATTAGAAAAAATCCCAAAGGTTAATATACGTTGGATTGGTTAAGGATTCATGTGCACGACTCATTCAGTCCGAATAAGAGGTGGGAAGGGTGACATACTAAAGGTGTGTTGAGATGGACTTGACGAGAACGATACGTTAGTTTACACCAGTGACCAATAAGGAACAGAATCGAATAGGACAATCATATAAACCATTGAGAGCACTGTTGGGGGAGTCTGAATTTTGTAGTTTAGTGAGAAATAAGTAAGAGAAGGTATAGAATAGAAGAGGAAAGATAGGGATTTTACAACCGTAAGGGGTTCCAATGAAGTACCAGGACAAGAGTTAAGATGTGTAAAAGGACTCTGGATGATACGGTCAGTTGTCTTTTGTCAGGTACAACTGTGGTGGTTTGGAGATAGAGATTGAGTCTCAACGATTTTCAAGGTCGAGTTAATTAAGTTTACATAAGACCCGTGTTGGTGGACTTGTAGGGGGTCCGTTGAATTTACGGTGTCAGGAGAGACAAGGAGGAGATCAATTATTGTGTACAGGTAAATCAACAGGTTTGGTTTTTGGACCATCAGTAGGAGTTAAGGAATGAGAACGGACTATGTTTAAGTCAGTGATTCGTAAGATCTCAGATCTCAGATACCGAGTATAGATAGAAGAGACCCTTACAGGAGTGACAGTGAAAGGGTCTAATGACACTATCATAAACTTGATCAGAAGGAAAGAGAATAGGAGCGAAGAGAGGTAACGCTTTAGTTTTCTAGTAATTTTTTTTTTTTAGTTAGAGAATCTCAACGAAGGAACCAGTAGTCATCTGGGAGTATGGTTATCCTATTCCTGGTCTATGGATTTGTACCGTTTGTGTCGAACGGGTCTAAACCGTTACCGAAGTAGTATGTCAATTTTCGACTTGTTTGACGTTTTAGTTGTTTGGAATCTAGACATTCTCTCCACTCCAGTGACTCGTTTGGTGACGGGAGTTGTGACCTCTCCGTCTATCCGTCTATGTCTCTTATGTTGGTTGGTGTCTCCTTTGGGGACGTTTTCCTTAGAGGGGTCTTTGGTCACGGACTCATTCTTTTGGACTTGACATTAACCGTTTCACGATCTCTGAGACATATGTGTTCAAACTCTCTCTTTTAGAAGTCCCCTTTGGTCAGTACCTCCCGGAGCTATGTTAGTACTTAAAATAGAGGTTCTCGGGTGAACCAAGAATGTCACTTACACTCTCTTTTCAGAGGAGTACGAAGATCGATCCCCAACCCCTTTTTTTGGTAAGACTTTACGTGAAGTCAAGTCAAGTCAGTAAGTCAGCGTAGGTTGAGAAACACTGGGACACCTGACGTCGTGTCCCAGGTAGTGGTTGAGGGTCTCGAACGAGTCTGAGTACTGGTAGGTCAACCACTACGGTAGGTTGGTAGAATAGGAGACAGCAGGGGAAGAGGAGGACTGAAGTTAGAAGGGGTCGTAGTGTCAGAAAGGGTCACTCAGTCAAGAAACGTAGTCCACCGGTTTCATAACCTCGAAGTCGAAGTTGTAATCATGAAGGCTACTTATAAGTCCTGACTAAAGGAAATCCTAACTGACCAAACTAGAGGGACGTCAGGTTCCTTGAGAGTTCTCAGATGAGGTTGTGGTGTCATGTTTTCGTAGTTAAGAAACTACGAGTCGAAAGAAGTGCCGAGTCGAGGTGCACTTTACGCGACGACGACGACGACGACGACGATTCAGTGAAGTCAGCACAGGCTGAGAGGCGCTGGGGTATCCACCGGTAACGAAAGAGGACTTTACGTGATCTCGTAAGACAAGAATTTTTCCAGACGGGAGTTCTCTTTGGTCAAATGTCGGGTTTGACAACCCAAAGGTAGCCTCGGATTGGATGACCTCATTCATTGTATGTGTTGTATTGTATGTAGGACAGCGTGGATTCTTTCATTTTTTACTTTTGTTCTTTGTTTGTTTTGTTTTTTGACTCTTCGTGACCACTTTAAGTGCCAGGTCCTTGTGTCCCAGTGGTTTCTGATTCTGGGTCAGGATCCTGGCACCTTATGTGTGGGGTGGAGAGGTGACATATCGATTTCCGGACGCAATGATGTGGAGGAAAATGGGTCCTGTAGTACAGGTTGAAAGTTGTTTTTCAATGTTCCATGGGTTTTGCTGTTTTTGTGTCAAGTTTTTCTAACTTGTTTGTGACCTTGGTCTCAAACTATACCGTTCTCAAAACCTTAATAGTCTGGTTCTTAGAAAATTTAATACTACTTATACGACTCCTAAAATTACATTTTTAATCCGTTGTACTTTTTGTATACCAATTACATTCGATTGATCTAATAATAATGATCTTTGAAGAGGGAATTGCACTGACATTGTCACGAGAGAAGAAAATTACCTAAATTCAAGAATAAATACGATTTACTATATTATAAGTAGAACTTTACTAGTGTTTCTAATCCATTGAATTTCTACTAAAATTATTTCTGAAAGTTTACGTATTTTTATCGCCAAAATTGTAATAGGAGTTACCACTTTTTAACTTTCGTAAAGGGGATTTCAGTCCTTGTTCTGTTCCTACGGGTGAGAATGGTGATGATAAGTTGTATCAAAACCTTCAAAATCGGTGTCGTTAGTCTCTTCTTTTTCTTTATTTTCCTTAGGTCTAACCTTTTCTTCTGCATTTTGAGAGTGATAGACGTGTACTGTACTAGGAGATGTATCTTTTAGGATTTCTGAGGTAGTTTTTTGATGATCTCGATTAGTTACTTGTATCATTTCAACTTCCTATATTTTAATTGTGTGTCTTTATGGAACGTAAGGATATGTGATTGTTACTCTTTTGTCTCTTTAATTCCTTTGTTAAACTAAGTCGTAACGTTGCTTTTCTTAATTTATGAAGTCTTATTTAGATGGATTTCTTTGTTTCACTTCAGTGATTCATCACAAGTTGACAAACGTTGGGACACCTGACATCGGGTGGTCCGAGGAGACAGGTAACCTAAGAGGTCCGTTCTTATGACCTCACCCAACGGTAAAGGAAGAGGTCCCCTAGAAGGACTGGGTCCCTATCTTGGGTCCAGAGGGCGTAACGTCCGTCTGTGAAATTGAAGATTCGGTAGTCCCTTCGGAATTTCTTTGTTTTCTGGATATATATCTTTTGATATTTTGTGACCACTTTCTTTAGTTTCTCCTGTGATTGTCTACCTCTTTATGTGGCACGAGTACCTAACCTTCTTAGTTATATCACTTTTCTCATATGATGGGTTTCGTTAGATATCTAAGTTTCGTTAGGGATAGTTCGATGGTTACCATAAAAAGTCTCTTGATATTGTTTATTAAAGTGTTAAACATACCTTTATGTTTTTTGGAACTTATCGGTTTCGTTAGAACTCTTTCTTCTTACCTTGACCTCCTTAGTTGGACGAACTGAAGTCCGATATGATGTTTCGGTGTCAGTAGTTCTGTCATACCATGACCGGGTTTTTGTCTTTGTATCTAGTTAGTTTGTTTTATCTATCGGGTCTCTATTTAGGTGCGTGGATACCTGTGGAATAGAAACTGTTTCCTCCGTTCTTATATGTTACCTCTTTTCTGTTAGAGAAATTGTTCACCACGACCCCTTTGACCAGTTGGTGAACACTTTCTTACTTTGATCTTGTGAAAGATTGTGGTAAGTGTTTTTATTTGAGTTTTATTTAATTTCTAGATTTACATTCTGACCTTTGATATGTTGAGGATCTCCTTTTGTATCCGTTTTGTGAGAGACTGTATTTAGTGTCGTCCTAGAAGGTACTGGGTGGAGGGTCTCATTACCTTTATTTTCGTATTTATTTGTTTACCCTAGATTAATTTGAATTCTTGAAAACATGTTGTTTCCCTTGATATTCGTTCCACTTTTCTGTCGGAAGTCTTACCCTCTTTTATTATCGTTTACTTCGTTGACTGTTTCTTAATTAGAGTTTTTATATGTTCGTTGAGGACGTCGAGTTAAGGTCTTTATATTCGTTGGATTATTTTTTTTACCCGGTTTCTTGATTTTGTCTGTAAAGAGGTTTCTTCTGTATTTCTACCGATTGTTTGTGTACTTTTTTACGAGTTGAAGTGAGTAATATTCTCTTTACGTTTATTTTTGGTGTTACTCCATGGTAGAGTGCGGTCAGTCTTACTGACGATAGGTTTTCAGATGTCTGTTATTTACGACCTCTCCCACACCTCTTTTCCCTTGGGAGAATGTGACAACCTCCCTTACATTTGATCATGTCGGTGATACCTCTTGTCACACCTCTAAGGAATTTTTTGATCTTTATCTTGACGGCATACTGGGTCGTTAGGGTGATGACCCGTATGTGGGACTCCTTTGGTCTTAACTTTCTCTGTGTACATGGGGTCACAAGTAGCATCGTGACAAATGTTATCGGTCCTGTACCTTCGTTGGATCTACAGGTAGTCGTCTGCTTACCTATTCTTCCGACACCATGTATATGTGTTACCTTATAATGAATCGATAATTTTTCTTACGTAAACTTAGTCAAGATTACTCCACCTACTTTGACCTCGGATAATATGTCTCGCTTTATTCAGTCTTTCTTTTTGTGGTTATGTCATATAATTACGTATATATACCTTAAATCTTTCTGCCAATGTTACTGGGATATACGTTCTGTGGCTTTCTCTGTGTCTACATTTCTTATCTGAAAACCTGAGACACCCTCTTCCGCTCCCCACCCTACTAAACTCTATTGTCGTAACTTTGTACATATAATAGTATACACTTTCTCTAGCGGTCAGGTCCAAACTACGTACTCCGTCCCACGAGTCCCGACCACGTGACCCTCCTGGGACTCTCTACCCCACCCCTCCCTCCACCCTCCCTCCAAGTCCTACCCCTTGTGTACATGTGGGTACCGACTAAGTACATTTACATACCGTTTTTGGTGGTGTTATAACATTAATCGGAGGTTAATTTTATTTACTTATTAAAAAATTTTTTACCAAAATTTGACTAGGTACACTAGATACCGGTAAATTTATAAAGTATTACTTCCTGAAGGGATCACCAGGTCACCAATTCTCAGGTGTGAAGGGTTAGATCTAAAGGTAGCTGTCTACTTACCTATTTCTTTGACACCATGTATATGTGTAACTTCATAATGAGTCGATATTTTTTACGTAGTCAAGATTATTCCACCTACTAGGATCTCGGATGATAGTTCTCACTTCATTCAGTCTTTCTCTTTCTGTCATAGTATATAATTACGTATATGTGCGTTAGATCTTTCTACCATGACTACTACGATAAACGTCCCATCGTTTCCTCTATGTCTGTATTCCTTGTTTGAATCCCAGTGTCACTCCCTCCCTCTCCTACCCTACTGAATTCTCACATCATGACTTTGTATATGTAATGGTATACATTTTGTCTGTCGGTCACCCTGAAACGGCATACTACGTCCCTTTGGTTTCGGTTACAAGACACTGTCGGATCTCTCCACCCTACCCCTCCCTCCAAATTCTCCCTTCCCTGTATCCATATGGATACCTACTAATTTTTATTTTATTTTTTTAAATTTTTGATGATATTCAAAATTTATCTCCCTTCTACCCTAACGTCTTTCTTTTTTTTTCTTGGGTGCGAAGGTAACGTACCCCGTGTCCAAACTAGAGGCCCACCCCTCGATCCTAAGGAGTGTGGTAAATCGTTCCGGTTTTAGTTATTTATTTATTTTTACAAAATTTTTTTTTTGACCGAACTTTCATTTATAAAGAATTACTATAATGTCTTTTTTCCTTCGCAGTTATTTTTCTTTGTCGTGTGTCCGTCTTGGACTGAACGTTTATAATTAAGACATTTAGACGGTGTAGACTCTTTAAGTTCAGGAACCCGTCCGACGGACGGTTCTAAGGTCAAGGGAAAACCCGTTGATAATAATTTATAAGGGGAGGTCAAAGGACAAGATGAGTAGGTTGAATGTAATGAGATGAGGGAAAATTGTGGTAGAACTTAGATAGGGTAATGATGAGGTAGATGGGACTTGAGGGTAAGAAGGAGAAGATCCACGTTTTCGAAGAGATGGAGGACTTACTAGAAAGTATGTAGACCGGGGGACGTATTGATGAAGTGGGTAGGGGGATTGACGGGTTTCGGGTATGGAGGAAGGACAGTGTCGACGTCCCCTGTGAGTAAGAGGATAACGGTAGTAGTGATGGTGTCAACCACTTCTTTAGAGACTGACGGTCACCCACCCCTTTTTTTACCTTTGTGGCGACGACAAATTCCGTATGCCTTTAACCCCCACCCCTTCCTTTCTTGTAAGAAGTCAATAATTTTAAAGACCTTTCGTTTTATGTCAGAGACTTAAAATTTCAATGTCGACCTTAGATATAGGGGTTTCTACTCTGGTATTATAACAATCAAGACCTTAAGTCGATATAATACCCATGGTAAACCCTTATATTAATGTTAAATATTATAAAGGAGAAACCCCTATACAAGGGAACATAGTTTGTTCTGTTATATGTATGGTGGAAAACTTTCTGTTGGATGGATTTGTGACCACTGTCGTGTATGTCAATAAGAAAGTATAATAGGATCTCATTCTTTAATTTTCATACTCCTCTATTTTGATTCGACGACTTCTCGTCCTCGGAACTGACAGAACAAGTCGTAAAATAGAACGTGGGTCGTAGACTATGTGAAATTAGAGAGTTGTTGATAGACCCCCCTTTTTACCACCCTCCTCTGACTCCTGTCCTTCTTTGGGTTGTAGGTGTTCTCATGACAAGGTACTACTTGAACACAGGTACTAATCAATTCCTTCTGATGTCACGTAAAGGGACCACCGAGTCTACCATTTTGCAGACGGATGTTACACCCTCTGGGTCCAAGCTAGGAACCCAACCCTTCTAGGAGACCTGTTCCTTTACCGTTGGGTGAGGTTATGAGAACGGACCTTTTAGGGTGCCTGTCTCCTCGGACCATCCGACGTCAGGTACCCCAGGGTTTCTCAGCCTGTGCTCACTCGCTGAAGTGAAAGAAAGTAAAAGTGTCGCGTAAACTCTCTTCTTTCCTCAGGAGAAATTAGAAAGTCCAATGGACTCTACTCGCCCCTAAAGTAAAAACTTATTGGAATTAAATAAGTATGAGTTTTAGAATGGATAGGTCTTGTTCGATAGTTTTTAATCCAGACATGTCAACTTTTTACTCTGTAATTCAGTAGTAATTGACCATTGTGACGTTCAACTGTAAGCTAAAATTGACCGGTCTTTTTAATTTACCTCCTGACTCTTGTAAAAAGATGTATTTCGATTCTTCGTCTTCTTTTTTTCTGATCAGTGTCAACTTTTGAGAGAGTCTGACTTAATAGGTCTAACCGACCCAAACCAAGGTGAAGAAGAAAGTAAGTAATTTTATCAATATGAGACTCCATACAAAAATACTGTTGTCAGATACTGTCGAAAATAACCTTAAATGTTGGACCGTAAATAAATGTATCTTACGAAGTAATTATAGTGAACGGACTAGAAGACAAAATTAATCTAATTATAGTAAACTTTACTTTGTTAACTAAGTCCTGATTTCGTGTTTTTCCATTTACATTATCAATTGTTGATACTAGTGATCGAAATTGTAAAAATTATAATGACAAAGAAATTGATAAATCATCTTTTAAAACTTCTTATTTCACTTCGTTCTGGACTCCAAGGTCAAGATCAGATTACAAGACCTCTACTGATTTTAGCGAATTCTTTTTTTCAGTCAAGAATTTTATCCGTTCCGTTTTGTGACTTAATTTTATAATGTAAGGTAATTCATATTTAGGGAATTTAGGTGATTATTAATGAGTGTGTGGGTTTTCTATGTCATTCTACTATTTACACAGTTTACTTGTTTGTGACTGTAATATTTTTATTTCGGTTTTAATAGACGGGGAGTTCATTTTAAAAGATTTTTTTAAATAGATTCTAGAGTAGATATGTAGGAAAACTTTTTATTCAAGAAATGTCCACAAAATATAGGATTAATTAAGAATATAAGTTAAAGAAAGAGTTCTGTGATAGAGGAGTTTCCGATTTTTACTATAACTCTTTAAATACACTGATAAATTTTATCTGATTTCATTCAGTATGTTTCTGTTTATAGTACTATAGTGAATATACGTCTTAGATTGTTTCCGATGTTTACTTGATTGAATAGATATTTTGACTTTTCAACGTCTACATCCTTTATTTGAACACCAATGGTCCCCCTTTTGTCCCACATATTTAAAATTCTGTCCCAAACTGTATGTGTATGATGATATATATTTTGTCTATTGATTATTGCTGGATCTCATATCGTGTCCCTTGAGATGAGTCATGAGACATTACCAGATATACCCTTTTCTTAGAATTTTTCTCACATATGTACATGAACATATTGTTCAAGTGAAACTACATATAGACTTTGATTGGGTTGTGACGTTTAGTTAATATGTGGTTATTTTAAAAAAATTTATTTTATGAGTTGATACTGATTGTGTCTTATACTTACTTGATGTTTCTTTTATATGTCGTTCATTTTATAAAATGTATATTTTATGGTTGGATTTTTCGTATAGTAGTTTTAATTAAAATTTTCAAAAATCATATAATTTGAATTAATAAGGTGAAGTATACATTTACCATTTTGTCCACCGGATTATATGATGTACTACGGTAGATATGATGTCCATAAATTATTTGTGGAAACAGATTACAAGATGGATAAAGGTGTTAAGAATTAAATATGATCAAATAAAAAATATTTACCGTGTTTTGTCGAGTTTTATTTTTCCATTCTGTCATGTGTGGTTCTTAATGGGATATTTGTTTATTGAGTAAAAGTTGTCATTCCTTCCTAACTACCTATCGTTCTCCTCACCTTTCTCTTTTCCGTAAATAAAGTTGACACGTACGAAAGCGGTTCAAGTCTATTTTATTATTTGTGGTTAGAGGTGACACGTTGAACTTTTTTTTTTTTTGCTTAATCGGTTACCAACTGTCATCTCAGGTTGTTTAAAAATGTTAAAATCAGACAGTCCTCATTCAAATTCTTTATTTCGTTTTCACTTTCAGAGAGTCAACACAGGCTGACAAACGTTGGGGTACCTGATATGTCAGGTACCTTAAGAGGTCTGGTCTTATTACCTTACCCATCGGAAAGGGAAGAAGTCCCCTAGAAGGGTTCCAGAGGACGTAACGTCCGACTCGGTGTTCCCTTCGGGTTCTTATGACCTCACCCATCGGATAGGGAAGGGTGGTCTAGAAGGGCTGGGTCCTTAACTTGGCCCCAGAAGACGTAACGTCCGTCTAATAAATGGTTAACTCGATACTCCCTTCGGGGATTATTTCGTTTTCTTCACGTATTAAATTCGAATGACTCGTTTTCTTAAGACTAAATTGTTCATGAGACTTACTGTAACCGTAAGTGATCAAATTGATTTGATTATATTGAAAAACAATCAATGTTTCAGGAATAAGTAGTTTGTAACATTTCATAATCAAACTCTGACTCTTTCTAAGTTCTAGTTTTGTCCTTTTTATGGCGTTGTCAGATTTGGTTATTGACGATCCACATTACATTCCATCTCACAACCAGTATTAATGATTTACGAGTAACGTAGATGAGACCCATCGGTAAGAAGTTAAGGGTGTAGTACTTCTCTTTTTTTTTTTAGGTGACTTTTTTAGTAATTCTTGAAGGTCCGTCGAGAGACCACGGTGAAACGGGTTCTACCGTCGTCCTGTCCCTCAATTTCACTAATAGAATCGTAGTGTAGGAATTGGGAGGGAGTTATTAGGACTAGAGACGTTATTGACGGTACGGGACGGATACGGATTGAGTGTCCTTACTTTTCGTCACCCCCTTTTCACCTCTACTTCCTTTGTCTAATTCAGGAACCAGAATCGTTCGTAGAAAGACAAGGTGACCCAATAAAGATTTGTTCTATGTTTTTTCCTTCGATTTTTAATAATCATACTACCTACGTATTTTTTTATTTTATACATTTACTCATTTTTATTCGTACTCAAAATTTTCTGCTCTTTATTCACCTGAAAAGGGGATAACAATGAGAGGTTATAATATGGCTTAGGATTGATTTCCGAAATTTTTGTTCAAAATTTTCTATTTAATGTCTGATAGTATACTCCTCTTGATGTTGTTTTGTTTGTATTTAGAGAGTCTCTAGGATAGAACGGACGTTTTAACTTGACGGGTTATTTAATGGTAAACCCCACCAACACTGTCAATCTCTAGTCGATACATTTCACAGATCGGGTTACGGATCGTACAATACCAATTTTGTCATCGATAATAATAATGCCATTTGTCAGTCTTGTCTGACTATTTGTCTACTTGAACTGGTGTAATACTTTCATGATATTAGGAAAAAGGAAGTTCGTCCTGAAATTGTCGGTCTTTACATTAGGAGGTTCAACACATTCTGAAGTTCTAAAGATTTCGCTTTGTCTTCTTATTATACCATCATTTAAGTTAACCGGACTAATCGAGGTTAGGTCGTCGTTGAAGTCGACTCTGGGACATTTCTGTCTGATAGTACTCATATTTTCTTTTCTTTTTCTTCAGGATTTACTTTGGGATAATGTCATGGACCCCATCGATCCAAGTCCTAAGGTCCTAAGGATTTCGAGTATAGGACCCAGAGGGTCCAGGACTCAGAGAGGTAGGAGGTGGAGGATTGAGGTTGACACTTCGGTCTTTTTCGGTCTCCCTATAGCGAGTCAGCACAAACTGAGAAACACTGGGACACCTGACATCGGGCGGTCCGAGGAGACAGGTACCCCTAAGAGGTCCGTTCTTATGACCTCACCCAACGGTAACGGAAAAGGATCCGGGTAGATTAGGAGTTCAGAAACATAAAGTGACAGGTAGGAGCTAGTTAGACTTGTTTAAGAAAAGAAATAATTCGTAGATTCACAGTTTGTGAGACGATTTACTAAGGTGATTTCTACAGAGTTTACTTTTCTTGACACTCTAATCCAAATAGAGTATTCCAGAAAATAAAATCAGGATAGTTTTGTTCGGGTCGTTTTATGTTTTGGTCATTACGTTGTCTATAAGAGTAGTAAAATAAGATAGTGATCGGAGGTTTCTTTGGCACCTGATTTTACTAATGAAGGAATCGTTGAGTCTCGGAAATATGTGTCATACATGGTAAGGTATTTGGGTGGAATGGAGACTTGGGGAAAAAGAATCTTACGGTTAAATGTATCATTAACTACGAAAGTGTCTCCTAATTTTGAATTCAAATTGACGTAGTAATTATTCCTACTAATGTTTGTTTCTATGTACTCTGATCATTCAGTTTGGAACTTTATTTATTTACAGTTTAAATAAAAAAGTATCTTTTTTCTGAGACATCATAAATCTTCCCTGTTTTTTATATCTAAGAAGGATGATGAGTCACAGTGAGTATGTGTCCCGAAAATATGTTTCGTTACCTTCCTTTCATCGCCTACGGGGTTTTGTTCTAAGACTTCTATGTTTCATATACTTTGCGTTACGGTCATTCAAGACTTGTTTACGTCCTTACGATAAAAAGTTGGTTTGAATAGTTAAATGAGAAAATAGGTCTGTAAACTCTTACTTAAGAGACGATCACGAGGTTGGGTCATCCCTCTTGGGTATACAGTGTGTTGGGTTGCGGTTAAGTTTACCACAGTGATGAAAATAACAAAATGAAAACTGACACACCTAGTGTTGTTTGACCTTTTAAGAGTTTCTCTACCCTTATGGTCTGGTGTAATGGACGGAGGACCCTTTGGACATACGTCCAGTTCTTCGGTTGTCAATCTTGGTCTGTACCTTGTTGTTGTCACAAGTTTTAACCGTTTCCTTATTCCCTTTCGACATATAACAGTGGGATGAATAAATTGAATTTACGTCTCATGTAGTACACTTTACGTCCTGACCTACGTCGTGTTCGACCTTAGTTCTAACGGCCCTCTTTATAGTTATTGGAGTCTATACGTCTACTGTGGTGGGAATACAATCCTTCACTTCTCCTTGATTTTTCGGAGCACTACTTTCACTTTCTCCTCTCACTTTTTCCACCGACTTTTGAGTTCTAAGTTTTTTGTAAGGTTTTCTAGTACCGTAAGTCAGGGTACTGAAGTACCGTTTGTCTACCCCTTTTTACCTTTGACATTGTCCAAAATAAAAGAACCTAAAGTTTTAGTGACACCTATCACTGAAATCGGCACTTTAATTTTCTACGAACGAGGAACCTTTTTTTTGATACTGTTTGGATCTGTCACATAATTTTTCGTCTCTGTAGTGAATCGGTGGTTTCTAGGAATGTCAGTTTCGATACCAAAAAGGTCATCAGTATATGTCTACATGTTCCACCTGGTATTTCGTCCGACTCGTGACTTCTTACCTACAAAAACTTAACATCACGATCTCTTCTAAGACCTCTCAGGGAACCTGACGTTCCTATAGTTTGGTCAGTTGGGATTTCCTTTAGTTAGGACTTATAAGTAACCTTCCTGATTACAACTTCGACTACAAAGTTGTGAAACCGGTGCACTATGTTTCTCGACTGAGTAATCTTTTCTGGGACTACGATCCGTGCTAACTCCCGTCCTTCTCTTCACCCGTCATCTCCTACTCTACCAACCTACCGTAGTGACTGAGTTACCTGTACTCAAATTCGTTTGAGACCCTCTCCCACTTTCTTCCCATCGGACCACACGATATCAGGTATCCCAACGTTTCTCAGGTTATACTACATCGTTGACTTGTCGTTGTTATGTCCTTCCATCTAGTCTTGATCAAAAACGGAGAAAGGTAATACATGGGAATTTGTCGATGTATTATAGAAGTATCGGAAATCGGACGATTCTCTAGACACTGGGTGAGGTTCGACGGTAATTTTAGAGTTAACTTGATGACCTGTCACATTCTTTACACTGAAGAGTACGATGCAGATTTGGAATTGTAAGAGTTCGAGGTCATCGATCCTTATTCTCGTCTATAAATATGTGTCAGAGGTGACAAATGATGTTTTCTGTTTGACCAGTAAAATTACTCCCTAGAAACAGAAAGGGGGAGGAAAAAGGGGGGTGTATAGAATAAGACATAAGAAGCACACCACCGATGAAATAATTTTACCAAGTTATAAATTAATTCCTAATTTACCATTTCGTCAAACGGGTAATTTAATATTCTTGGAAGTCACAAATGTATCGAAAAATTTTTAATTAATTTATTGAATTATCTTCAAAGTTTTAATCTAAGTTTGCACTCGAAACTCTTGTGTTTAATAAAACTTCTATAATTCGGTACTGTTTTGTGTACGTGTCAGTACTGAAGTCTTCTGTATACGTCACAAAAGTCGGGTCCTCCTGAGGGTTTCGTGATCGTAGGAGGTGGTAATAGACGTAAACAGGTAGTCTACCTGTGTGTTTTAAGTCGTAAGTAAATCACTAAGACAGCCTACTCTCTTCGTCTAGTGTAATAAACTTCTCCGGGTCTTCCTTTACGTTGTGTATAAAGGTCCCCTTTTTTCAGTTTTATTTAATGAAATTTTGAGACAATAAATTTAAGTTAAGAAGAGAGTGAAGTAATAATTCGTAACTCAGATTCAGAAGTACAAATAAAAGGAACATTATCTTTTGTGACCTAAATAATTACGAAAGAGGAGTTTTTCCTCAAATTATTTCAGTCGAATGAAGTCTAATGGAAAGTCGAATAAAATTTGTGAAAAAATTTTTTAAATGTCTAGGTCTTAACTCACGATTCCAAAGGGAACATGGGTGTCCGTTTAAGATGTAAAACAAAGGAATAATATAAATAAGATAAAAGTACATATAATTTACGTGACTCTATCTCGACTTTTATAGATGATGGATTTTATAGTCTTATTTACGTTTACCTCGAAAGGACAACGAAATCAAAGAAGCTGTGCACTCGTCTTTGGACCTTCGACTCCACGACTCACTTATGGATTCCGTCCGTTTTTCGGTCCGATAGGTTCGGGACAATTCACCAGTGTACTAGTGACACCAGTGTTTCGTCGTGACCATAAACAGGATGGATTCGTTACTCCACCGCCCGACCACTAAGAGGAATCAGTGGACCATGAGAAAACAAGAGGAAAGAGTCAGGAGCGTGACACCGTATATTAATTACTACCGTACTAATGTTAAACACTTCCCACACCGTCCAAAAGTGATAGGATAAGTGATTGAAGATATTTTTGACATTCGAATGTATACGAGAGTCAATGGATGGTCAGAAATCTTTAGGGTAGTGGTCGAGGGTAAAGGGACGGTGTAGTCGTAGACCAATCAAGACAGTGAATGTAATATAATATTTGGGTGACAAAAGGTTTAAAACGTACGTATTTATGTATGTGTATTTGTCTGTGTGTGTTAAAACCTTTACAACCCGATTTGAACTCATTCCAAGAAATAACGACCTGGTGAATCTTGGAAATTACACGATTAGAGTTAAAGAACTGTGTTTGTATTATACGGTGTAAAGATTCAGATAAACCGATATCTCTGGAAAAGAATTTCTTGTAAAAGTTACCATGTGTGGAACTTATTGAGAGTAGGTTTAATGAGTCTTGTTTTATAAAATATACATCTATATATAATAGATAATGTATATTTTGGTTATACATATACATCGTCGTTTATACATACATAGATATACCTTTTTCACATATAAGTATGTTTATACATATATTTTGTTTAAATTTATATAGTTAAATAGGTGAGTAGGTAAATGTGTGGGTAAGGTGGTCAGTAGGTTGTTTATTGTGTCTTATATATTTTTACATTTGTAAAGACACGAACCACGAGACCCTCTATTTCTTTAAACCTTTATACAAATTGTGTGAAAGATAATAAAAGAATACTTAGAGGTGTATTTTGTTACCACGAAAATTTTCTCTCAATTATACAATTTTAAGAACTTCTTAGATAATTTTCTTTTCTATTGTTATTGACTACAAGGATTTCTTTAATATTCACCGTTTCATTTTTTTCTAGATGAAGTGTTTTCACGAAATTTTATGATTTACAGTGTTCATATTGAATTTATGAATACAATGTGTTAAAAGGTCTTTGTTGATTTCAATTTTATTAGTTGACTAAAAGATTCGTTTTTAAAATTTACACGAATGTATAGATGAAATCCAAAGTTTTCGGTATTTGTGTGATTCTGTCAATTTACATAGAATTAATCTAAGTTGATTAGTTGACTGTTTCCAGGTGACTCAGATTCGATACCAAAAAGGTCATCAGTACATACCTACGCTCTCCTGGTATTTCTTTCGACTCGTGTCTTCTTGACTACGAGAACTTGACACCACAACCTCTTCTGAGAACTCTTAGGGAACCTGACGTTCCTCTAGTTTGGTCAGTCAGGATTTCCTCTAGTCAGGACTTATAAGTAACCTTCCTGACTACGACTTCGACTTCGAGGTTATGAAACCGGTGGACGACACTTCCTGACTGAGTAAACTTTTCTGGGACTACGACCCTTTCTAACTTCTACCCTCCTCTTCCCCTGCTGTCTCCTATTCTACCAACCTCCGTAGTGGCTGAGTTACCTGTACCCAAAACTCATTTGAGGTCCTCAACCACTACTTGTCCCTCCGGACCGCACGACGTCAGGCACCCCAGCGTTTCTCAACCTGTGTTAACTTGGTGACTTGACTTAGTTGGTGACACATTATGGTTAATGAATCTTAAAAACGGGACTTAAGAAGATTCGGTTCGGAAGAAAGTCAAGAGAGTAAAATAAGGACTGAAAATATGTCTTTTTGATGGTCTTTTTAGAAATCTAATAAACTGGTATTTATGAAAAATAGTTCATTTTGAATTCCTTGGTTCTACGTCTACATCTCCTGTCTAAAGACCTGTGTCGTCCCCTTCCTCTCCCACACCGCTTGACTCTTTTATCGTAACTCTGCATATATAATGGTGCACATTTTGTCTATCGATCACTCTTCAACGGCATATTGTGGTCGTCGGTCCACAAGACACTACTGGATCGCCCTACCCTACCTGACCCCCACCCTCCCTCCAAGTTCTCCCTCCCTTGTGTATATGAATACCGACTCAGTGTGACAACATTCCGTCTTTGGTAGTGTTATAAAATTTCGTTAATAGGAGGTTAATTTTTATTTTACAAATTTTTCACCATCCTGTAAGGTTAGACCTGTTCATCCGTTGGTTTATGTGGGTACTAATCATACACGACATGAAATATTCGTTGGAAGGAATTAAATTTGTTTCTGATGAATACCGAGGACAGAGATGTCGAAACGACCCATGAGGAGACTGGAAAGGGAAAGTGTGTAGTGACGGAACAGTACCGCTTCCCCGTCTTCTGTAGTTCTTCTCTACCTTTCTTATGTGTCTTGACATGTTTTTTCTGGAATTACTTGGTCTATTGGTGCTACCACACCAGTCAACGGGTTTCGGTCTGTAAGACCTCACACTTCAGTTCACCCGGAATCCTTCGTGACGACAGTTATTTCGATCACCTACGTTACCTTAAGGTCATTTCAATAAATTTTGAAATTTTCTACTACGATAGTTTCATGACGTCAGTTGTACAGTTGTTTAGATCTTCTGGGTCGTCACCTGTGTCCTGACCTTTTCCAGTTAGGAGTAGGGTTAAGGGTTCTTCCCGTCATGATTTCTACAAGTTGGGTGACCTGTTAACGTAAGTAGAGACTACGATCATTCTAGTACGAAATTTTAGAACGTACGGTCCGAAGGGGTAATGTACTTGGTTCTTGGAGATCTGTAGGTTCAACTCAAATCTTTACCGTCTCCTTGGTCTCTAGTTTAACGGTTGTAAGTGACGTAGTGTCTCTTTCGTTCCCTTAAGGTCTTTTTGTAGTTGGAGACAAAGTAGCTGATACGATTTCGGAAAACTGACACACCTAGTATTGTTCACACCTTTTGAGAATTTCTCTACCCTTATGGTCTGGTAGAATTGACAGAGGACTCTTTGGAGATACACCCAGTTCTTCGTTGTCAATCTTGGGACATACCTTGTTGACTTGCCAAGTCCTAACTCTTTCCTGACCGATAAATGACAGAGCTACAAATTAATTGAATATGAGACTCGTGTAGTACTCTTTAAGGTCCGACCTATTCAATGTTCGATCTTAGTTCTAACCGCCCTCCTTATAGTTGTTGGACTCTATACGTCTACTATGGTGAGATTACGGTCTTTCGTTTCTCTTTGATTTCTTGGATAACTACTCCCACTTCCACCTCTCACTTTTTCGGTCGAATTTGACTTATAATTTTTTTTTCATTTTCTAGTACCGTAGGTTGGGATAGTCAAGTCAAGTCAGCGAGTCACAGACTGAGAAACACTGGGGTACCTGACGTTGTAAGGTCCGGAGGGACAAGTAGTGGTTGAGGACCTCGAATGAGTTTGAGTACAGGTAATTCAACCACTACGGTAGGTTGGTAGAGTAGGAGACAGTAGGGGAAGAGGAGGGTGGAAGTTAGAGAGGATCGTAGTCCCAGAAAAGGTTACTCAGTCAGGAAGTGTCGTCCACCGGTTTCATAACCTCGAAGTCGTAGTTAGGAAGGTTACTTATAAGTCCTGACTAAATAAAATCCTAACTGACCAAATTAGAGGAACGTCAGGTTCCCTGAGAGTTCTCAGAAGAGGTTGTGGTGTTAAGTTTTCGTAGTTAAGAAGCCGCGAGTCGAAAGAAATGTCAGGTTGAGAGTGTAGGTATGTACTGGTGACCTTTTTGGTATCGGAACTGATCTGCCTGGAAACAACTGTTTCATTACAGAGACGAAAAGTTATACGACAGATCCAACCAGTATCGAAAAGAAGGTTCCTCGTTCACAGAAAATTAAGGCACCGACGTCAGTGGCAGACGTCACTAAAACCTCGGGTCTTTTTATTTCAGAGAGTGACAAAGGTAACAAAGGGGTAGATAAACGGTACCTCACTACACTGGTCTACGGTACTAGAATCAAAAGACTTACAACTCGAAATTCGTTTGAAAAAGTGAGAGGAGAAAGTGAAAGTAGTTCTCCGAGAGATCAAGAAGTGAAAGACGGTATTGCCACCATAGTAGACGAATAGACTCCAATAATGTAAAGAGGACCGTTAGAACTAAGGTCGAACCCTAAGTAGGTCGGGTCGTAGAGCGTACCACATAAGACGTATATTCAATTTATTCGTCCCACTGTTATATGTCGGAACTGCATGAGGAAAGGGATAAACCTTGACCAAACAAGGAGGTACAGGTCAAAATTGACAACAAGAACTGGACGTATGTCTAAAGAGTCCTCTGTCCATTCCATAAGGGTAGAGAAAGTCTCAAAAGGTGTCAAATAACACTAGGTGTGTCAGTTTGCGAAACCATATCAGTTATTTCGTCTTCATCTACGAAAAGACCTTGAGAGAACGAGAAAGCTACTAGGTTGCCCTACAACCTTTAAACTAGAGACCAAGGAGACGGAAAAGATTTAGGTCGAACTTGCAGACTTTCAAGTGTCAAGTACATGACAACTTCAGAGCGAACCTCTTCAAACTCGTAATGAAACGGTCACACACTCTACTCACGTTGACATGTCATCAAACTCGTAAGAAACCGTAACGGAAAGAAACCCTGACTGCACTTTTGTGCAAAAGGTCAGGACACCGGTGACCACTCAAAAGGTTTAAACGACCATATGACTTACGTCGTGAAAGTGTCGTAGTAGAAAATCCTAAACATTATCTTCCCCTTTTCCACCTTCATCACTTTCTAAAGGAGAAAAATCCGAGATTTTTAGTGACGTCTACCACTTACGTCGGTACTTTGATCTTCTAGAGAGCCGTCCTTTCGATACTAATTGGATTTGTAGTATCAGTACATACCAACGCTCTCGATCTGGCACTTCTTCCGTATCGTGGCCTCTTGTCTACGGAAGCTTGACACCAAGACCTCTTCTGAGAACTCTCAGGGGACCTGTCGTTCCTCTAGTTTGGTCATTTAGATGGGACTTTTAAGTAGCCTTCCTGATTACGACTTCGAGGTTATAAAACCAGTGGAGTACAGTTGTCAGTTGAGTAACCTTTTCTAGGACTACGACCCTTTCTAACTTCCGTCTTCCTCTTTTGTCACAGTCTTCTATTCTACCGACCTACCGTAGTGACTACGTTACCTGTACTTGGACCCGTTTGAGACCTACTATCACTCCCTGTCCTTCCGGACCGCACGATATCAGGTTCCCCTGTTCTCAGCCTGCACTGACCCGTTGATTCGTTGTCGTTATTCGAGACACGAAAAGGAAAGTGAATACGTTCCAGTTGTGTCGAAGGACTTTAATCAAGTTGGGGATTAGGACACGTCAATAAAAGTTACAAAGGTAGGATGGCCATAGATAGAATGGGTAGAGTCTTTAGTGTCATGAATACTAGATAATAGTGAGTATTGTGGATAATACAAAGTCGAATATAATAATGAAATATGACGGTAAATCGGAAAGTACATAGTATCAAAAGATAGATAGATATGACATTGGAGAGACTTCTGTTCCTTGTAAAGAATGGGAAGAAATGTAGGACATCATTTGGAATTTATTTATTCATGTGTTTAATGAAGTGTCTTATTATTTCAAAGTGTAGACTTACACGTCTAGACAGTAAAACGTTTATACTTTCCTTCAGCTCTTTCCACTTCATTGAACGGGTTCCAATAAGTCAGTCAACCCTTGACTTAGTCCCGTTCTTGAGTTCACGCATCTAGATTAGATCGTAAAAAAACCAAATCGGATTCAATTTTATTTCTTTAACACGGTTGTCTATGAACAAATGAAACGTCGAAATTATTCGTGTTTTTCGGTTGGACACACATTGGTTTTTGAAACGTGACGGAGTTTTAAAAGAAGTTATAATTAGTGACCGTTAGGATTCTCACTACTACTACTATGTACATTCTACTTCCGTTAGGTCATTTTACAGATCACCGGGTCTCGTCACAATGAAGAAGGGAAATTTCGTACTATGTCACCACTACCATCCCGACTCCCACAATTGTTTGATTTGTCCAGCCAATGGTCCAAATCAATTAACCCCAAAATAGATTTATTGTGATTGCTCGATGAACAGAGGGAGATTTAGAATGACAAGTTCTTCAGAAGAGTGGTAAATAAATACCTTATTAATTTTTTTTTTTTTTTGATCGACGAACTATCAGACTAATTGGACTAAAGGAAGTCTCTGAGAAGATAGTAGACGGATTCAGGAGGTCCCTTCATCCCGGTAAATCTACGTGTTCTCTTGTCGACCTCGTACTTCACTGTCTATCTAAATGAAATCTCTAAACGGGGTTCTCTTCACGAACCAAGAGTCAATTGAAACACATAAGATTGTATTCTTTTATGGTCCCTTTATTTTAATATATATCCCCATAAAGGTGTTTGATGAGTAATCTATTGAAATATCGAGATTCTTGGTCTTGTCCCTCTCAAGACAGTTTTCACGGAAGGTAACCGTAATTTAATTAAAGTAGACTCTCAATTGTCACATCACTTCTAGTTTACTCAAAGATAATTCGAATTCGATGACCCCTTCCTTTTTTTTTTTTTTTTTCAGGACTGGAGGTCAATCCGAAGAAAATGATTTTCCAAATTCACAATAACCAATTTGTCAGGGGTGGGTTTTCTCTAAACAATCTTATGATCGGGGGTCATGGAGTTACACTGGAATAAACCTTTGTACCCATAATATCTACGTTAAACAATCCTACTCCAGTATAACCTTATCCCACCCGGGGATTAGGTTATACTGACCACAGGAGTATTTTTCTTCTTTAAACCTCTTTCTGGACGAATCTCCCTTCTACTACATTTCTTGGTGTCCCTCTCCTACCTTTCTCCAAACCGGTCCGATGAGGGAGTATCGGGGGTCTTCTTTGATTAGGACGGTTGTCATACTAAAACCTGAAAATCGGAGAACTTGACACTCTGGTCTTTAAAGACAACAAATTCGGTGAGTGACATACTGTGAAACAAGGTCGTCGCAATAGTTTGGTTATGTTTCCATAGACATTCCATTTACATTTTATCGTTATTCGATCTTTAAATTTTCAGGATTTAGGATCCAAAGTTTGACCAATGAAGACCGTATTTAGAGACGAAGTCAAGGAATGGATTTGGAGAAAATCCGACAACACTTCTATTCCGAATTATTGTACATACTATCAAGAATTTTTCATGTTTCATAATTTGTCTTTTACAATAAAGGGTCGTAAATTTTAAGTGAGTTCTTTTTTTCGTTTCCATGTTTTTTCCATATATACTAGGGATGTAAAAAAAGGAGTCTTTGTTTTAATTTCATGATCAGTGAGTCAGCACAGGTTGAAAACCGTTAGGGTACCTGAAATCGGGAGGTCCGAGGAGACAGGCACCCTAAAGGTCCCGTTCTCATGACCTTACCCATCGGTAAGGGTGGAGGTCCCTAAAAGACCTGGGTCTCTAGTTTGGACCCGGAAGTCGTAACGTTCATCTTAGAAATGTCAAACGACCGAGTCTGACATACTGTGATTACTGAAGTCTACAATTAGTTTTTGCTTAAATTTATGTGTCACGTTTAATTTCGTATAGTACCAGTCATAAAGGAATAGATAATTAAAAATGTTATCGTTAGGGGTGATTTTTTGTTTATTTGTTTTTGGTGGGTCTTTGTAAGTATTGATATATTACTAATTAAAAAGACTAGAACAAGATACAGACGATATAAGGTCCTTGACCTATGGTCTCGAGTCTCTGTACTCATGATTAAAGCTCCGCGAGGGAGATGTCGTTTCCTTTATCCTTCACTAATTTGTTTCTAAGTATATTTGGTACTGTATCAATACGTGTATCGTGTTATCTCGTCTATGTTAATAAACATACATATGACTTATGTTATCCCAAATTAAAAGACCTTAATTGTTACAAAATGTATCGTGTATATCGTTGTGAAATTACTCAATTAACTTTTCGATAAGTTACAAAAAAGAATTGACACTTAGTAACGAATTACAATCTCTATCTCTTGAAATAGGGAGTATAAAAAATCTCGTCGGAATTTTCGGCCAACTAACAACAAAAAAAAAAGAAATTAAACGATGTGAACATAAAATAGTAAGAGAAAACGACCCCTTCTCTTAATATCAACTTCGATCCATTGACCTATAAATAAAAGTATTCTCTTGTGGTCTTTTAATTACAAGATCAGGTGTGACTTTTAAGATGATTTTATGGAAAGAATAGTTGAAACATATACACCGGACACAAAGGGTTAATTTCGACAGAAACTACCGATTTCTAGAGGGTCCAGGAATCCTCAGTCGACTCATGGTTACTAGGTTCGTACCAGAAAATTGAATTATGTTTTCTTGTCATAAGACCCAACTAGAAATGGGGATCCACCTCCTATTGACCCTCTCCGTCCCTGATTTTCAGTTAAATTTCTGTTAATTTAGATGATCTTTTTGTGAAAATGGCATTTAACGAAAACAAAAAAAATTCCCCCTTTTTTTCATTCTGTTGCTTAAGTAAGACTTAGTTTCAATTTCCAACTGATACTTATCAGACTAGATTCTCGGTTTGATGTGTCCTCACATTTTCATTCGTACTTTATCACTTTACTGAGTTTTTCAGAAATAGTGGGAGAAACAAATGAATACAGTTATTCTTGAACTTTCGATATAAACGTTTCCGATTTTGTGTTTCGTCTATTAGAGAGCTACCTATTGACTCAACTGTGATGATCCTAGACCCTCAACGTTTCCGTCGTCTTCGTTACCTGGGGTAAAAGACCTTCAAATTTTAAGTTACTCGTCTCTTGTTCATTTAATTTATTTATCTTTGTCTTCGTTTATGTATAAGTTGATATGTTTATTCAGAGAGACTTAAAAAAGAGGACTAGAAAGAAAAGATTCAACATGGGGGAAGGAGAAAGGACGAAAGAGAAGATGTCGTTAATTCTTTTATTGGAGAGGTTATGTGTCAAAGGAAGTAAAAGAGATGGTGACACACGTGTCAAGGGGAATTATTATAGACTTAATGTTGAGTGTTAATAATTGTTTAGAATTGGATCGAGTACTATATGTTTTATGTCTGTATACTTTTACACTTTTTCCTTTTTCTCTTTGGGATCTTTGAACTGTATAAATACAGGTTAAACTAGAGGTTCTCGAATTCCTTAATTTAGTATTTGCCTTTTTCTTTTTTATCTCTGAAGATTTACTATACACCAAAGATTCTTAAATTCTATCTAAAAAGTGGAAAGACTTTTAAATTTTTATACAGGTAAAATCAAAGAAATATATGGTAATAAGAAAATCTTTCTTTTTTTTTGCATATTTTTGTCATTCTACTTTTCTTTGTAATTTTTGAGTGGTATCGGTCTACACATTGTGAATCTCTTAATAAGAAAACATATACAATCCTCATTCAGACAGACCCTCCGTCTCCAAGAGAAATTAAATCATAAAATTAAATTTTTGAATTTTTAAGTAGTCTTCTTTTCGTCTGTGTTTAAGAATGGTTATGAAAAATAAACACGAAAATTAAAATGTGACAGTTAGGTTTATGAGTTGACTTGTCCGTCGAGAATGTCTCATGGGAGTTTAAATCGATTAAATTAATCTTCTCTTTTTTTTAAAGTACTCTTACTTGAGACCGTGTTATTAAGGTTGAGATGATGTTATTAAGTCATTACTAAACAACCCCCATTTTTTTTTTGTTTTTTTGTTTTTTTGGAGGGAAAACTAGGATTGACGGTACTCATCTTTTCCAACATACTATGTTACCATTGATCGTCGGGTTGATATTGCCCTACATTTTCCATTTAATTTATTACCTCTACCCTTACTTACTTCTAACAGATCATCTATGAGACCCTCTTTTTACATCGAAGAAGTGTTTGTGTCACGAAGGACTACAAACTGACATTAAAGTCGCAAAGTGTAGTGTGTAGTAAAAAGGAAGGATTTACTNAGTCATTACTAAACAACCCCCATTTTTTTTTTGTTTTTTTGTTTTTTTGGAGGGAAAACTAGGATTGACGGTACTCATCTTTTCCAACATACTATGTTACCATTGATCGTCGGGTTGATATTACCCTACATTTTCCATTTAATTTATTACCTCTACCCTTACTTACTTCTAACAGATCATCTATGAGACCCTCTTTTTACATCGAAGAAGTGTTTGTGTCACGAAGGACTACAAACTGACATTAAAGTCGCAAAGTGTAGTGTGTAGTAAAAAGGAAGGATTTACTTAGGGTTTGTTCTTTGAAGCACTAGTTCTGATCGTGACCGATCACAATGAGAGTTTGTCTTGACTTTGCTACTGTTACTCGAAAATTTAATGTACTATTTATGGATGTATTAATACTTTAATTCAGTTTAAAAAGACACTTTAAGACACTTAAAGATCTTTAACCAGTAAAAGATCTTCGGTTTCATATAATACTCTCCGATTGTCTACCTTTGTCTTGACTTCTGAATTTAATCTTTTATTGGAGAGTACGAATTATTATGGTTTTCCTTTGATTTTTCGTGTAAAGGTATCTTTGTTTTGTTACAAAGTTTATATTATACTTATGTATTCATGATTCCTTTAAGGTTCGTAGTGAGAGTGTCTCACTCAACCTTATCACTATCTACTTAAGATTTTTGTTTGTTCACTCGGTACAAACTTATATTCTTTCTTCCTTTTTATAAGTCCCTTCTTTCTTGTAATGTCAGTACTTTTGTTCTTATCTTTAGACAATTAGTCCATTTTTTTAATTTACACTAATCCTAAACAAATATATTTATTTATTAATAAAAATTATAGAAATTGTTTAATGTTATTTAGGATTTCTTGTTTCCGTTCCTCTATATAAAAACTTACATGTGAACTTATACTGATGTAGATTACGAGAATATTTTTATTTTTATTTTGGAAAATAAGAAAGAAAGTCCGTATTTGACTTTATCAATTCTCCCACGTTTTCGGATTTGTCTCTTTCAAATTAAGATGTTTCAATTAACAAATAAGTGTTGAACTACGTCCTTCCCTTAATTTATTAATCCACGAATAGAAATTCTTGTAGAAAGAAGGTCGCGGATGAATTTGTTTCCTTTATTTTTCGGTCAGACAAAAATTTGTTGATTTGAGTCGGTTGACTGACTAAGACGGGTTATTTAAGAGTTACTTTATAGACAAGGTTTATGAGAGTTTATACCTATTAAGGGGAAACTCTATTAATGAAACACTTTAGGCTTTTCCCTCTGTCAAAGGATATCGAGTCGGGAAATGGTCTTTAAGTGGTATACAAATTTATTTTCATATTACTTCGTTCTCCATCAGAAACCTTTCATACTTAGTTACTTTCAAGTTATTTCCTCCTAGTAGTCTTTATATAGGTAAACATATTACTCCCTTTTTCATTTCGGAGACTTCACTTCACTTCACTTTCAGTGAGTCAGTACAGACTGAGAGACCGCTAGGGTCAGGACATCGGACGGTCCGAGGAGACAGACACCTTAAGAGGTCCGTTCTTATGAACTCACCCATCGACAAAGGAAGAGGTCCCCTAGAAGGGTTGGACCCCTATCTTAGGTCCAGAGGGTGTGGCGTCCGTCTAAGAAATGGCAGACTCGGTGGTCCCTTCGGTTTCGGAAACTCGTATATGGTCTTTTTAGATTCATTGTTGAATAGAAGTCTATTTAGTAGTTTTCCTTTTATAAAAATAAAGATATCGGAGAAACACTATTTACTACGGATTTGTCTATATACTTAATACCGTTTGTTTATTTAACTAGTAAGACGGACTATCCTCTTTTAAATTTAGAAATAGAGTTTGTTTTCTCTATTATTAGTGTTGTCGTATACCTCCGTCATGTCGTGTTGGCAGTCCACACACCCAAGACTTCAGTCTAATAGATTTAAGTATAAGAATGAGACGGTGAAGAATCCAATCAACACTACGTGATACCGTTTTAATGTATTGGAAAGATATGGAGTTAAAGAAGTAGATATTTTCCCTCCATATTCTCATGGAAAAGGTTTTTCAACCACACCCCACATTTACGCAAGTCACCTCTTGAATCTGTCAGGAACCGCGAATCATACGTTGACATTCGATAAATTCGATAAAAATAATAGTGACAACTATAGTATCTGTACTGGATAACATCGATAGTAATTGGTGATCGAGATGTACGTTTTATGGTTTAATACTGGACTTATTCAGTATACTCTCAAATCGACTCTGTCTTGAACACTTCTCTGTCTCCCTATAAATGGTCCAAAAGATTTTTCGTCCCCCACCCCCCCTCTGTTATGATAGTTAATTTTTTAATTCTAAATACGAAATGTCACCATCTGACTTGAATATGACTGTTCGTGTGAGAGGGTGGTTTTACTCTCATTTCCCAAAACCCCCAAACGAAAAAACAAAATTCCGAATTTACGTGTTCCTGTTTCGTAAATCCTCTACTCCAATTGTTATTGTTTTAATGTCATTTACAGAAAAGTCTTGGATCTTTACACTTATGAATTGTCTGTTTTTACCTTTCATTTTGGTTGAGTTATTCGTACTGTCTTGTGGGCTTTCTGTTTTCTAATATTTGTCCTCCTGACCAATTTATAGACGGACTTCTCGACAATATAAGGATTAAGGAGTGAGGTAAAGAGGCTTTGAAGTCTATCGAATTACGAGGAGGGGGTGGGGACTTCTTCTGATTTCCAAAGAAAAGACCTCCTCTAGAAAAATTTTTACCGACATAGTAATGACTTACTGTATTCCGTTCAAATCTTGTCTGCGTATTGTGATTTTCTTTCTCTCCTGATTTGTTTCAAATACATGACGAAGGATTTGGACCGAAGGTTTTGTGATCTGTCCGAATATGGAAGGTCGGTCCATTAGTTCTCAGAAGAGTCCCCCTAGATTCGTCGGAGTTTATTTAGTAAATTTTTATACCTATAGTCTCTAAGGGGTCGACTTGTCGTGTCGGGTAAAAGGGGCTTTTCATCTAATGTTTTGACTATAAACATTTAAATGTTCGGAGTGGGTCTCTGTGTCTTGATGACCAGTTGAAAAATCTTGAGAATAGGGACCCAGCCCTTCTAGAGGACCTCTTCCTTTACCGTTGGGTGACCACCTTTTAGGGTACCTGCCTCTTCGGACCATGCGATGGTAGGTACCCCAGTGTTTCTCAACCTGTACTGACTCACCGAAGAAAGAAATTGACTTATCTACTCGGTTTCCGGTGGTGTGTAAATTCCTGAGGACTCCGTTCTTTGCGTCTCTAGTTTCGTTCGTTTACTTTTTAGTATTGAACCTTCCTTGTCTATTGTTTCTCTTCTTTTAAAGGATTTTGACAGTAATTATTAGAAGTTTCTTTGTTTTCTTTTGTTCGTAGGTACTTTGTTCTTGTTCTGCTATGATTTTTTCCCTTTCTCCAGGACATTCTACTTTTTTGCAAATTAGATATCTACTAATTTCTGTTTTGAAATACCTTCTATTTTGACTCCTTTAGAGGGTTATTTTATTTTGGTTTCTCTTTCTACACCTTTTGTTGACTTCTCTTTTCGATTTTATTAACCTCTGGTTAGGTTCAAGAATGTCGTAGACTTCTTTTGTCCATAAGATTACTCCCCTAATTCCCTTCCTTTAATTCTTGATTGAGTTATTTTGAAGGGGTCTTGACCCAGACTAAAGGATATAGTTTTCTTCGGTGGTTTATGAATCCTACGACGACCTCTTACACGAGGCGGTCTCCTCCTGGGTTGTTTCATGTCATAGTCCATTGTCCCCTAGGTAATGTTATTTCTTCGTCTTCCTTAGAGATCCTACTACCTGTCCTACCCTTTCCTTCCCAGATCCTATTGTTTGATACTTTTTCTGGTCTTCTTATGGGTCATGTCTACTCTTGTTCAGGTTTCTCTGATTTTCTAATAGAAGTTCTTTTATTTTAATTATTTTTATTCTCCTATTAATATGTTATCCCATTTTAGACTCCTATTCATATGTCTTTTACTGCGATGGAAAATTGTTTATTCACATAAGGTCCTTATTTTGATACATATTCTTTCTTTTTTATTAGTATCTTATGATGATGTACTGTCTCGATACTTCTCGTAGATATAGTAATATTATTCCAAGATTGGTTTTAGTCTTATTGACAGGACCCTCCTACTCTTCCTTTCTTTACATATATGCCTACACGTTTCTTCTGTTCGTTCTCTTGTTTTAAAAGTGGAAGTTGACACCCTTCAGTTTGTCGTAGATTTTTTTAGTTCATTGTCGTTACGTTCAAGCGATCTCTGTCTCGTTATGCGTCGTTTTCTTAGTCCATTTTTAACAACTTCCATCAATAGGGAGTCTTTCTCTTATACGCCTATCGCACCGCCATCTGTTACATCAGACGGTAATGTTCGGAGTGTCTCGATAAACCGTGAGTAATTTGTGACGCAAATATTTTGCGACTATTTTTAAAATAATCTAGTTTTATTTTTATTAAAAGGATTAGTATTAAAATTATGTACAAGTATGTTATACTTTTGACGTCTCTGATTCTTATTTCATTAGAAGGGTAGGTTTATCTTGATAATAATTGTATGACGACATGACGGAAACCCGAGGGTTTAGTGACGTCTGTCGTTAATATCGGTACTTTAATTTTCTGTGAACAAGGAGCCTTTCTTTCGATAACTGTGTAGATCTGTCGTATAATTTTTCGTCTCTGTAGTGGAAAGACTGTTTCCAGGTATCTCAGTTTCGATAGCAGAACGGTCATCAGTACATACCTACGCTCTCAACCTGGTATTTCTTCCGCCTCACGATTTCTTGACTACGAAAATTTAACACCACAACCTCTTCTGAGAACTCTCAGGGAACCTGACGTTCCTCTAGTTTGGTCAGTTAGGATTTTCTTTGATTGGGACTTACAAGTAGCCTTCCTGACTACGACTTCGAGTACGAGGTTATGAAACCGGCGGACTACACTTCTCGACTGAGTAATCTTTTCTGGGACTACGACCCTCTCTAACTTTTGTTTTTCTTTTCTCCTGGTTCCCCTACTCTACAATCTATCGTAGTGGTTGAGTTATCCGTACTTAGACTCGTTTGAAGCCCTTTATCACTTCCTGTCCCTTCGGACTGCACGTCATCAGGTACCTCACCGTGTCAGTCTGTACTGAAGAACTGACTTGTTGTTGACGGAAACTTATGACACGATGTGTTTGTGTGTGCACTTCACACCACACGCACGAGTCAGTACAGACTTGACATCGAACGGTCCGAGGAGACAAATACCCTAAGATGTCCTTTCTTATGACCGCACCAAATGGTAAAGGAAGAGGTGTGAATCCATTCATCTGAAAAAGATTTAACGCCCAAGTACGTCCTATACGTTTACATGGATTAAAAAATTTAATATAGTAATTGTAAAAATACAGGAATTTATGAGGAAATTTTGGGATATGATAAGGTGTAATAGGAGGTCGTAGTGTATAAATTGGTAAAAGGATAAATGAGAAGTCGTTTGTTTACCAATTGTTTCCAGAGGAAAGAGTTTGAAGGTAGTGAACTTAACACCATAGAAAGGACTGAAGGAAGGAGAGAGATCTGGGAGCCCAGAGAGGAGAGGGGTCAGAGGGGGCATTTGTAATCACAGGACGTCCTAAAGTGGGAGGTAAAGGAGAGGAGTGAGACCTATTGAGTGATTGTTGTGTTATGGTTCTATTTACTGTTAGTGTCAAAGGAATTAAGTTGAAAATTTTATTGAACTTACATAGGTAAAGATAGCTAGAGGTGATGATGTTGGGTCAGATTTGGTAGTAATGGGTGGTCGGATCTTAGGATCAACTAGAGGGTCTGAGATAAAGAGGAGCGAAAGTGTCGTAAGAGATTGTATTGTTAATCTTGGAAAATTTTTGTGTTTAGATTAGAGTGTCGTGGGAGGAACTTTCAAAAGTTATCGAATGACATCGTCTTATTTGAGGTTTCACGAAAGGACGGATGCTACAGGACTTATTAGTCCGGGGACGGTTAAAGAGGTCGAAGTAAAGTATGATGAGAGGGAGACGAAGTGATACCAGACTGGTGTGATCAGAAAGACAAGAAACTTAAATGGTTATTCAGAGAACGGACCTCCCGAACCGTGTACGACAAAGGAGACGGACTTTGTTAAGAGAGGTGTAGAGGGGTCGAGGATGGAACCGACTGGGGGTGACTGAGACTTGTTCTGGAATTTCGACGAGTAAAATAAGATACATTTGTTATAGAGGACGTCAACCCGTTGTGCCCTCGAGACTTTGGATTCCGTCGTGAATTTATTTTATTAAACATAAAAAAGACAATTTTCAGACACAGGGTACTTTTACATTTGAGGTATCCTCGTTGAAGACACGTTACGACCAAGGAGTCCCGGATGGTATCACGAAATATTTGTCCTCTATCGGTGACTTTTTGAAAGTCATCCGTCCAGTTCTTCGTTGTCAATCTTGATCTGGTACCTTGTTGTTTGACCAAGTTTTGACCCTTTCCGACATAAAACAGTGGGGTAAATAAATTGAATATACGTCTCATGTGGTACGCTGTACGACCCGACCTATTTAGTGTTCGACCTTAGTTCTAACGGTCCTCTTTACATTTATTGGAGTCTATACGTTTACTATGGTGAGATTACTGTCTTTCATTTCTCTTTGATTTCTCGGAAAACTACTTCCACTTTCTTGTGTCACTTTTTCGACCGAATTTTCAGTTGAAAGTTTTTTGATTCTAGTACCGTAGACCAGGGTAGTGGAGTACCGTTTATCCATCCCATTTTTACCTTTGTTGTTGTCTGAAATAAAAGAACCCGAGGTTTTAATGACGTCTACCACTGACGTCGGTACTTTAATTTTCTACGAACGAGGAACCTTCTTTTCAATACTGTTTGAATCTATCGTACTGGAACGACTGTTTCCATGCATGTCAGTTTAAATAAAAAGGTCACCAGTACATGCCTACACTCTCAACTTGGTATTTCTTCCGACTCGTGGGTTCTTGACTACGAAAGGTTAGTACCCCGATCTCTTTTCAGAACTCTCAGGAAACCTGACGTTCCTCTAGTTTGGTCAGTTAGGATTTCCTTTAGTTGGGACTGATGAGTAACCTTCCGGACTACGGCTTCGACTTCGAGGTTATGAAACCGGTGGACTACATTTCTCGTCTGTGTGACTTTTCGGGGACTACGACCCTTTCTAACTTCCGTCCTCTTCTTCCCCTGCCGCCGTCTACTCTGACAACCTACCGTAGTGACTGAGTTACCTTGACTCAACCTCGTTTAAGACCCTCTACCACTTCCTGTCCCTTCGGACCGCACGACGTCAGGTACCCAAGAGTCTCAGTCTATGTTGTCACTGACATGTTATTCGGCAAACAACTTACTTATTCACTGGGGGTTTACATATAAGACAACAAGTTTTGAGATTTAAGATTTAGGTATATTAGTTGGTTTTAGAGGTGGATCTACGGGATATTCGTGGAGTTTCAGTTGTATGAGTCCGGACTTGAGTAGGCAGTCTATCATAGAGGAGTTGTTGGAAAAGGAGTACGAATAAAAGGGTAATTACCACGGGACAATTAAGACGAGTTCAGAAAGAACTTAGTCCGGGGAGAAGAGATGGATAAAACAGTTTCCGAAAGTTCGAGTCTTGGAATGGTTTAGAATGGAATGAATGGTGTGATCGAATTATTCCGTAGAGGTATGGAAGTGTAGTTGGAGTGGACAGAAGGTTGGAGTAACAGTTGTATTACTAAAAAAATTGATTTTTGTTTTTGAACTATGATAGTGAGGGTACGAATCCGAAAAAGGTACTGGAAAAGGGGTGTGCACGTTATAAAGATGATGACCGTTCAGGGACTTACATCATTAGAGGGAATTAGAACACGAAAACAGAAAAGATTAGGGAGACGGACATACTAGTAGGAAAGAATGGGTAAAACAGTAAAAAAAAATTCTGAACTGAATTTCTATACGAAAAGGACTGACGGAGTAGGGTCCGTCTCGACCCTCGGGAAGAAGAACAAAGGTGTCGCAGGATCCGTAGTGTCGTAAATGACGGGATATTGTCTTAAATGGACAGACGGGGAGGTAAGATAGGAGTCACGTGTTTTCACGATGTACAACAAATTAGAAACTTGAAGAACTCAAACAATTTGTCATTCGGGGAGGGGGGTTTTTAGACGTCGTACTGACGAATTATAGTAGCCATTATATTTCAAACCATATTTAAAAAGATTGAAGACGTATTAATTTATTTATATACCAAACTGAGAGTCATCTTCTTAAAAGGTAAAATTTTACGGGAAATCAATTAATAGGAAATTTATGATATAAGCACCAAGATTTTGAATTCTTTTATCTAACATGAATAACTGAGTTATGTTGGACAACCTCTGTGAAGAGTCACCTGGAGAGTGTCGGGATATACAGAACGACCCTTGCGGTCTTTACGCTCTAGGACTGGTGAGACATGGTATCAGTAAAGAGTCCTCATACAGACGTCACTCGTTGGAACTCCCTACTCCATTATAATGGGAGGTCCTATTTCTCGTCAGAACCAATGATACTGTCGTCTCAGGGGTAGGTACCAGGAATCGTCGTTGAGTGATGTATATGTCGTGGGTTCACACGGTGTGACATAGTGGAGGTCCCTGGACCCCGTTCCTCAGAAAAGATGGTCGTCAGTACTTTGTCATTGTTCGGTGAATATTCGTCTCACTTTAGTTTAGGGTCTGGATGGTTGGGTACAGTGTCGTTAAGTGGTTGGAGACCCTGGTTTACCAAATTTGTACTGTAAATTTGGTACCTTACTGTGACGGTAAAGAAGAAATGGTGGGTGCCGTAGTGACTGAGTTACCTGAACTCGTTTGAGGCCCTCTATCACTTCCTGTCCCTTCGGACCGTACGACGTCAGGTACCCCAGTGTTTCTCAGCTTGTACTGAATCGCCGACTTGTGGTTGAATAAATTTTGTTCATATTATGTACTTTTAGATGTAAGGGGTGTCTTGAGTTGAATAATATGTACAGTTATAAAAGACGGACGAATAAATATGTTAAAATGACCAAGTTGATAAAACAGGGGTTGTTTTGAAGTACTAAGATAAATTGAAAAAATAAGAATAGGAATTTACCTTCTTAAAAGGTCATATAATCGAGAGGTTATTATTCTAGATTTTGGGTGTGGGTTTATTAAGTGTTTTGGATGGATTTTCCATGGTCTTGGTTAGGGACCTCGTATACAACAACACCAGAGCGGTGCAATTTTTTCAGTAGTTGCGTGTCGATTTCGTAGGACCATGGATAAGACTCAGTATTTACTCAGTGTCTCTTAAGATCTAACTTAAGATCAGAATATCCGGGGACTCTTGAGAAAACATGGTGGGACACCTTCAATTCATCCGAAAAGGTAATAAAATTTCAAAAAGAAAAACTATTGTGAAAAGTGTGGAAGGGTCCGTAATTAGTTTATTACTTCTTTGATGTGAAGACTTTTTCCGTCCCTTTCCTCTGTTCCTTTCGAGTATCACTGTCTAATAGTCTGTCTTTATAAAAAATCCTTAAATGCATTCTTATCATCTACCCCCTTCTTTGATGGTCCCAAAAAGTAACACCGTTATTAAATTCATTACATGTCTCTGTCTCCAGTCTCCTGATCGTCTAGATTTCACCGTCTGATCGTTTCTTTTTGATGTGTTTTTGACTCTTTTTATTTTCTATCGTCACTCTTTTTTTTTTTTCTTTTCCCTTGTCTGTACCTAATCGAAACTTTCGTCCATTTCATCCGATCGAGAGTGGTCCAGTAGGTCATTGATGGTAAGTCGGAGTGTGGTAGTCGTCTCGAGTCCGAGACGATCCTTTGGGTTCACCTTTATCAGAGATGTAAGTCTCCTTTCGTTCACTCTGAAGTCTTTAGTCCTTCAGCCACCTTCGACTTCCAACGTGTCGAAGTGCCTTGACTCCGAGATGTAATCAATTTAAATAATTGTGTTGACACCGTTCTTTCTTATATTTTAAACGTGAAGTGTATAAGGGTCCTCACGGTGTGTACCTTTCTCTTAGACAGTTATAAGTTACTCTGACTTAGGAATCCCCTTGGATGGATTTTTTACGTGACTAATCCCAGAAGGGATTATGCGTCGGTGATGATCAACGTAGTGTTTATTCTGACCTCGAAGTAATAGTGTGTTTTCGTGAAACCCGGTGTCTTTGAGATTGCATTTGAAGATTCCGGTAAAGATTAGATCTTTAACGATATTGGGGAATTTTATTTAGAGAGTGAATTTTATGTTAACTATAAATCACTTGTGATTTAGACACTAAAAAGAGATGAAAAGGAGGTGAATGCAAAGATTATTTTTTGTACTTTCTATGAAAACGGTCTTAGTGTATTAAGTAGAAAAGAAGTCATTTGTAAACAATACAAATGAGGATGTCACAAGGGTGACTCCGTAGGTACAAATAGGTAATCCTAGGTCTACTCCAGTGGTGTCCAAAGGTTTGTCTCATACTACTATTGAAGGACGATGTCTTCGGGTGTCCGACGGAAGTCCAGTCCTCGTCGTCGTCATATCTTCTAGACCGGGATACGGAAGACGTCGCCACTGTCGACGACCACCGACGGGAGACTCCAATGGGTCGAGGGAAGAGGTCCTGAATGTCGGTGGTGCGAGGAGGACAGAGCGGGTAATGTAGGGGGTTGAGGGGGTCTTTTCGATTCCGGGTAGGGTTTCCTGTCTAATGGGGGGAGTAGGTTGGCTCGAGTAATGAAGAGTTTTCTGTACAGAAGAGTAACAGGTGCTACTTCCCTCTGTCTCTCCTTTCCACTTCTTGTCTGAGGAGCGTGATTGTCTCCCCTGTGGTGTTCGTGGGTCCTAGAAAGATGAGTAGGACTAGTACTTTGACTTAACTCCGAGCTGGTCTCGTCGATTCCCCTGAGATCTTCTCTCGACCCGGGTACAAAATTTTCCATGCGTCCTGACCAAAAGTAGTCCAAATCATTCTACTGTCCTTACCTATGTTGACGGAAAGTTTCTTCTCAAATAATGAGAGTCAAGGAGTTCTCCCGTTCACCCGTCCGCCCGTCCGACGTGGTGTGTCCCGATGTCCCCTTTGTGGTCTACCCCGTCATCCGTCTTCCTTGTTCCCCTTCTGTACCCGTGTTCGGAGATGACACCAAAAGGGTCCTTTCAGTTCCATCCCGTCCCATGAAGTGAGCCCTAACCGTTCAGACTTAGTAAAGTCGTCGGAGATCCGGTGTCCCCGATGGTGACAAACCGACGTTGGACCGGGAACCCACGATAATCCCGGTTCCGTACCGTCCAATCGGACTTTCTCGAGTTATTTCCACGACTCATTCCCGAGAGCCAACCACCCAAACATTTACGTTCCGTGTAAGGGTCTCCTGACGATAGAACTCCTTAAGATCGATAGAGATCCTTAGTTGATCACGACCCTCCCCGTTAGACTGGGGTTAGTCGTTCCAAGGTTCTATAGTTCCATAGTATTTTGTGTCTTTTATTTTTTATACTAATTATGTCGGTCTAACATAAAGACCCGAGTCTCAAGTAGATCCGACGACAAAGTATTAGAGACCAGCGTACCGTACAAGAACCGCTTTCTCAAAAGGATTTCATTCTCGGGAGGAACTTCGCGATAGTTCGGGTAGAGGTGGAACATAGTGGTGTTGGTGCACAACCACCTTTTATATAGTCTCGTCAGTGAAGTTTACCAGAAGGGAATCAGAGTACAACTAATAAAAAGTGTAGTGTTAAACTTTGGACATTGTGTTGGGTAGGTTTACTACCGACCGGAAACAATATTGAAGACTTCTTCCGTGTGATGACGACAGTCTTAGTAAGTCTTGTCATTCGAAGTCCACGATATTTTCGTATGTGTGATTCGAAATGTTCGAGTTGACAATCGATGACAAGTCTACCAACGTATTTTAAAGTTGTTTTTCTTGTGTTTTTATTACGGAGTCCTAAAGTTTCTGTAGTGATCACTAATAGTAGCAGATCTTTTTTCCGTTCTTTCGACTGATCTATTTATGGTTCCGTAGAGGGAGAGAGGAGACAACGATTCGAAAACTTGTTTTAAAAACGAGATGAAATGTTTCGGTAGTCATTACGTGAGAAGCTTAAATGTTAAACCCATATTGGTATCAAGTCAGGTCATCTACAAATCGGTATCCTTTTTGAATTTAGAGATGTGAGCAAAAAAAATTACGTAAAGTGACAACTTGATAAACAATGTGTACGACGAACTAATAAAGTACGTTTTCATTTTGATCTAGACACATTTTGTGTGTGTTTATTGTAGACATTGGTCCCCCAAAGAAAAACGATATGACAAAAGTGTCAGTGTCCGTACGGACGATTAATTGGATTAGTAGTGTTTTGTTTTATAACCCATCTTGTCACCAAAATTTTGTTTTGATTCACTCTTTTTCATCGGGTCTATGTGTCTGTCCAAGTCAAGGTGTAAGAGATCATATAAATAGTTGGTGGGTCGAATTATGGTAAAAGTCTTTGAAGTCTTTTATCAGTGTTAACATCTTCTGGATTTTAGAAGCTCGATGATCAGACCTACCTATGGTGTTGTTTATAATTCTGATGATGAACTACCCTACCAACCAGTATCTTTGTTTTATTCAGTCGATAAATTAGGAAGATCTAGTCTGAATTCTTAGTGTTCTAGATTTTTATAAAGGTTTATAAAAAGAATTGAAGACCTCTTGAGAGGGTTGGGTCTGTTGTTCGTTTGTCACCTTACCTAATATAATGTCACAGATTTCAGTTGTTCATAATCACAGATCTTATAAGTTCCTTAGGAACGACTCATCCCCTTTACCCGTTTGCTATATTTATCGTTTAACTGTAATAAGTGAGTCGTGTATAAATACTCATGGATGAAAAAATTCACGATCCTAATATCCACACATGTCGTGTCTATTTGTGTGGACGGAAGTTCCTTGAACTCGTCCTCTTTATTTGTTTATTTACTTATTATTTCAATTGTATCAATACAGAACACTATTTGTGATCCTTCTTTCTATTTTGTATTGTTTCTGTGTCCCACTACTTCTCACGAGAAAAGCTATTCTACCAGTTCCCAAACTATAAATTCGTCTCTAGACTTACTTCGCCCACTCGGTTCGTTCGTTCTTTCTCAAAAGATCCGTCTTCTTTGTCGTTCTTGTCTTCTGAGATTCCTATAACCTATTGTTCATGTACTTTTCTATTGGTTGGAGTGATTATTAATCTCTTTCCTTTTAAATTCATTACGATATGTGGTGAAATGGCCTCTTCCGTTACCGTGGGATGAGGTCATGAGAACGGACCTTTTAGGGTATCTGCCTCTTCGGACCATCCGACATCAGGTACCCCAGTGTTTCTCAGCCTCTGCTGACTCGTTGAAGTCAAAGTGAAAGGACGTAACCTCTTCCTTTACCGTTGGGTGAGGTCACACGAACGGACCTCTTAGGGTCCCTGCCTCCTCGGACCACCCGACGGTAGATACCCCAACGTGTCTCAGTCTGTACTCACTTCGCTGAATCGTCGTCGTCGTCGTCGTCGTCGTCGTATGGTGAAATGTTTATAGTCTGGGTGTTTTTATGTTACACTCTCTTGTGGTTCACAGTCGTCTTCGCCTCCCTCTCCCTCGGGAGCACGTGACACCCGATCTGACGTCTCCATTCGGTGAGACCTTTCGGTCGCCCGTCATGGGTCACTTTACTACTCACACATGTGAGGTTCTAGTTGTCTAGAACGGGACCTTGTAGTCTCGAGAGGATTTTCGGGAGTTCTTCTGTACCTACTTGGATCTCTAGTAGTATGGTCCATTTCAGTCTGTGTCTTTTCTTTATACCATACTATATCGAATATACGCCTTAGATTTTTTTACTATTTTACTTGAATAAATGTTCTGTCTTTGTCTAAGTGTCTGACTTTTTGACTTGAATACCAATCCCCTTCCTCTCTCCCCTTCCTGTCAATCCTCAAACCCTGACTGTACATGTAATGTGTGACGATATAAATTTTACCTATTGACTGTTCCGAGTTATAATACGTTATTGGATTTACACTTTTCTCAAACTTTTCCTTGTCTATTTACATATTGACTCAGTGAGACGACATGTGAACTTTGATTGTGTTGTCACAATTCGTTGACATGAGGTTATGTCGTATTTTTCATTTTTTTTTTTTTTCCATAAGGTGAAATTAAGAAAATTTTTAACATGTTTCTTCCATACGAGTTTTACACAAATTTATGTAATTTTTATTTTAAATTTTTTTTCTGTACATACTTTTACCTTTAGTCTCAACGTATTTTCCATACTAATCTCACAACTCACTTTTCTAGATTTTGATGGTGGTGACGTCGTCTTATGGTAAATATATTTACTTTTTGTATGTACACGTATTTTGTGGTTATATAAAAATTTTCTATGTGTGTACAAGTTTTTTGAGTTTTCGTCCAGACCGAGTTAGGGACACTCTAGAGACCCAGGACCACGTGTATTCCCAAACAAAGTCGGTAGGTTCGTAGAGACCGACCATACGCCAAACTAAGATGTACGCAAAAGTGGGGAGGTTGGTAGAACAACCCCGAAGAGGAAACGGGTACCCCATTGAAAAGAACCACCCTAGTTTGTGAGAGGACAGTTACCAACAAGTCGTAGTTCAACGTTAAAACCTCAAGAACGTCCTCTTCTACTCTCTTTTCAGTAGAAAAGAGACTTTACTACTCAGACTTTAGTCATGAACCCACATTAGAGTTTTTACTGTCTTACTAGAGACAAGCACAGGTTCCGTGGGTAAGTCATGGTGTCATTAGGTTCAGATAGGGGATTAGTGGTTACGGTTTCTTCGACTTCAACTTGCCAAGATACTACTGGATATTCTAACAGATCTTGGTTATGGTTTTTTTTTTTTTTTTTCGACAGTAAAAGTAGTATCCCCTGACCTTTCATTTTCATCCTTCAGTTCTCTATGGATCTCATTGTCCATTCAAACCGGAACCTCATGTTTTACTTCGTCCCGTTTCCAATTGTTCTCAAAACGGTTCTCTTGTGTGGTCAGTATTGTTTGTGGGAGAAGGTTGTTGTGTTGTCTGTTAAGATGTGCACCTGTAGTGGTCTGCCAGTTATGGTTTCAGTCTAAGTAACATAAGAAACGTCGGTTTCTACCTCTTCGAGATATGTCAGTCGTTTTTGTTCTAACCCTCGACTGACACCGAGTCTAGTACTTGAGGAATAACGGTTTAAGTCTGAATTTAACTTCTTTCATCTCACTTGGTGATCTGGTAAGTCCGTACTGGATTTAGTCTAGGGAATGTTAATATGTCACCTTCACTGTTTATCTAAGTTCCCTAATCTAGACTATCTGTGTCACGGACTTCTTGATACCTGCCTCCAAGTACTGTGACATATCCTCCGTCCCTAGCTCTTGTAGGGGTTCTTTCTCTTTATGTTTGTCCGTTTTACCAAAGGACTCCTCCGGAATTTTTATCGACTCCTTTCTTCTCTTCACTTTCCGTTTCCTCTTTTCCTTTCTATGGGCAGACTTACGTCTTAAGGTTTCTTATCGTTCCTCTCTATACTTTCGGAAGGAATCACTAGTTACGTTTCTTTATCTTCTTTTGTTGTCTTACCCTTTCTGATCACTAGAGAATTTCTTTTAATCTCTATGGTTCCCTTGTAAAGTACGTTTCTTCACGAGCTATTTCCTGTCTTTACCATACCTGGATTGTCTTCGTCTTCTATAATTCTTCTCCACCGTTCTTATGTGTCTTGACATGTTTTTTGTAGAAGTACTAGGTCTATTGATACTACCACACTAGTGAGTGGATCTCGGTCTGTAGGACCTTACACTTCAGTTCACCCGGAATCCTTCGTAGTGATGCTTGTTTCGATCACCTCCACTATCTTAAAGTCGACTCGATAAAGTTTAGGACTTTCTACTACGACACTTTCACGACGTGAGTTATACGGTCGTTTAAACCTTTTGAGTCGTCACCGGTATCCTGACCTTTTCCAGTCAAAAGTAAGGAAAGGGTTTCTTTCCGTTACGGTTTCTTACGAGTTTGATGACGTGTTGACGTGAGTAGAGTGTGCGATCGTTTCATTACGAGTTTTACGAGGTTCATTCCGAAGTTGTCCTACACTTGGTTCTTAGAGGTCTACAAGTTCGACCTAAATCTTTTCCGTCTCCTTGGTCTCTAGTTTAACGGTTGTAGACAACCTAGTGTCTTTTTCGTTCTTTTAAGGTCTTTTTGTAGATAAAGACGAAATAACTGATATGGTTTCGGAAACTGACACACCTAGTGTTGTTTGACACCTTTTAAGAATTTCTCTACATTTATGGTTTGGTGGAATGGACAGAGGACTCTTTAGACATACGTCCAGTTCTTCGTTGTCAATCTTGACCTGCACCTTATACGTGATCAAGGTTTAACCATTTCCTCGAATAGTCCCGACATATAACAGTGGGACGAATACATTGAATATACGTCTCATGTAGTACTCTTTGCGAGCCGACCTTCTTCGTGTTCGACCTTAGTCCTAACGGTCCTCTTTATAGTTATTGAAGTCTATACGTCTACTGTGGTGGGAATACCGTCTTTCACTTCTTGATTTCTTGGAGAACTACTTTCACTTTCTCCTCTCACTTTTTCAACCGAATTTCGAGTGGTAAGTCTTTCGATTCTCGTACCGTAGACCAGGGTAGTGAAGTATCCTTTATCTACCCCTTTGTCACCGACTGAAATAAAACCCCCGAGGTTTTAGTAACGTCTACCACTAACGTCGGTACTTTAATTTTCTGCGAATGAGGAACCTTCCTTTCAATACTGGTTGGATCTGTCGCATAATTTTTCGTCTCTGTAAACAGTTGTTTCCAGGCAGATCAGTTCCGATACCAAAAAGGTCATCAATACATACCTACACTCTGAACCTGGATTTCTTTCGACTCGTGACTTCTTAACTACAAAACTTGACACCACAACCTCTTCTGAGAACTCTCAGGGAACCTGACGTTCCTCTAGGTTGGTCAGGTAGGATTTCCTTTAGTCAGGACCTACAAGTAACCTTCCTGACTACAACTTCGACTTTGAGGTTATAAAACCGGTGGACTACGCTTCTCGACTGAGTAAACTTTTCTGGGACTACAACCCTTTCTAGCTCCCGTCCTCCTCTTCCCCTACTGTCTCCTACTCTACCAATCTACCGTAGTGACTGAGTTACCTGTAATCAAACCCATTTGAGGCCCTCAACCACTACCTGTCCCTCCGGACCGTACGACGTCAAGTACCCCAACGTTTCTCAACCTGTGCTGACTCGTTGACTTGACTTGACTTTTAGTGACGTCTACCACTGATGTCGATACTTTAATTTTCTACGAACGAGAAACCTTCTTTTCGATACTGATGGGATCTGTCGTATAATTTTTCGTCTGTCTAATGAAACGGCTGTTTTCAGGTAGGTCAGATTCGAGACCAAAAAGGTCATTAGTACATACCTACACTCTCAACCTGGTATTCGGTTCACGATTTCTTGATTACGAAAACTTGACACTACAACCTTTTCTGAGAACTCTCAGCGAACCTGACGTTCCTCTAGTTTGGTCAGTTAGGACTCCCTTTAGTCAGGACTTATAAGTAACCTTCCTGACTACGACTTCGACTTCGAGGTTATGGAACGTGGACTACGTTTCTCCATTGAGTTACCTTTTCTGGGACTACGACCCTTTATGACTTTCGTCCTCCTCTTCCCCTGTTGTCTCCTACTCTACCGACCTACCGTAGTGGCTGAACTACCTGTACTCAAACACGTTCGAGACCCTCAACCACTACCTGTCCCTTCGGGGCGTACGACATCAGGTACCCCGACGTCTCAACCTGTCCTGACTCATTGACTTGAGTTGACTGACTTGTATGAGTTTTTGTAATCGTACCTACAGAAACCTCCCTTTGTTACTTTAGCTTTAACCCTGATATACTCTCAACAAAGTTTATTTTATTCTCTTCTTCCCGTATGAAGAGTTTCGACTGTCACACGGTAATAGAATTCTCAAGTTAAGTTGAAAAAAACGGACTCCAGTTCTTTCCCTTGCACTTCGTTTGTGTTTCAAGAGATCCTAGTCTCCTAGATTGAACCCCTTCCCCATAAGGGCGGGTGTGGAACCTGGGTAACTTAGTCTGAGTTCTTAAGTTGTTTTCCATGATGACAAGTTAAAGGTAAAGTGTCTGTTCTTTGACTTCCTTTGTTCACTTTATTGTAAAGTACGAGTATTGGGTCGTTCGTCTTCTCCACTTTAAGTTCGGGTCCCGGTCTTTACGGTGTGGATGAGTGACGCGAGGGTTACGACGTGACGACGACGATTCAGCGAAGTCAGCACAGGCTGAGACACGCTGGGGTATCTGCCGTCGGGTGGTCCGAGCGGGGGGTGACCCTAAGAGGTCCGTTCTTGTGACCTCACCGAACGGTAAAGGAAGAGATTACGTACTTTCACTTTTCACTTTCACTTCAGCGAGTCAACACAGGCTGAGAATCGCTGGGGTACCTGACGTCGGGTGGTCCTAGGAGATAGGTACCCTAAAAGGTCCGTTCTCATGACCTCACCCCACGGTAACGGAAGAGGACGTGATAAGATTGTATTTTTGATGTGTGACGATGGTTTAAGTTGAAGGACTTCAGGATGAAGTACGGTGTCACGTTAACAAGAACCGTTGGAGTCTTTTCTTAATTGAAGAAATATCTGATATATGACGGGGGTTAATGGAAGTAGGTGAGAAAGTTTTTATAGGAAATTTTTTTGTTTAAGATTTAGGAGAGAAGGTCAGTGTGATCGGGAATAAAGAAAGTTCTATGTCTCTTGTGGAGATTCGTGAAAGAGGTTTGACTTTATGGGGAGGAGAGGAACTGTCATGAATGAGCGAAGGGCACACAGGATGTCCCAGGTCATAAGACTTGTAACACGTCGTGATTGACTTGCTTCAAGGTGTCTATAAGGTTCTTCAGAGAGAGTACTGCAGTCGTGTGTGGAAAAGGAAGAAATTACAGAAAACGTGAATAAGAGACTCGGTGAGTTAATCGGGGATAATGTCATTGTGGAGTAAATAGGTCGTAGTAACCCTTCCCATTCACAAGTAGTCTTCACGTAAAAGGTCTGTTGAATTCGTAAGTAAATCGTTCGTCGTTTTGTCTCACTTTAATTAACCCCTTCGTCGTCTCAGAACGACTGAATCGGTGTCTTTCTGAATCCGAGTTTAGAGTGATGATTGCTCGATACTCATCCACTGTTGACAGACAAAGTAGTAGATATTTCACCCCTGTATGATGACAGAAGTGTTGTGACGACACCCATAATTTCTTTAGTGTACGTTTTAGACCATGTTGTAGGGAATTTAGTACCGACACATTGGGGTTGATTATCATATGTGGTTCTGTTTTAGTAAGAATACCTTTATAAGTAGTTTACATATATAAAACTCTGAGAAGAGTCTCTTGTCACTTACATTTAACTGAGAACTATTGAATAATACATAAGTTGTAAATGAGTAAGGTAAGTCATTTCGACGCCCTATGGTTTAGTTATATGTTTTTAGTGAAGACAGATGATTATTACTTGTCGTTGTAAAAATGTAGGGTAAATATTATCGTAGTCTTCTTATTTTATAAATCCTTATTTAAATTACTTCATTTTCTAGACATTTGACTTTATATCACTACTTTTTTTCTAACTTTTGTGTTATTTACCTTTCTGTAAGGTACAAGTACCTAGTCTTTGTAATTCTGACGATTTTACAGGTGTGATACTATGGGTGAGAAAAAGAGTAAGAAAACACCTCATTTAAACTGGATCTCAGACGTAGGGTTTTCTTCTCGTCGTCGTTGCTATGTCTCGTTACTAAAAGATTTAAAATTATTTTCCTTATCGTTGATTTTTTTTATTTTATAAAGAACAATGAGGTGATGGATCTTTGTATTTATGACCTCGATGAGATTACCCCAGAGTAAATTATACTGTGATGGAGGAAGTCAAGAAAGACCTTCACAATCTTTTGTACCTATATGTTAATTCTTCTATATGTACTTCTTTCGACTCGTGACTTCTTAACTACGAAAGATTGACACCACGACCTCTTCTGAGAACTCTCAGGTGACCTGACGTTCCTCTAGTTTGGTCAGTTAGGATTTCCTTTAGTGGGATTTATAAGTAACCTTCCTGACTACGACTTCGAGGTTATAAAACCGGTGGACCACACTTCTCGACTGAGTAACCTTTTCTGGGACTAGACCCTTTCTGACTCCGTTCTCCTCTTTCCCCGTTGTCTCCTACTCTATCAACCTACCTTAGTTGAGTCACCTGTGCTTAAACTCTTTGAGGTCCTCTGTCATTACCTGTCTCCTCACACCGTACGACGTCAGGTGCCCCAGTACTTCTCAGTCTGTACTGAATCGCAGACTTGTTGTTGTTGTGATAATTCTTGTAACCGGATCTTGAGTTTCCTAGGGTCGGGAACAAGACTCCCACTGAACCATTGTTTCAGTGGATACGTTCAATTACAGAAGTCAACGTTGGAGAGGAAATAATTTTGTTTCTATTTGGACTATATGAATGGTGTGTGTTGTCACACTTAGTTTTCGTGATTATAACTCCGCTTATAACAGTGGATAATCTAACATTTGATTGTTATGTAGAAAATGACGAAAACATTATTTAAGTCTAACGAACAGACTACAGGTTCAGTATAACTTTATAATTCCCGGGGTTCTTACTTAATTGAAAACGTTTACTGGTTCGGTTAAATGTTTGACCATTGACACCGTAGTTTACCTTATTTGTGTAAATAACTTAGGGATGATATAAACTCCGGGATGCGTTACGATGTTGGTTAACGTTTGTTATTGATTTAAACCACGAATTACCTTGTACTTCAAATAGAAAATTAATGAATAACTCAAATTTTTCAGTTACTCAATTTTCATTTATTGTATGAGAGTCTAAAGAGTTAACAAAGTTGTGCAATTTGAATAAATGAAAAATATTTAGTGACTTAATCCAATATAAACAAGAACACACACATATAGATGTATATGTAGATATCTCTCTATATAAATATGTATGTCATTCTGTCTTTCTGGACTTAAATAGATTCTATCTACCAAAGGAAACCCGACCCTCAACGTCTTTACCCCTTACGTTCATCTAACCGTAGGTACTTACTCATTTTCTTATTTACTAACACTTAATTTGTTATCTCTCCGGACTGTACTTGGTTTCTACTATAATGTGGTACTTGACCCCTCATAATAAATGAGTTAGGAGATATAAATGACATATAACTACCTCTTTTTTTGATTTAGAGTATTAAATTTTTTGGATTAAGATTTGTTAAACGAGTATAATAATTAGAAAAATTAGATTTTCTGTTTTATTTTTCATTGTTAAATTGTTTTATATAAACGTATTTTATTTTAAAGAGTGTCTGTACACTCTCTGTGTCCTTTTTGTGATAGAAAGAGGTCATCAACCAATAACAAAATTAACTCTACAACAACCAAAATAAAAAAAAGACAGGTACGACACGTCGAACGTCCTAGAGTCGAGGACTAGTCCCTAATTGACACCCGGGAGTCGTCATTTTTCAGGTCTCAGGATTGGTGACCTGGTACTCCCTTAAAGGTCTCTACAACACAAAAATTTTTATTTGTAATAAAAACTTTCTTAAAAATTTATTTAATAAAAGAAATATTTTCTGTAACATAAAAAAAAAAATTTAAAATGTATCAGTTTTTGTAGACATTGATTTTTAGACGTCCGAACTCAAAATAGAGCTAACTTTTCGTCTGACGAGTATATCTCACTATGTGACTTTATGTGAATAAGACCTTCCTGACTACGATTTCGACTTCGAGGTCATGAAACCGGTGGAGTACGCTTCTCGACTGAGTAACCTTTTCTGAGACTACGACCCTCCCTGACCCGCGTCCTCCTCTTCCCCTACTGGCTCCTACTCTACCGACCTACCGTAGTGCCTGAGTTACCTGCACTCAGACTCTCTTGAGACCCTCTACCACTATCTGTCCCTCCGGACCGCACGACGTTAAGTACCCCAGCGTTTCTCAGCCTGTACTGACTCGCTGACTTGACTTGACTTGACTACCATGTATTAAGACTAAATATAGATAGTAAATTGAAATGTAGTAACTGATCTAAAAAAGTTCCTTATATTGGAAGACGATTAATTTTTTTTGATCTGAAAAATATATCGAGTTAGGTTTAGATTCATCTTTGATTCCAAGGAGGATTCACCATTTTAAAGTCGTCTAAGTAAAATCTGTTCTTTACTTGGTTTTACTACTTGTAGAATGGACAATAGTAGTGATTTTTTAGATAAATTATTCGTTTAGGGGGGGTTTTAGTAAAGATTAACATAACAATGACATCATTTTTGGTGTATTGTACTTTAAATGATAGAATTAGACAAAATTGACACTTCCAGTCACCCCAGTTCATATAAGTGTAACGACACGTTGTCTAGAGGTCTTTAAAAGTAGACCGTTTTGACTTTGAGTAAACTTTTATTTACAAGTTACCTTTTGTTGTCCAAGTTTATGCCTAAGATATTTGTGATTTTACATACTGGAATCCAAAGCTTAATGAAAACAGAATCTAAGAAACAGGTGTTTTCTTCTATTACAGGTGCACAACCATGACGTTCTGTTACTTACTTTGGTGATTAAATTATAGGACACAACGAATCCAACAAGGAATCGACCAAGTTTATACAATTATCAACTAATTCTTTGTTATATATTTGCGAAATGGAAAAAATCTACTGGTCCCTAAATTTCTGATCGTTGATTATAAAAGTGCCTCGTCTTAATAACGAGAGTTCTTCATTAGTGTTTAGGTACACTGACGGTTCGGTTTACAAAGAAACCGTTATAGGATACCTTTTCATAGAATCGAATACGGTTGATTCCCTCTTTCTAAAGGACCGACGGATTTATTCGAAGTCCGTTTTTCACGAATAGGTAAAGTTCACAAGGTCATTGGTAAGGTCATTCCTTGGAATTTTTTGTCTTTCAGTTAATGAAATAGGTTTATCTCAAGTTAATTATACTAAAAAAAAGTTGAAGTCTAAAGTTGTATAGATGTCCTCTCTACAGTAGGTTCAATTTTCCTAAGGGAAAGAAAAAGGTATTCTTGTTGCTTGGTAAATAAACATCTAATAAACCCTCCCGATTAAGGGTCCCGAAGAGAAGAGGGACAACCGAGACATATTGAACGCTTTCACGATTCTATTTTGGGTTTAACCTTGAAAATAATATTTTAATTAAATGTACCTCTTTACTTTTCAAGATAGAAGTAAAGTTAATACAGTCCTTTTGTTTCAGAAAACGGAAAAATTGTGACGTTACACAACCTCGTAGTATAAAATTCCAGAATTTTGACCTAAGTTTTCTACTAAAAACTAAATTACAGAATGGAGTTTAGTTCCAACAGACACTATAGTAAGTGAAGACATTTAATCTTTTAGAAATATCATTATGAATTTTACAATATAGTTTTCATCTTCTTGGATGAGTTAGTCTTTGTATTATATTTACCTAAAGTCTTTAATTTATACGTTTTTAATTACCGCATACTACAATTTGGTAGTCCAAGAAGTTGACAACGGGATTTAGAAGATAGAATCAAAGATTTATACTTTTGATAGTAAGAGAAAAAAGGTTTTATTACAACATTAGGTACTAGGTATCATACCTATTTAATAAATAAAAAATTTATGTTATACTATATATTTTTAGTCTTTAAATAATAGGGACTTTTTTTTCTCTAGTTTATTTTACAGTCCAGTGAAAATTTCATATATTTAATTTTAGACTTCAAATAAACAAATTTATAATTGTAAATAAACTTCTTTCTATATTTTATTATCTATTAATTTTAAATTTTGTATGAAAGATATTTATTTTTAGTATTTCTTTTTTCTGTTTTTACACCGAGAACCATTAGACATAGTTCCGACCCCTTGAAAAAATAAAAAAGTAGAGGTTCTTTATGGAAATAACAAAATATGGGGATGAGGTCAAATCGTTAGTTACGATATTCAGGTAATCGTCCTAACCTCAATGAATAAAAAAATAAAATAAATAAAATTAACTTCCGATTAATGAAATGTTATAACACCACCAAAAACGGTATGTAAATGTACTTAGTCGGTACCCACATGTACACAAGGGGTAGGACTTGGAGGGAGGGAGGAGGAAGGGGTAGGGTAGGGAGTCCCAGGAGGGTCACGTGGTCGGGACTCGTGGGACAGAGTACCTAGCTTGGACCTGACCGCTAGACAAAGTGTATACTATTATGTGTACAAAGTTACGATAAGAGAGTTTAGTAGGGTGGGAGCGGAAGAAGGTCTCAGGTTTTCTGACAAGATATGTATACACAGAGAATGCGACAGAGTGTATATCCCAGTAGCGATGGTAGAAAGATTTAAGGTATATATACACAATCATATGACATAACCACAAAAAGAAATTTGTATATAATTTTTGGTGACCAGAAATACCTTCTTTTATTATTATTAAATGTCGGATCTGACGTTGTGTACGTTATTCTCATTACGGTTACGTGAGCCGTTTAAATGAGATTTGTAGAACGTTTATTGTAAAATTTACAAAATTTGTCAAAACGAAAGTGTACAAGTTGAAAGATAGTTTAAGATAGTTAAAGATAGTTTTAAGATGGTTCTAACTTATCTTGGAGGATGAATTAAAAAATTTGATTCAAGACTTACTATTACATGGTCTTCTTTACTGATAAACGAACAAAAAGGACAAAACAACGAAAAATATTCTTGAAGGGAAAAATGTCTATGTTATTTAGTGTATACGTTTATGCATTTTGTTCGTCAGACTTACGTCGAAAATAGACACTATACTTTGAAAAACATCGAACCAATGAAGCTCACAAAGTGTATCTCCTTTCTTTAGAACTGATGTCCACTTTAACTCAAAACATATCCACGTGGATAGTGATGTTATTTCATAGAATACGAGAAAGATTATTTGTAAATTTTTTTTTTTTTTTNGAAGCTCACAAAGTGTATCTCCTTTCTTTAGAACTGATGTCCACTTTAACTCAAAACATATCCACGTGGATAGTGATGTTATTTCATAGAATACGAGAAAGATTATTTGTAATTTTTTTTTTTTTTTTCGGTCTGTAGGTGTTAGTAAGGGGGAGAGGTGAAGTGATAAAGTCATCGGACTAGGTAACGACCAATTCGCCATGGAATTGTAAAATTTGTTAATCTTTTTGTCGTGTGAGTTCTTTGTAAGTTGAAGATGGAAATATGTAAAATTTACTTATTAAGTAGTAACCTTCCTTTCTCTAGACTCTTTCGTTAAGATTTAAATTTTAAGAGGTTGATCCTATTAAAGTTTTCTAAATTTATAGACTTTATAAAATTAACTAACAATTTTGACATCTGAAACAGTCTGTTTTATTTATGCGGGTCTTAGGGGGTTATTAGTTCCAGAATAATTCGAAGAAAATTACAGTTAGTCGTTCTAGTTTACGATAGTCAGTTATCTTTTTTTATACTTCCGGGGTTATTAGAGTCCTAAGGTGACTTGCTTTTTATATTGAACCTTCAGTCGGTCTCTTCTCTTAATCAGTATACCATTATTTGTCTTCTTTATCTCTCTCACGGGTACTGAAGTTCGTAGTCTTTTTACTCAGAGGGAATCAGTGTGATTTAATGCTAACATCCTTAAGAGTAGTGTGTAGTTGTCGACCTTCTCTTCCTAGTCTCTGTCGGTAATGCCGGTGTGCCCACCTTCGAGTAATCTGAAGTTTACCTTCATAGACGTGACTATTCACTATACATTGTGTATTACACTTAAACAATATTAGATGGATTTAACCTAATGAGTTTTAATTTGTCCGAGTTCTTAACAGGAAGTTATAGGGTTGAAACGACTGTCTAGTATAGATAATCCGTTACATTCTTTAATAATTGGATCTAAAATGACTAAGGAAAAAAGAAAGATATATTGAGTGGAACTAGACTGGTTTGTAGTATGTGATCTGTCATAAACGGATATCGTTATATTAAATCCTTTGACTTTCTAGAGGGTATTCGGACCGATAAAAACAGATGTATCTCAGGACTTATGATTTGTCATGAAGAAAGTAAATCGACTTAAAGATGCGTAAATTTTGAACAAGAGACGGGACATTTCCTTCAGGTTTTTTAATATTTGTAGTAGTCAGAACGTTAATAGACCTCCTTTTTTTTTCGTTTACATAATCGATTGCTCTGATACCCTTTACACGTACAGCATAGTATTTATGGATAAGTAAGTTTCATTTACCGGTTTTCCTACTGTAAAAGACTAATCTTATCTCTCAATTTAGGAAATAAAATTAATTTCGGTGAATTTACTTAACCATCCACTACACCTTTTCATTGTGGTTGGACAATAGACTAGGAGGCGGAAGATGTTAAAAAATTTATATACCTATTTTTCCAGTAACAAATTAAACAATATAATAAATGTATAATTGTCATTCTTTTTTTACACCATTTTGTCTTTTGTATCGTTCTATAGAGATTCGTTCTGAAATATAAAATCTCCCGACCATTTGGTTGATATTCCATAAAAAGTAGAACCAAAGGCCAACGTCAGACTGTTTTTATAGAGGAAGGGAGATGAAATTTACTGTCGTCCGATGATAGTTATGTTGTGTATATGTTAAGAATTTCAAGGATCGCAACGGTCCTCTTGTTCGGTTTGTCTACTCTTCATGTTGGTGGCGGAGTTGTTTAAAGGTCATGTGTGGTAAGTCTGTTGGTTGGTCGTGTCCTTTACCTGAATCTTTCCCGGCGTACTTAGATAATTTATCTTTCTAAATAGATACAAATTCTTCATAAATATTCCTTCTGTAAATTTCCACCATACGATGTGAGAATTCGGTCATGGTAGTGACGGAGAGGTTAGTCATTGCCCAACAGAATGTTGACCATAGTTCTGGTGACGGGACTGACCTTCTAAAAAGTTTATTTACGGTGAAAGAAGTTCAAGGGTTCTCTTTTTAGTTTGACTGAATATGTACGAGGAGTGGCAACTAAAATTTACTTATATTCGTATGATTTAATCACTAGTTTACTTTCATAAATTCTTAAAACGAATGTTGTCGTCACCAACATTTGAAATTGAGTAAAGTACACCTAGAGGTTAATATAATTTATATGGGACTGTTTGGAATTAAACAACATAGAAAATATTGATATATTGGTTTTTATTGTTTGTACAATTTATGTAAAGTTTCGTGTTTACTTTGTCAGTGTTCTAAATACATTTTCCGTTTATACAATAATTGCTACAATATATCTTGATTAAGAATATGAGATTTAAAATTTTTAGGTTTATATGAGAATTTATCGATTTATTAACTACAATGATAAGATGTTTGTCATTAATTGTTGGATAAAACATTTGAAGAGATGACTGTTCCGTTTCTACAATGTTTAAAATAGTACTTTATCATTATATGTATTTGTCTTGTGGTCATTGTTTGACATGAAATATAGTAAAAATGTATAGGTAAACAAAAGGAGACACGAATTCGACTAGGACAATGTTTATTATTTTGTGTAAATAGTTAGGTAAACACGAAAACATAATGTAGACCCATTTTGACTTACCTGTAAAAAAAAATTTGTAGAGTCTACTGGACAAAGGGTAAAAATTCTACCATCTTTCATTTAAGATTGGTTCCATGAAGGACCGAACTTGGGGTTCATCGGAGTCCCACTTAAGTCTTGAATCATACCGAAAGTCTTAGATATGTTGAGAGATTTAGGTTGTCAGTCAAATGTCCGCTATACCTCTTGTCCTTTTGTCGAATTTCTTTGTTGGTTGGTTTCACTTAAACTCAGTAAGATATCCTGTTCCTGACCTGAAAAGTTGTGAAGTTAAAATACCCCTTATATCCTCCTTCTATTACGAGGTCTTAGTTCTAATTTTCTAAAAATCCTTTATTTTAATCATTTTTCTTTCTTTTTTTGATCCGAAAAAAATTAGAGACATCGGAGGTGTTGGAAAAGTTTTTAGTGGGGAGGGGAGTTTGTGTGTTGATTTCGCGACGACTTGAAAGACAAAGATCTTTCCTACTCTCAGGGAGAGTGAAGATGTGAAGAGGTTTCGTGTTGGACGAGGGATACGGTTTTCGGGACGATTGAAGAGACCGTCCCACATAGAATGGGGAACCACATAGGGGTAGCAGATCGTGTATGCACCGTGTCTCGTCTTGAAACTTATTCACTTAAGTCATTCACTTATGTCATTTATTAAAATTTTCGAAATAAAATTGGAAGACCAAAACTTCTTCCTTAAATGACTCCCGACCTTTTACTATTTACGGGTGTTTACCCCGAAGGGTCCATCACGATCACCATTTCTTGGGTGAACAGTTACGCCAATCTACGGTCGTTGTGTCCAAGTTAGGGACCCACCTCTTCTAGGGGACCTCTTCCTTTGTCGTTGGGTGAGGTCATAAGAACGGTCCTCTTAGGGTAGCTGTCTCCTCGGACCGTCCGATGTCAGGTATCCCAGTGTCTCAGCCTGTGCTTATTTCGTTGAAACATGTGTGCATGTGTGCGTGTGCATGGGAGAATAAATTTTCTCATACAAAATCAATTCATTGAAACTACGAAAAGAATAATCTATTATAATTTTAAAATATACATACATACATCTCTTTTTAGTCCTTGCAATATACTAATAAAAATAAAAGAAGTAATACGAATAGACGTAAAAATTGTAACTTATAATGAATTTATGACTTTTAATAAATCCTCAAAATGAGTTCATAAGAGTAAACAGGGAAAATGGTTAAAATTTTCATCTTTCCGTTACAGTGATTCAGTACAGGTTAAGAAACGCTGGGGACACCTGGTATCGGACGGTCCGAGGAGACAGGTACCCTAAAGGGTCCGGTTTTATTACCTCACCCAACAGTAAAGGAAGAGATCCCCTAGAAGGGGTGAGTACCTATCTTGGAAACGGAGAACGACCCGTCTGTCTAAGAAATGGTGACTCGGTGAACCCTTAGGTCTTTCCGTTACATCTCTATGAGATGTCCCTCCTCAATCTTATACGATTGGTCTCTAAAATTTTTTATGAAAGGGTAGTTTGAAAACGAAATTCCGATTGTCACTTGACTGGCCATCGGAATGTCCGTCGATAATTTAAGAATTTGATAAGGTGTCAGTAAAGGGTTCGTAGTGAACTTTTACAAGGAAAGTACGGTTAGAGGATTCTAAATTTCCGACAATTTTTAGTCGACTTTTTTCGATCGTTACAGTCTCTTCCGTTACCGTGGGGTGAGGTCATGAGAAGGGACCTTTTAGGGTACCTGTCTCCTCGGACCACCCGATGTCAGGTACCCCAGTGATTCTCAGCTTGTGCTGACTCGCTGAAGTGAAAGTGAAAGGTGAAAGTACGTGACCTCTTCCTTTACCGTTGGGTGAGGTCACAAGAACGGACCCCTTAGGGTCCCTGCCCCTTCGGACCACCCGACGGCAGATACCCCAGCGTGTCTCAGCCTGTACTGACTTCGCTGAATCGTCGTCGTTGCATTGGGGTAGTTTCTTAGAGTGGCGTAGGATTTTTAATAAAAATTTTTAAGTGAAAGATTCGGGTAGGTGATTTTGATGTGAGTGAAATGGATGAAAGAAGAATGGGAAGGTATAGGGGATCTCTTTAGATCAAAACAGTAGAAAATTATTTTTTTCATCAAGTTTCGTTGACTATTTTGAAGAAATATTCTATTATTTTGGTTTATCACAAAGGGTTTATTATGAAGGGGGGTGGGCGGTACGTTTTAATGGGTCAATCTTTTAGTTATAGGAGAAGATAGTCTGAAGAGATTCGAAGGAAAGAGTTTACTTCCGATAGGTGTACATTACAGAGATGAAAGAACGGACTAACATCAAATCACCGCTGTAGCACAGGTTGAGAAAACACTGGGGCACCTGACATCGAAAAGTGGTCCGAAGAGACAGGTACCCTAAAGGGTCTGTTTTAATGACCTCACCCAACGATAAAGGAAGAGGTCCTCTAGAAGGGCTGGGTCCCTAGTTTGGACGTACGGGACACAACCGTGCACGTAAGAAATGGTGACTCGGTGGTCCCTTCGGGGAAGAACGGAGTGTGGGTTCGGTAATTTTGTGACGGACAAACGAACCCACATAAGGGACCACCGAGTCGACCATTTCTTAATCGGACATTACGTCCTCTGAGTCAACCCTTCTAGGGGACCTCTTCCCTTTCCGCTGTGTGAGGTCATAAGACCGGATCTCTTAGGGTGCTTGATATGCCAGGTACCCCAGCGTTTCTCAGCCTGCCTTTACTCGTTGGAGGTGAGGTTACTTCGACGAGGGGTGTTCCAGTGTCGCCTAGAAAATAAGATTTATAAGTGGGACAGATTGGAGGAGTAAGAAGAGATAGGAGATAGTGTCATAGAATACGAAGACAAGAGTTTTCAGGGGAAGGAACTGAAGACACTACGGTCAAGGAATCCTCAAAGGGGAGTATTGGGAGATGACGAGAAAGTCAAGGTTAGAGTTTCGAACAAGAAGTTGGATAGGAAATGTAACAGGGAGTTCAAGGTCGAAACTAGAGAAGGGTGAAAGAGGAACCTGTAAAGGTACGTTTTAATGAAGTAAGGGTGGGTTGAATGTCGAAGTTGTGTGTCTTCACCTGGTATATATTCCCCACTTTCTCCGTCTTACTTGGATACCACACTTTTCAGCCCCTCGTCCCGTCCAACCCCGTCCTCCCATGTTACGCAGTTTGAAGGTCTCACGACCATTACAAGAAACAGAACTATACCCACGAACCAATTGTGACGACACAAATCATTTTTAAGTAGTACGATATATGTGAATGCTATGCATGCGAAAAGACATACTAACTGACAGAATGAAACTATTTCTCTTTTTCAAATCTAAGGTCCAGTCGGTGCACATTGAATCGATTGAGTGCATAGGATAATTTCGGAATCAAAGACGTAGTAATTTTACCTCTACTGCTCTACTATTGTGGATGAAGTGTCGTGACATCTCTTGCTTTATTTTATATTTATTCAACGGACCGGGTGGCGAACTTTGTGTCCATCGAATACGAATGTTTACAAGGACGAGAAAGGGGTATGAAAGAGTTAAGGCATAGAGATCGGATCTGTAGACAGGGGAGTTACGGGTTGGTCGAGTTCTTGATGTATAGATTTAAGGGGGATTTCGTGAGGTAAAGATCCAGACTTTCCGTAGAGTTTAACTTGTATAGTAGAAGGAAAAATTATTTAGATAGAGGAGAAGGAGGACATCAGGGGACTTCAGACTGACTTTAAAGATATGTTTTAATGTCGGAATCTTTGGGAGTAAAAAGTGTAAATTCGATGGTTCAGGATACATAAGATGTAAAATTCTGTAGGTAACCTGACGGTCATCACATCTTATACCACATAATAATGTCGTCAATTAAACAATGTTATCGAAGGGTTATAGCAGAGGGGGAAATAGGGTCGGAGGTATGATGAAGGTCTTATTAATAAGATTTTACATGGAGTCTACTACATTGAAAAGACGAAATTTTAACGAATAGAATCCCGAAGAGATCACCGAGTCCCCATTTCTTAGACGGACGGCTACGTCCTTTGTGTCCAAACTAGGAACCAGACCCTTCTAGGGTGAACGTTGTTGACTCGTACAGGGGGTATTGATGGCTTCGTGGATCACGGGTGTGAGGTGTCGTTCTCTTCGGGGCCTTTCTCCTCGGACACTTGGTGTTAGTCTCTCCTCGGGGCGAACGACGTAGGTCTGTTTCAGGTACATCGTTACTTCTGGGCCGTCTCGGTTTCATTTATTCATTTTAAATTTTTTTTTTTTTTTTTTTATATATATATATATATATATATATATATTTTAACGAGTAAAGGGACTAGTTCAACAGTAACTTAAAACAAGACCTTTATCAAGGACAACCTATATCTCTTACGTGATCACTAACGGTCACCCCTCCTACACCCTTCCCGTATATCCCCGACCCCTCACTCTCCATGTCTGAGGACCCACATTCCGATGTTCCTACATAACATATTGTGTCCCTTATATCGGTTACGAATCATTATTGAATTTTACTTTTCATTGGAAAGTTTAATGTACGACGACGACGGTTCAGCGAAGTCAGCACAGGCTGAGACACGCTGGGGTATCTGCCGTCGGGTGGTCCGAGGGCGTAGGGACCCTAAGAGGTCCGTTCTTGTGACCTCACCCAACAGTAAAGGAAGAGGTTACGTACTTTCACTTTTGACTTTCACTTCAGCGAGTCAGCACAGGTTTAGAAACGCTGGGGTACCTGATGTCGGATGGTCTGAGGAGGTGAGTACCCTAAAAGGTCCGTTCTCATGACCTCACCCCACGGTAGTGGAAGAGGTAAGTTTAATGTATTTTTTATTTTAATTCGTTTACTTTGTCAAAGACAAATCTCATAAGGAGTTGTCGTGTAGGTCCACCGAGTCACCATTTCTTAGACGGACGGTTACGTCCTGCGTACCCAGGGACCAGACCCTTCTAGGGTGCACGACACTTTGTTGATTCAGGTATAAGGTGTTGACGTTGAACGACGTCAAGTGGTATAAGACATTACGGAGGTACAAAGACATGTATAAAGAGAGAGAGGGATTTTATGAGAAAATAAACAGGGGAGAGGGTTAAACCGATTACGAATAAAGAGTAAATTATTTGTAGGAGAACCTTTATAGAGGACCCACACGGCGTTGAAGACCGACCTACGTTACAGGAAAACGTCTTGAAGGTGTCTGTGAGACGTCTCGGTACTGTCACACACAATGGGTCTCGCCACTCGTGACCATCGCTCGGAGGGGACTGTCACTCAGGGTCACCCGTCTCTGACGACAATAAGTCTAGACTGTCTTCTCCCGAGTTGTCTCTGACTGGATACCCTCTGTCACTCGTAAATTCACTTATTTCCGTAATCTCTATCGTCTTTCGTCTTCCTTATAATAGGGATAGAGTATTTTTCATATGTTTAAATGTCATAGTATTTCAGCACTTTCACTTCTGCGAGTCAGCACGGGCTGAGAAACACTGGGGTACCTGCATCGGGTGTGGTTCGAGGAGGCAGGTACCCTAAAAGGTCCGTTCTCATGACCTCACCCAACGGTAAAGGAAGAGATCCCTTAGAAGGACTGGGTCCCTAACTTGGGTCCAGAGGGTGTAACATCTGTCTGCGAAATAGCAGACTCGGTGACGAATAAGGGTATTTCAGGAATTTGTCCAAGATTTTTGATTAAAATTCACGATAAAACTGGTTTGGGTTAAAAAATTTCTCGAGACAAAACAGTCCCGTAACATATGCTTCTTGACTTTCTGAATGAAGTTTAGATATTTTTAAGTCTTGGACTTGTGTCCCGTCTAGAGATGGCTCAAGTAGTGGAGTCGAGGGAATGGGCTACCGAGGTCCGACTCGAGATGTCTCTCCCCCGTGACTGGTTAGTCTCTCGTCCTCTTCTTTCTTCGCGGGGAGGGGCGGTCCGGGGGTCGGAGACGACTGTCACCCGAACTGCACCGACACCAGGGGTAGTATTTTGGTGTCGAGGTCTTCCCCTAGGGAAGTTGTTACTGGTGTTACAAGTGGCCTAAGACCATTGACGAGAGAGAAAAGGGGAGTCTGACCTCTCCCCTTTTCGAAGAGAACAAAGATTGGGGACCCACAATTAGGTAGGGATCACTCAAAATTAACACGTGTATGGAAGTTATTTGAGAGAAGTGTACAAGAAAATTCCCTCGATAGGATGACCCCTAGATTGTGTTTATGTCTTTATAATGATTGATCGTTGTGAAATCTGTCACTAACGACATAGTACCTGAGTGAACAATTACTAAAGGGTAGAATGTCTTTTCGTAGTTGTAGTAAAAAACCGTAATTGATTATATGACGACGACGACGACGATTCAGCGAAGTCAGCACAGGCTGAGACACGCTGGGGTATCTGCTGTCGGGTGGTCCGAGGGGGTAGGGACCCTAAGAGGTCCGTTCTTGTGACCTCACCCAACGGTAAAGGAAGAGGTTTGATTATATGTATATAGGTTATTAGTGTTATGTGTAGAATTTGAATAGGTATGACATACAGTTGTTGTAGAGTTTTTGACCTTTTGTTTTGTTTTTTGACTTTAAAATATAATTGATAAAGAGTTAGGTTTTGGTTTTCTTTTTGTTGACGGACACGGAGTGGGACCTATATCGAACCATGAAGGTCGAATTATACCAGTGTCGTCTAAGAAGACACCAACGTTTTTAACATATAATCAAAGGATACCGATCGAAGGGAGTATCGAGTCAGTCATTTCTTAGACGGACGTTACGTCCTCTGGACCCAAGTTAAGGACCCAACCCTTCTAGGGGACCTCTTCCTTTACCGTTGGGTAAGGTCATAAGGACGGACCTCTTAGGGTACCTGTCTCGTCGGACCGCCCGATGTCATGTACCCCAGTGTTCTCAGCCTGTGTTGAATCGCTGATTCTCTCTCTTACACACATTGTCTAAGGATATTTAAATTACCGAACTTTGTTGTGTTTAAATAATAGAAGATATGCCCTCTAGTCTTCATGATTTTAGTTCCACGACCGTCCCGAAACAAAGAAGAGTTCCCAGATCTTAGGTAAAAGACGGAACAGATCGAACAATTCCTACTGACGCAAGGAACCGGCGACTAGAATGGGAAAGGGAAGTTTTGGCCGTCGTAAGGGTTAGGGGAAGAGACGAAGACAGTGGTGTACCGGAACGGACTGGAGATCAGAGAGAGAATGTTCCTGGGTGCACTAATGTGACTCGAGTACGTCTAGTAGATCCCTCCTTCATTGGGTAGAGTTCTAGGAAGTAGGTTGTAGGAACTGAATCAGTATAGACGTTTCAAGTAGAGGATCCATTGTGTCAGTGTACAAGGTTCCCAATCCTACACCGGTAGAAACTCAACGGTAATAAATCGGATAGTATCGTTTTTAGGTTCCACGACCAACCCCTTTTTTGTGTTTCTGTTCTTTACCTTTGTAGTAAATTTCAAAATCAATTTTTGAACGGATATGACATTAGAAAAACCGGGACTTAGGTTAAATGACTGACTCATTGTTAGACTTAATTTTTACTTAATCATTCAGTGAAGGGTTCTACTTGAAGATGGACTTATGATAAGGGTCATATATGTGTGTTTGTATATATAACACATTTACATACGTAAAATACCATTTTTGTTTTTTAGGAGTGACTTCAAAAAAAGTAATGTTATAAAGATTTACTTTCTTATTGTCATAGTCAGGGAGTCAAATTAAACTCCCCTTTTTTACGAATAACTTTATGGAAATTATCGAAGGATTATTGTCGATAACGAATTTACGTGACTATCTCACATAATTAGTGTATTAAAATTAGGGTAAAATTACTGTTTATCGTGTACTGTGACACTTTTCACTTTGTTTCCTTAACAAAGATAAAAGAGGTTATCAGTCATGATATCTTTAATGATACATTATCTGAGTTATACCAACTTGATAACGAGGATCTGGTGTACCTTGGAAGGTCTACGGGATCAGTTTTTGTTTTTTTTTCTTTGGTTGTCCGGTATACAACCCATCTTCTCTCTTACTTTCCTTCGAGTATTAATCTCCTCTTTCGTAAAAAAAGATGTGTAATGTATAAGATAAATAAAGACAGAGATTTTAAATGGTTCAGTTCATTAAGTAAGGTCTAATGAAACGGAGATCTATGTCTTTCTTACCTCTTTGTCGAGATGGACTTTAATATTAGACTTGAGAATTAACCGTAGCAGGAGAGACTCTTCGTAACATAGGTTTAACAATTTAGAGTCTATGGTCGATTGTTTAAACCTCGATACACACCTCCCTGGTGAAACCCATCGATATTAAGACGGGTGGAAAAATCGTCGGCATTTTACAAAAGAAATTGGAAGAAAGAATTGGAGAAAGAAGAAGTTACGTAGGTTGGGGTCCATTTTTACCTATACACATTTCTCTTGATAGGTTCGTTAGGGGAGGGGGAGTGATGGGAGCACTGAAGGTAAAAAAAAAGGAGTATACTCCGTTATTTTGTGTGACTTCGTTCTACAAATTTTAGTCGTCAACTGAGTCTTTGGACCCAGACTTAAGTATGATATGTTAAATGATAGTCTTTGGACCCAGACTTAAGTATGATATGTTAAATGATGGACCGGAACCTGTTTCATATATTGGAGTCACTCTGAGTCAAAGGGGGATACATTTTACCCCGAAATATATTTGAAATACTTCGATCACTTACCTAATTCACTCGTTTATTTTTTCGGTCTATTTTTTTCTGTTTGTAACGTATTAATATGAAACCGAGTCAACCATTCCTTAGACGGACGTTGTACCCTCTGGACCCAAGTTAGGGACCCAACCCTTCTAGGGGACCTCCTCCCGTACCGTTGGGTGAGGTCATAGGAACGGACCTCTTAGGGGTACCTGTCTCCTCGGACCCCGCGATGTCAGGTACCCCAGTGTCTCAGCCTGTGCTGACTCGTTGAATGTTTGTGTGTGTGTGTTTCATAAGAACGGACCCTTTATGGTACTGACTCGCTGAAAGTGCGTATGTATGTGTTCATAAGAACGGACCCTTTAGGGTACCTGTCTCCTCGGACCGCCCGATGTCAGGTACCCCAACGTTCTCAGACTGTGCTGGACGGCTGATTTGGTGGTCTCAGCCTGTGTTGAATCACTGATTTAGTGGTGGTTTCATAGGTCTTCTCAGTTTAGTAACACCGTCTTCCCACTGACGGTCCCCGACCCCCCCTCCTCTTTACCCCTCAATATGTTACAAAGTCAAAGCCTTCTACTTTTTCAAGATCTCTCCCGACCACTACTAGGACGTGTTGTTACACTTACACGAATTATTGGTGATATATGTATGTGTATGCATATAACACATTTTCATAAAATACCGTTTTTTTTTTTTTTTCGGAGTGACTTTAAAAAAGTAACACACTTTCATCGAGTCAACACAGACTGAGAAACATTGGGGTACCTGACATCGGGTGGTCCGAGGAGACAGGTACCTTAAAAGGTCCGGTCTCATGACCTCACCCAACGGTAAGGGAAGAGGTCTCCTAGAAGGGTTGGGTCCCTACCTTGAGTCCAGAGGGTGTGACGTCAGTCTAAGAAATGGCAGACTCGGTGGTCCCTTCGGACCACAAAAAAATAAGTAATGTTGTACAGATTTTCTTTCTTATAATAGTAGTCAGGGAGTCAAACTAAGGTCCCCTTTTTTACAAATAATTTTTTGGAAATTATCGAAGGATTATTTATCGATAACGAATTTACGTGACTATCTCCCATTAGTAGTGTATTGAAATTAGGTTAATATTTACTGTTTATCGTGCATTGTAACACTTTTTTACTTTACATGTGGATTTTTACCAATTTCATCATTTACAATATATATATAAATATATATACATAAATGTTGGTATTTGTGTTTTTATTCTTTTCTTATAAGATAGTTATTAGGTATAGTTTTTTTCAAGAGAGGGAATAACCTCTCTCCGTGTCTTCCTTTTTTTTGTGATTGAGTCGAGAGGTTTAACTTGGATTGACCGTTTTCTTATCTCAAGCAGTTGGATTTAATCGTATTTAGAAGTGTCTGATCTTTAGGTTTGATGGAGGTTTAGAGTTTGGTTAGTTAAATATATTGTTTTCGTATACTTCAAGTTTATTTATTGTCTAAAATGAATACCACATCGTGAAAACCTCAATTCATTAATATATCCTAAGACATATTGGGTGCAACATTGTTATAAAAAGTGAATTTCATAACTATATAAGTGAATTCAATGACTGTATTTGAAAATGGATAGAAGATCAGGTGTTAAGAGGTAAGTTAGTTTAGGTATGAATTCGAAAGAATTTTATATATATTTAGAGAATAAAATTTTCTCCGTCGACATCGTATTACTTTGTTTGTGACTGGATCCTTGGTTTTTTGAGATTTATACTGATTTGAGACGGCACATAATGGATATAATGGTGTCAACCCATTCAGTTAAAGGTACATGTTTCGAGATGTCAGTTACCCTTAATGGTGGATTGAGTATCTTAATAACTCTCTAAATTTATTTCGTGTAATTTTACGGAACTTTGAGATTTCGTATTAAGGTAAATATGATAATTAAACGACTTTGTGTTTTTCTGATAAGATAGTTTTCAAGAATAATTTTTACATGTACATAAAGTGTGACTATGTTGATCCATTAGAGGACATCAAGACTTTCGGTGTCTTCCGTGATTTGCGGATATAATCTCTTCTGAGAAGAAATCCTTGATGTATGATTAGGACTAAGATTTACAATCTTTATAACCCCTCTTTTACTCGATTTATATCACTGTAGGACAACACTATATAAATATTGGTCAATGTAGGAACTAGGTAATTAAGGTGTTTATCGATTAGTCTTGAGGTTCGTGACACAATTCGTCATTCTGATGTCACCACTTCTGTTACGGGTACCAAGAAAGAGTAGTCCTTTGAAGGTTGGATTGGTCTACTCTGTAATTTGTTTTGTAGTGTGTTTACTAGGTATTTAAACACTGTTGTACTTTTTGCTTTTCATCTCCAACGATACTTCGTGTCATTCCCCCAGAATAGGTTATGTCCTTTGACTACTCTTTATTAATAGGTCAACATGGTAGGAAAGAGTTTGGTTGGTCGGAATTCACAAGTTATTTAGAATTTATAAAGAAGGTAGTTATTATAATATTTTCGGTTTACAAGGAAGTAATCCTTGTTGATATAGGGACCCCAAGTCTTCTATTTTCTATCCGTTGGAATAATAAATCCTTCTGTATGTTTGATTTGAGTGGTGGGTTGACGAGTTATTCTTGATTTTGGTCTGAGATCCTTCGTATCGAAGAATAGGGTTAAAACTGAGTATAAAATATATAGGAACTCGTTAATACGACTACGACTCTCAAATGGAGTTACCATCAAATCGGACAAATTTTACGAGATTGGGGTTTAGAAGAGTAATGACTGAGAGTCATAATGAGTCCAGAGATGAATGAGTCCAGAGGGGACTTGGTGGGTTAGATTGCGTCGGAGGGTCAGTAAGAGATATAATGTTAATGTGATGGAATAATGGAAAAATCGTGAAGATAGATTTTAACGGATGACATATATAACCCAATCGGTTTTCTAAGTAAGGCTAATAAGGTATTCTACAAGGTTATAAATGAACAAATAATAATGTACGAAGAGAAAGTTTGAACTTTCATTCAAGGTATTCCGTTCCTGGGTAAAGTAAGAGAGGTATAGAAGTTCTGTGTAGAAGGAACGGTTTCTGGAGGTCGACACAAATCCATCAAGTCTATGTTCCCTCCTTACAAGGGTCGGATCGCCTACTGGTTAAAGTCAGTCAATACCAATAGGGTAATGGCAGGGGTCATTGACCAAATCGCCTCCCTTGGATTATCAAAGAAGTTATTCCGTATTCTTCTGTAGACGATTCATGGAGTTCTTCTTCGAAAAGAGAGTCTAATTACTCTGTATTTCCTTTTTGGAATGGGGAAGAGGATGCAAATATGAACCAACATACTCCTTCACTGAGACCCTTGGACTACGTCCCCGTGACGTAAGTACCTTCCCTTTTTTACTTCTACCGTCTCTTCGACTAGAGAACCACAAGAACTCAGATTTAGTCGCGTCTTTGATGAAGAAGATCTGTAGGACAATATACTCTTAAAGAATTCGGGACTGGTCAATTCGGTAAAAGATAGAGAGCAAAACTATGGGCGGTGGTTTTCGAAGGGACCACCGAGTCTCCAATTTCGCAGACGGACGTTACGCCCTCTGACCCAAGTTAGGGACCCAACCCTTCTAGGGGACCTCTTCCTTTACCGTACGGTGAGGTCATAAGAACGGACCTCTTAGGGTACCTGCCTCCTCGGACTACCCGATGTCGGGTGTCCTAGCGTTTCTCAGTCTGTGCTGACTCGCTGAAGTGAAAGTGAAAGAAAGGAATGGTTTTTGTGTTATTAGAGGATTCAGAGAGCAAAGAGGACATTGTAATTGTCTTTCGTCGTGGATGTCAGATCGCCTAAGAACTCTAATTTACTCTGTTACGTTGATTTCACGTGTCGGTGATTCAGTGCAGGTTGAGAAACCCTAGGGTACCCGACTTCGAACGGTCCGAGAAGACAGGTACTTTACGAGGTCCGTGAAAGGAAGAGGTCCCCTAGAAGGGGTAGGTCCCCAGTTTGGGTGCTGAGTGTGAACCATCGGTCTAAGAGATGGTGACATGGTGGACCTTTCAGGGTTCATTACACCGTTTATATTTGTTTATGAGTTTGCTGTCGTAGACGACAATGACAACGATAATTTGTAAATTGAAAGATACTGTTTTGAGGTGTTTGAGAAATACATCATAAACCCTAACACAATAAAATGTCTTTTTTTTTTAGTAAAATTAGGACAAATTTATTTTAGTAAAAATTGTCCTAATGAGTAAGTGAAAGAAATGAAAAAATATAATCATTTCTTCTAAACCAAAAAAGGGAGTTCAAACTTCATCCATTTTTGTTCTAATTAGTTCCATTTATAGTCTAGTGATTTCTTTTTATTAGTATAATTAAAGTCCACTCTGAGACAAAAACCGTAGTTGAGGAGGGAATTGAATGTGTCTTGATTTATTTTTAAAAGTAGATGAGAATAGAAGTGTTTATAAAGTAATCATAAAACTCTACCGAACACAACACAATCAACGAGTCAACACAGGTTGAGATACGTTGGGGTGACTGATGTCGAACGGTCCGAGGAGACAGGTACTTTAAGAGGTCTATTCTTATATCCTCACCCATCGGTAAGGACAGAGGTCCCCTAAAAGGACTGGATCCTTAACTTGGGTCCAGAGGACGTGGTGCCGTCTAAGAAATGGTACACTCGGTGGTCCCTTCATCTAATGTGATTGATGTTTACATATTATACAATCATTGATTTAGACACAATATATGTGTTAATGTTTTTTAAGAAAAAATTTTTTTCACAATAGTCACAGATGTTAAAAAAAGACACGAGTTGATGAACAAACTATACGGTACTTCGTTTTAATTGTATCTTCTAGTTTTTGTCTAAAGGTCCAGTAACCAAATTCGAGTGAGGGTGACTTGACACTAGATTTTACAACTACCGAGTAATGATAACCTTTCCACATACCGAGGATGTACTTTGTCTTGTTAGTTTTAAGAATTTCATTTTATACTTCTACCAAAACAGTGATGATTTCTTCACTGTGGTTGGTTTCACAGAGAAAATTTCTCCTTGTTTCTTGTTTATAATTAAGGAAGTGACGGACCTTTACGGGTCCGAGAACGCTCGAGTCTATTTAAAGACCAAAACAGTTATAATGTTTTTGTAATAATCGTGATGAAGAGTTTTTAGAAATGATTGGGTGAGACTGTTTTTAATGGTCAATGGGTAATACTGGTTATTTTTAAACTCGTTGAACATGTCGATAATCTTCAATAGACCTTTTTGTGATAAGAAGGGACCAAAAAGATGGACAAAAAGATGGACAAAAAGTTGTAGAGTGTGTCACTGATTCTATATATCAAGTCCCTTCTTATCGGAGATGATAAAGACATGATGACTTTTGTTCATCCTATATTTAGAACCGTCTGGTGGAAGCCTAGTGAGAAATCGTATATGTGTCCCAAAGCCATCATATCAGTTTATTGAGTGTCAGGTTGAGTGCAATTCAACATATATACTTAATGTAATTATCTACAATGTATACATTTTGTATATATTTTAGACTGTTCGTTTAAAATTTTAGGTTTATATTGGTGAATGAAAATTAAGGTTTGAGAAAAGTCTAAAGTTTTATATAGAAGAAGATAACGAGGTCACGATAAAATTCCGGAAGGAAACTATTCGTCATTCAATAATTATTTCATTATAAAATCGTACAAATGTCTCCGAATGATTGGTTGTTATGTGGTGATCATGTGTTTATATAAGATAGGAAGGGTATGGTTGCAGTTTCGTTATTTCATGTGTGTTATCATCCCTTATCAGGGTGTATAATGTCTTATTTTAATAGAAGTTATATATAAAATTTAATTTGTAAGAATCATCAAAGGGCAGAAATTTCAGATCATGTAATTCGGAGTTGGGATACAGGGTTGTAATTACATTGTCAACACTAGAGATACCTTCCCTCTTGTAAGATTTAAGGGGTTTAAAATGAAGATTAAGATTTGATAAACCCCACCTCACAATTATTTGTCGTTGGAGGCATAAGGTTAGGAACAGATGTCGCATACAAAGTTAAAATTTTGTTTTATTAAGATAAAAGACCATCATTGACTTCTACATTCTACCTAAATCAAGTGATGACGTTTCATGGATTTTGAATTAAAAAAAGTGGGATTTAACCTAAATATACCGTTTGACCGACATCCCACACCTTTATTTGGATAAAAAAAAGAGAAAGTGTCGAGACTTTTTTATGAAGTTGTAATAATGATAAAGATTCTCGTTATTTGGAGGTTTATTTGTTATGATTTTCAATTGAGAGTTGTAGAATGTGAAAAAAGAAATCTAAACAAGGAAGTTTTTTTTAGTAAAAAACCTATGAAGATTTTATTACCTTTCCTCTAGTTAGTATTCATTCCGAGGGTCTCGACTGTATAGTCTATGTTCAATAAGACCTCCTTTGTAGGACCCCTAACTCTTCCCTTCTCAGTTAGCTTATAGTATGTCTTTTAAATTAGGGGTATTTCCATCAGGAAGTAACCAAAATCTTTAGAACTTAACACAATTTACTTAATTGACGAAGAGTTAGTTCAAAGACTGTTCTAGACATAATAAAGTGAACGGAATAAAGGAAGTCCTTTTTTTCCTTCCTTCCTTCTTCTTTTCAAATGGTAAAAATCCCCCCTTTAAATTATTGTTTTTTCTCCAGTACGACTACGATTATAGATGTTTGAGAGAGTATACCTCATCATGAATAACAAAAAAGGCTTAAAGGTTTTAAGTAAACTGATTTCAGATAAAGCACGTATTAGTACCGTCAGATATACTTTAGTATGAATTTACTAGTAATCTAAAAATTGGTGAATTTTTACTCAAATACAACAGAAGTATCAAATTTTTGGTTTCAATGAAGAGTCTCGGGTCCCAGTTTCCATGTCTAAGGATGTTAAAGACTGTTCAAATTGAATTACAGTGATAAATCATAGAAACAAGTTACAACAAAATATTGTGTAAGTAGAAAGGCACGATAATGTATTAAAATTTCTACTTTAATCAAATTGTTTTTCATCATAGAGTGAGTAGTTAAACGTCCACGATCCATGAGAAAGACACCGTCACCACCGTATGTGTCACCAGATTTTAAGTCGTTGTAAAGTATATATTGAACAAGTGATGTTACAGATTAAAATTTTGAATTTACTAGTGTGTTTTCAAGGTCTTCCTTTTTTAGAGTTCTTTGTTCTTACAAAGTAATAAAATCCGAAAGTTGAAAGGGAGGATTTTAAACAGAAGGGGTGTGGTGTGTGTCCAGACGTTAGACAGTTTTACCTCCATAGTCGTATTCCACGTGGTCACCATTTCTGATGTATAGACTAGTTTATAAATTTCAGACAATATAGACTAATACATTTCGACAAGGGATTTAGACATCGTTAGATGGGATTTAGTTCTTCCGTTTGATCCTATCACTTTTTTTACATAGAAAGTAGAAGTTGATGTCTAAAATTCGTCTCTATAGAAACAATCTTTGGGTCGATCATCACATGGAGACCCGTTTCAATGAGTTGATCGGTTCTCAAGAGTAAAGAAATTACCTCTTTTTTGTTTAGTCATAGAACGTCTTAACTACCCTCTTAATCTTTTTTATTTCGCGTCTTGTGTCACTGAATGTCTGTCTTGCTGTTAAATTTATTACTAATGAGAACAATAGTCAATAAAAATTCGATCTCTTATACCTTAAGTTTGAAGGCTTCAGGAATAAAACTTCCAGTGACTTTTTAGAAAAAAGTGTAACTTTTTTACGGGAACTTAGATTGTAGAAGTAGATAAGTTGTCATAAATCAACCACGAAAACTGTAAACTTTGATAAGTTACAGTTCCTGTGGAGTCTCTTCTTTATCATAATAGGGAACGGGAGTTCTTTGAATGTAAAATCTCCTTCCGTCTATAATTTGTAGGTTAACGTATCAATGAATTAACGTTAACTCTGACGTCATGTTACAATGTTTCTTTCGGACGATTTCCCCCTTTACTGGATTGTCCTAGTCTTAAATATAAAGATGTGTTTGTAGGGAGGAGGGAGGTTGCCAAAAGTTAGTGGGACAGATATTAATTGGATTAGGTTTGAAGACATATCTGAACTAGGCAGACCGAAAATTTTGTTACTTTAGTCATTAACTGGACTGAGGTCAGTAAAAATACAAGTCTTCACATATCACTTTTATATCTTGGATGTATTTTAGATGTTTAATTAAACTTCATAGGGTATATCACTGAATTACTTTCTCTTTCGTTTCTATATTATATCTATTCCCGGACAGACGAGAGGAGATACTTGAATATTCTTTTACCATAAAGAACTACCTAATATTTTGGTCATAAAAATAAAATACATGTACAGTAATAAAAATTACTACTGAGTAAAAAGTCTTACAAAAATAACATTTTACAAATGTATAAGTAATGACTTTTTGTAATAAAGACACTGAAAATTCCAGTCATCTTAAGATTAAACGATATATTTTCTTGTAAGAAGTGAGTCCGTGAAAAACTCCAGATGGAGGAATTTTTTTAAAAAAAAATTAGACCACTATGGTAAAATTTCTGTTGAAGTTCTGTGGATAGAAGTCTTCAGTCATCCAATAACACCTTGTCCCGGTAATTTCAGGGTTCATGTGTCTTTCCCGTTTTTTACTCATTAGTCTAGTTGAGAAGATCGTTTTACTTTGAATAACGTAGTTTGTCTCAGATGGAGTTACAAACAGAATCTAAGTTTGTTGTAAGCGGATCTTTAATTACGTTGTCAATTGAGTCTTACCAGTAACAGTTAAGAGGTTTTCACCGGAGAAATGGATATAAATCAGGCATTCCGTTTCGTTAGGTCCTAAGGACGACGGTTAATATTACTTACCTTCTTTAAATAAATTTAGTTTATCGTGGTAGATCGTCTTGAGAGTGGTGGACCGAATGTTCACATCTACAATGAACCACAAGTCAAACCATCTGAACTGTCGTTTTACCGTTAATAAACAAAAGTACTGTATTAGCGTCTTAATCTCGATCTTTCCTGAATTCTGTGTGGTCCAAGTTGAAGGAGTAATAATACGATCTACGAAAGTTTTAAAAAAAAATGTTTCGATAGTATTGTATCTAATTTAAGTCGGTAGGGACCTTCAAGTTCATTTTGGGTTTTAAACCTAAGAGTTTAAGTTGGTGGGACTTTTATGCAAATTCTATATGGAGTTATGTGTAAAGTTAAGGAAGTGAGGGTTTGTATACTTTAGGTTTATGAGACATTAGTAATTTTGTAGAAGGGATTTACAAAGATAAAAGAGTCTATATAACGGTGATTTACTATTTGCGTGTGTTTTATGCGATAGAGTTTTGAAGTTAAGGTCATTGAACGATAGAGAATTGGTTGGATATTACGATTTAGAAAATGTATGAGGAACAGTGTCGTTGTTGTAGGACTTATGTCGAGTCTTTTATGGAACCTCCACATCCCCCATCATAGAAAAAAACCAAACAAAACTATGCGGTTCCGGCGGGGATTTAGGATATCCTTAACGCCAATAACGACGGTTGTGTTTCTAATCCTTTACAAGGGTTGGGATCCCGTGTTCTTTGAAAGTCTTCTGATGATTGACGGATTTTGATCCTCCGTTTGGGCCATCAAAGACGTGTAACCCAAAAATAAATGAGTCGATAAAGGAACACGTTCCACTGATTTCATCGAAAACTCTCTACGAGAGTCTGAACAGAGGTCAGACTTCAGGAGCCTTCCCGTCTCGCACAGGTTACTGTCCCTATGCGGAGTAGGAGTCTTACCTCCACCAATCACCCTTAGTGGTATTCTTGACGACGTGTCTTTTCTCCCCAAGAAGGAGTCACCAGTGTCAGTGATACGCGAGAGTAAAAATCATTGTTGGTTTAGTGGCAATGTTCGTGTATTCTTATCTTCGTTTGTTGGGACGAAGCGTCGCACGGCACTGCCACCGTAGGGTCTGGCCCTCCCCGAGAAAAGAGCGGTCGGAGGGGACCCGAGGGTGGCCTCAATTGTGGACATAGAGGAGCGGTGTGGCTGGTTTGTTGATTGAGGAGGGGCAGAGGTGCGAAGCTGGGAAGGACGTTCAGGCCCAAGCCTGGTGACGGGGGAGGGGTGGCCTCTGTCGGGAGGTGCGCGGTCGCCGGCGCCGGGGGTGGCGGTGAGGAGACGCGGGGCGCTGGGGGCGAGCGGCGGGCCTGGCGGTGCCGGGAGATGCAAACCCTCCGACGTTCAGAGGTTTTTTTTTTTTTTTTCAAGAGGTCGGCGGCGGCGGCTCAACCCAGCTGACGCTCGCCGTCTTTGCGGTCGGATGGGGTCGTCGAGGGCGAAGAGCGGTCGTGTGAAAAGGAGGGGCCCTTGAGCCAGGAAACTGAGGGTTTGAAGTCGCCGCGGGGACTGCGGGGGACGGGGTCCGAACGCTCCGTGTGTCCCGACGCTTGCGCCGCAGGGACGAGGCCTGGTCCTTTCGGGGCTGCGGGTGGGTCGGGTGCGGGGCGTGTGCGGGAGGCGCGGGGCGCGCGCAGAGGCGCGGGTCGCCCCGGGGCGAGCCGGCGAGGTGCGGGCCGAAGGCGGGCGGCGCGCGGGCCGGGGCGACGGAAGCGGAGCGGTCCGCGTTGGCCGGGGCCGCGGGCTCGGGGGGCGGCGCCGCGGGGAGCTCGTCGGGCGGGGCTGGGGCCGGGCGGGGGTGGCTTGTGGGTGTAAGGGAGGCGCACGGGAGGAGGTGCGTCGACGGGGGAGAGCGGGTTGGAGATGGGGGCCTCCGAGAGGCGAGGGGCGTCGGGGCCTGGGGTCGAGGTTTCAATGAAACGCTCTTCCACTTGGGCGCCCAATAAAGGGAGTTAGTGGGTTTGTTCAAAGGTAGGGGCGGTGGCCGTGGCGGCGGCGGGGGGCTGTGTGAGCGAGGGAGGGAGGGCGGTCTGGGGTGCCGGCGGTCGGGGCGCGCTCGGGGAGGACCCTTTGTCGGCGAGGGTCGTGGCGTGCGGGGGGTGGAGCGCGTGGGGAGGGGGACGGTCGGGTGGGGGGCCGAGAGGGGGCCGTCTCTCACAGACACACAGACCCACAGAGGCTCTCTCACACGCTCACGCACGCACACACACACACACGCGCGCACTCTTCCGCCTCCACCCACTCTTCGCCTCTGTGAATGAAGAGGGCCCGGACCGACAGCCTGCCCTGCCGCGACGACAATGAGAACGGAAACGGCATGTACGAACACGGCTCTCGTCGAGGGTGACAGTGCGTGGACAGTTGGGTAGTGTCGGAGGGGCCCTTGTCGGGGCAGGGGTACCGCTGGGTGCGTCGGTGGGGGTGATAACCGGCGGGGTGCGGTTTCGAGGCGGGGGAAGCGGGTCCGTTGCGTGCTCTGACTGTCCGGAAGGGGGGTGGAGCTGAGGGAGGCCGGACGGCTTCGCGCGCCGCCGCCGATGTCGGATTCGCCGTCAGAGGAGGGAGGAAGGGAGGGAGGGCCCAAGGGAGGGAGGAAGGGAGAGGCGAGAGGAGGGAGGAGGGCGAGGAGAGGGAGGGAGGGGGGAGGCTTGGGGCCGCGTTCGCCCCTTAATCTTTGACGAGATCTTCCTAAAATTTGTTGACCGACAAGGGAGGCGGCGGCGGGGAGGGGGGCGTGGCGGGCGCGAGCCGAGGAGTGACCTCTCTTCCGCGGCCCTCCTCCCCTTTCACGCCGGACCTCAGAGACCGTCCTCGGCCGCCTCGGCCTCACCGGCGCCGGGGTCTGAAGTCCCGCGGGCGGCTCATGTGTCCGTCTAGATGCCGGGGTCGGCGGGACCCCTCGGAGGGGGTGGTCGGGGAAAGAGGGCGAGGAGAGGACAGACACTGGGGCGCGGCCATGGGTCCTAACTAGAGACGTCAGGAGCCGGGATGAGGGACGCCACAGCGGGGGCGGGTCGAGGGTCTCCCGGCCGACCGCCCCCTGTGCGCGTGACAAGGGAGCTGGAAGACCGACTCGCTGACCCTCGCTGAGCGGAAGGGAGGAACCTCCCTGACACGGACGCCGGGAACCGCGGCGACCCCACCGCAGCGGACCGAGGACCCCGGCGCGGGACGTCGCGCCCCCTCGTGAGCCGGAGCCCGGACCGAGGAGAGAAATCTCCACTCGGACGGAGGTTTTCCACCGGGTCACTGAGGACCCCGGAGTCACCGGGGGTGGAACAGGAGGATTCTAGTCTCGGGGCGCTGTACGGTCTGGATGACGTCTTTTCCCAGGGCCCATAGGGGTGGACCGGACGGAGAGATCGGACCCCGCAACTACGGTTGAGTAGGACTGGAAACCTCACCTTTCCTGGCATCTTCCGAAAATTTTTGTAGGGACAGAAACAGGCAGTCTTATCCGGGGTCGGCACGAGGTTCCACATGTTTCGAAAACGGTCTCGACTTTGCGACGGGTTCTTATAAGTACCTAGGGTCCGGGGTTAGGGTAAAGTCATTTCCGTTTTTTCAAAGACTTTTGTGTGTGTTGGACCGAGGGTTGACTTGAGGTAGGAAATAGAACACCTCTAGGAACCTACATTTTACTCTGTCTCACGTTTGTGCAAATTTTTCTTCTCTACCCGTAGTTTATCCCTCACTGTCCCCCTCACCCCACGTCGACCCCCAGTCTATCCCCTTTTGTAGTTCTTTCCTATTTTTCTGGGCCTTGTCGATACCCTCCCCTCTCCTTTATTGTAAGTTTACCTCTTTCCATGGAAAGAAAAGGAGTGTACGTCGAAATTTGAAAATCATCATCCCAGTATTTTTACATATACCTCTAAGACTCTATCTACCTTACCTTTCTTTACCCGAACACACCCGTAACTGTCGTTCACTATCCTTATATTGTAGTTGTCTTCCAATTCCTTCCCGTCAATCATTTTTACTTTCTTAGTCTTTTCCACGACCGTTGGTTTGTATTCAGTTTGTGACCCCTTTTACTTCTCTTCCCTGAACGATACAATTCCTTTTGTTTTTGTTTTTTACCCTTTCCATTTCACATTTTTCTTTTTATTCTTATTGTTGGTTCTAATTTACTTCATCGGCATCTTACACTATCGTTTTCTACTGTTAATTGTCTTCTCCTAACTGATTATGTTTTCCTATGTTCTTTTTATTTGTACGAAAATAACTTTCCTGTTTTTAAGTCGGTTATCTTCACTTCTATTTCAGTTTTTTCAGTGTAACCGAATTCAACTAAAAACTCTCCATTAAATGGAAAAGAATAAATTTTAATAGGAGAGACAAATGTTATTGGACGCACCACCCCTGTCCTGTAAGAACCTGAGACTCCATGAACCTTCACGACATCCTTCCCCCTTGGGGAAGGTCCCGGACTTTGACCCGAGAACAGATTGTGAGTCTTTACTTAACAGACTCCTCTGTACACACGACTGTTTCGTTCTCTAAAATAACCCTTTCCCGTGGTCCCACCTCTCGTCATCCCATTCCCTTGGGTCCTCTTGTCGAGACGGTGCACCGAGTGTCAGAGCCCAAAATACCACTATCCTAATCAAAGGTCCAACAGAAATCGGTTAGTAAGACTGAGCCTCAGGAAGGACCACCACGTGCGGAATAAATCGGTTCTACCTACGGTCTCTCTTCCTAAGACCCTCCACCAGCCTGTACACCACAGAGGAAAACTGGAAAGGACTTGAGAAGGTCAACCATTACCGAATAATCAAGGGACAAGGAATGGTCCTGGAGTACAGCATTTTGTTGAGTACGTTTATCAATGATACCACGGACCGGTCCCACCCGCCAAAGTTAGTCACACGAAGGGGATTGTCTTCCTCATTATTGGAGGGAGAAAATTGCTTCAAGCTTTACGGGTTTACAGATAGTCCGACAGTGACAAATGTTTGAGATGGAAGTTCAAACCACGATACATTAAACGACAAGTCAAATTAGACGAAGGTAATCGAAATTGAGTTTTTTAATAATCGTAGGGGTCCGAGGTAGTGGGTATCTTGTAAGGGATAATCTATGACCAATCTCTTACGACAGTTCCTCTTTTGACAGTCGACGACGGGTGTGGACCTTATTCCATTCCAAAGACAAATTTTGGTTCTCACCCGAAACATGATAATGGATTCAAGATATAATAGAAACGTGACCAGAACCCTAGGAGAGATTAAGAGTCAGTGCTGTGTAATCTTAACGGAATCTTGAAAAAAGAACAACAACAAGTAAACAAAAATTTATGGTCTAGACCTTGGGGTCGGGTCTGATTTATTTTAGTCTTTGAAACCCCTACCTGGGTCCACAGACATATAAAAACATTCGGGGTCCCGACAACTTGCGACGAAAGTCATGGGTAAATGTCTGTCGGTTACCCGTGGTAGAAAGTCTCTTTCTAAAAATCCGACACCGAGATGTTTCGTCTACTGGGAGGGGTACATTCTGTGATTCTGTAGAAATGTCACCTGAAATGAAAAAGAGGTAACTCGATTATCCAAACAATTATCCTACTTTTATATACTGATGGACACAAGAATATCACGTTCTGGTGTTTAATTCGGTACCAAATTAAACGATAAAGGATGTCTCTTTCCTTTTACTTCTTTCTTTTGTTCTTCCTGATAAACGACAAATAACGACATTCAATAAGTAAACTAACCTGAAATGGGTCTAAACAATGTTCCTTCTCAGAAAACTTATTACCATACAAAAGACTATAAATTTTTTATTTATTTAAGATCTAGACGTGTCACTCCATACCCTAAGTTTCGTTAAACCAGAATCATAGACCTTTATTATTTTACGGTTTTCCAGAATCAAGTCTTGAACGGTTGAATTACAGTCTCAATGGAAATGTTCTTACAATAGTACGTTGTTTATGTGTTTCACTTTTGTACTAACAATGAGATAGAGTATTGGACTGTCGAATTCATTAGTTTAGTTAATAGAAACTTTATAGATTCGTCGATGAACTTGGTAGTAGAGACAAAATAAAAAGAGAATTACAAATGTGTGTATTTATTTTACGAAGAAACGGGAACAAGTTTAATAAAACTCATGTTTCTCACAAAAAACGTAGTCGTTGACATAGAGTGCCCCGGCTATAAGATTAATTACTCTAAACTTTGTGTATAAGTCTCGGTTTAAACTCTAGGGTCTGTGTCTTAACTTCTGGGTACAAAACAAACAAAAGTAAAAAATGTTCCCACTTCTGAATCCTGTGAATTTCTAAGGATGACATTTCTTAGAGTAAAAAAAAAAAATTCTTCAAACTTCCAAAAAATGGAGCGGATATTCCGACTAATCTAAATCTCATCCCCTTACGACTAGTCGACTCGGTAGTCTTACCTCATAAACGTAAACTCCAACTAACAAAATTTTTTGAAAAAAGACAGTCTATATCTTGTGGTCTCAATAAGTTAGTAGTCCAGAAAAAAGGAAGGCCAAATCAAACCCGTGTATACGTGTTAAAAGAGAAAGACCTTGGACGTAGAATAAGAACCTTCAGAAATAGTAAAATTTTGTCCGTCAAATAATATGGTGGGATAACTTCGAGATCTAACTGATATGTAAAGAATCTAAGATTAAAAAGAGATTTTGTAACTCCAAATTATTACAGACATAAGAATGTCACGTACCTTGAAATCTTTTCTAAAGGGAAACGATAATTATGTGTCTCGTTTCTCTGATAGTGAAATACAAATTTACCTTCGATTAGTACTTAAATTAATAAAGGTAGTGTATTTTATGAACCCTACAATTTTTTTCTTTTTGTGAACATCTTTTATAAATAAATCTTTTAAATTTGATAAATATGTATTTCTACCTAAAAGAACAACTCCCCTATTAAAAAGACTTCCTGTTTTGACAAGATAACAAACAAAATATCTTGAGTAAGTAAATACTTTTATTGTAGAGGGATGAATGTAAATATAGTGAAAAGTATACTTCAGTGAATAGTCTTATATACGGTCAATTAATCTAAAAGGGCTGGTCGAAAGATTTGGACCATTTGACTCAGGTTTCTTTTTAAGTAATCATAATAGACGAGGTATCTCTTTTGTTATGATCAAGGTTCTACTCTTGAGACACAAGGACCGACTGTCAGGACAAGGGTCTGGTGCTTCGGCGTGGAGAAAGAGAGGCTTCACTGATAAGGTGTCTCCTTACACTCGTTCGAGACTCTACAAACAGTGAGTCTGATGACAAACTTTGAAGTGAGGATTCGTCTTCTCTGGTCGTACGAGTATAAGTGTTTGACAAGTGTACGGTACATGGTTTCATTACCTTACTTACCTCAGTAATGTTGACATTATATGATACGTTGTACCAGAGAGTATGGTCTTATTATTCATTTTACCCCTGAGTATAATTGTAGTAAACTGTGTGACGACAACCAAATTGTAATCAATTGGACTCCGTTCTGACAAAAGAATTGGATAACGGGATCTAAAAATTTTAGGGTTAAATCTATATTTGTGAATGGTTACTGAATCCTCTCTGTTACACTTTTCGATGGTGAAGATTTATCAAGGAAGAGATCTCACGGATCAAAAAGATTGTGACAGTTCTTAAACGTCAAATCCTTGAACCTTATTAAGACTAAGTTTCTTGACACGTATTCGATTTCTGCTTATTTTTAATTTTTTTTTTTTGTCCCGATGGTACATACCGTTAAAGAATGTGAAATCGTGTAAAACGTTTTGTTTAAGGTTCACAACGTCACAAGTGACCGACCTAAAAACAGTAATTTACAACTTTCAATACATTATCCTTCACACGGTTTCTCACAAGGAATAAGTTTTCATAATGATATAAAAAAATCACGTAAGGATTTAGAAGTGTTACTAAAAAGTGGATGATTCCAACACGGTTACACTACAGAAACGTGAGAACCTCAACTGTTTTCGGGGTCAGAGTTCTCCCTTCGATATGTTGTAAAGTCCGTCACAGTAAAGGAAGACAACCCTCACCTTTGTATCCTCTTTTTTTATCGTGATGTAAACGAAAAGTATTAAAAGGTTGTATTGACCTAGAGGAGCTGGTTCACACCGTTTTTTTTCCTTCTACTGTTTATATAGTGATACCATAAAATAAATGGAACTTTGTCACATTCACAATTTTTAGACGAATTCTATTTACGACTCATAACAGTAACGGTTGTCAGTCAGTATTCCTTATTTGTTAGAAAAGTCCCAGTACATATGAGGGTCTCTATATCTCCTGTGAAATTATAAAATAAAACCCCCATAAGTTTTTCATAAACTGTCGTCAACCTGAGGTAGGATATATAACGTCATTCAAGACTTCTAAATGTACATGAGACACCATCATTGACGATAGACGATCGTAGTAGTAATGTAATATGGACATGTTTGGTTTAAGGAGTTGTCTATTTATTACAATATTAGGGTAATCGTAGAAAGTTTTGAGGAGTCCGGAAAAAGAGACCTGGATTTATAAACTACGTCTTCTCTCTGCCCAGGGGCGGTGTACCACGACTCGATAACTGATGATGCTCCGTTGGGGGTAATCGGAGTGGGTTGAAGAGTCTGAGTGCGACAGACCTGACCTCCCGGTCACAATTCTTTAAATTCCTTCTTCTGTAAAAACAGAATGCCAGACAATGACGAGGAGACTCACACGGAGGATGGGACATTGTGAGTGCCCTAAAATCAAGAAACGCCTCTTTGAAATAGTCCCAGGTGTCCGGACACCTGTGAAGAATCCCGATACAACGAAACAATTCCTCTCAAAACTGGTTCCTATGACTGGTGACCTTACAAAAAGAAATTATGTTATAAACCACGGTTCCACGGGCCTTTAATCTCCGAAGTGTTCGTGACACAGACAAACGGACCGAAAAGTCGGACCAGGGTAAAGATCCTCCTTCCGTCAGCTTCTCCAGTGAGACCACTACCTACACCCATCAGACACCTCTTCCCACCAGTACCTTCTTGGGCCGAGACCCGCGAAAGACGGCGAGGAGACCTTCTCGATGGGTGCATGACGTCGCAAGAACACGACGAAGCGAACAAAAGCGAAGCCGTGATACAGGAAAATCCTCGACAGTCAAGATGAGATACCAAACCCACAAAATAAAATTTCCTCGTAAATAGTAAACACCTTACTCCCCTGTGTAGGTACAGAGTCCTTAAAAGATTTTTGGACCGTTCAAGTGATTTCCCGACACTCTCCCCAACGCCCCTTGTCCCGATATAAAGTAGTGAAGTCGAAGAACAGTCACGTCCAAGAAGTTTTTCGAAGTTTTTCGAAGTTCTCGAAGTTTTTCGAGAGGGTACATTTGAGGGTGGAAGGGTAAGGAAGAAGAGGGGTAAGAAGGAGAGAAGGGAGAAGGGAGAGAAGTGGGGAATTGGGGACTGTTTTCGTGTTTTACACTCGCTAACCGATCAAAGTACCCTTGTGTAATCTAACTTTATGCACTTTGACGATGTAAACGTTCAGTTTATACCAACTAAACCGTTACAATATACCAAGTGGTACGTTCTTAAAGTCAAGAGTGTCTGGTGTGATGTCCGCAGAATACATAATTGTTGCGATTATATATAGTTCGAGAACGGTCCATGATAGATTCACGAAATGTATCTTATAGAGTACGTTACGAGATGGAGTTTCGTAAATGAGAAAGTACGTGGCACTAAGATCTTCCCGTTCGAAGAGATACTTAAGTCCAACCTAATTTATATCCGCCCCGGTGACCTCGTCCCGAATGTCCTGGAACGAAGTCGTACCATTCGTCGTGACTTAAGACAAGAATGTCGATTGGGGGACTAATCCATTTTAGTTTTTGTGGTTCGGTGTGGGACGAAATAATGTCGGAACAGAAAATAGTTTATGTAGTAAAGGAGGGTAAAACTGACAACGTTTCATTTAGGGAACCGAGTGACATCCAATAATTTTCCTTTTTACTACACCGTACTTAGATACAAAAATACAAATTTTCTCTACTCATAAGAGGAATGAGACTGATTTAACCAGTCAAGTACAGATTAAAGGTTAGAAGTGAAACAAGTAAGGAGACTCTTTATAGTTGGTGTAAAGGGTCTTGATCCACCGACATACTAGATACCTTCTACTTTAGGTTTTGGTTCCAGAAGTAAAATTGAGTGTAAGACGAATCCTTTTCCCTTTGGACTTAGTGACCTAAGGTGACTGTAGGTAAGTAACTAGTGACATTTATTCACGGGATGGAGACCTTTACCAGTTTTTGAACAGGGGGCGTAGATTTAGTCGGCTAACGTCAAGGGAAACCCAGACCAAAAAAAAAGGGGGGACACACCAAAAGGAAAGGACCACTTAACAACCTCAAGTGACAATGAAAAGGAAGAAGGGAACAAAAAACCGAAGTGAAGGAGGAGGATAACAACAGCGACAGAAAAGGGGAGTAGTGAAAAGGACAACGGAAAGGTCAACCCACCCCGGGGGTAGGTTGAGTGAGTGACAGACCGAGATCTCTGAAAAGCAAAGTCCTGTCTTATTAGAACACGGTTTATCAGAGTTAGAGACCCCGTAGTCTTCTTTCTAGAATCTCCGATAGGGATTTCAAAAGAAAATAACTAGAATATAATTTTACTTTAGGTTCCTACGGATTAATCCATTCTTTTTTATGAGTAGGAGAACCGTAGGATCGGGGTCTGGTAAGACTTGATACTGTCGTGATTGTAGGTAGTTTAGGTTGTTACTTTAGTTGAAGTCAATGAATCGTATTATCTTTATTTGAACATTATAAGATAATCACTTCCTAGTTACAGAGGACAGAACTTTTATTTGTAGTCTCGAACCAGAGTTGTAAATACATCGTCGTCCTCTGGTAATAAAACACCGTCGTAAGCTAATGTAACTGTAGTTCTGTCTAAATAATTTAATTATTTATCATGTACTAAAAGTCGGAAATTAAAGGTTAGGAGTGATGGTGGAGAGGAGGAAGAGTTCGAGTTCCACTAGACTTTGGAAAGTAGGTATAAAACCTAAGGGGGTAATAGATACTAAAAATAAAGAAAAAGACGATAAACAGTCAAACATGGGTTAAAAAAATTTATAGGTAAAAAAGTCTACCTCATAAAATTTACCAATAATTCTTGTTACAATTATTACTCTTAGCGACTTAACGACTAACAATTTTATAAAGTAACTGTATCATGTACTTCTTCATAAAGTCTATACGAAAAGTTTCAAGACTTACACCGATTATCGTTTTCGGGTCCTAGAACGACGGAGAAGGAGATTGAAGGTTGGAGTCCCGGAGACAGGACCGACAAAGGAGACGGACCTTACGAGAAGGGAGACTAGAAACATACCGACCGAGAAGTAATGAGTGCAGACGTCCTTACAGTCTCTCCAAATGACTCTCAGGAAAAATTTCACGAATGAGGAGGTAGGAGAGTGAGAAGTAGGACAACGAGACAAAACCAAAGAAGTCACAGTGTACAGTGATAGATTTCCAAATACCATATTTATTGGGACAACCGAACGTATGAGGTATTCCTGTCGACAGAATGACATGAATATGATCTGAGACGATACAAGGTTCTGAATGTTGTCATGGTCCATGGGTCACCGTGAGTTACTTGTTTATGTCAACTTGGACTTGTTATCCACACAATCCCCATGACCGGGAGGTCCGTCAGTTTTTAAACGTATATTGGAGGTGTATGAACCGAGGAGGTATGTGAACCGAGGAGATATAGACACCTAGGTGTAGGTACTTAAGTTGGTCGGAACTTAATCCATCATGACATACTCCTCTGGGTGTGGCAAGTATAGGTACAACAAGTTCCCAGTTGACATCAGTAGCTTACTGTCTGGGTGACGTACTTACCTATTGATTTTACTGGTTTGTACTTACTTGTATATAGGAGTCAAGTCAAGTCAGTGAGTCAGCACAAGCTGACACACTGGGGTACCTGACGTCGTACGGTCCGAAGGGACAGGTAGTGGTTGAGGGTCTCGAATTAGTTTGAGTACAGGTAACTAGACCACTACGGTAGGTTGGTAAAGTGGAAGACAACAACGGAAGAGGAAGACGGGAGTTAGAAAGGGTCGTTGTCCCAGAAAAGGTTACTCAGTCAAGAAGCGTAGTCCACCGGTTTCATAACCCCGAAGACGAAGTCGTAGTCAGGAAGGTTACTTATAAGTCTGACTAAAGGAAATCCTACCTGACCAACCTAGAGGAACATCAGATTCCCTGAGAGTTCTCAGAAGAGGTTGTGGTGTTAAGTTTTCGTAGTCAAGAAGTCACGAGTCGGAAGAAATATTAGGTTGAGAGTGTAAGTATGTACTGATGACCTTTTTGGTATCGAAACTGATCTGTCTGGATACAGCCGTTTTTTTTTTTTTTTTTTTTCCAGAGACCAAAAATTATACTGTCCAACCAATATCAAAAAGAAGGTCCCTCGTTCGCAGAAAATTAAAGTACCGACGTCAGTGGTAGACGTCACTAAAACCTCGGGTTCTTTTCTTTCAGACGGTGACAAAGGTAACAAAGGGGTAGATAAACGGTACTTCACTACCCTGGTCTACGGTACTAGAAACAAAAAACTTACAACTCAAAATTCGGTCGAAAAAGTGAGAGAAAGTGAAAGTAGTTCTCCGAGAAATCAAGGAATATCGGACCTCCGTCCCCACCCCCCCCGAGGAATATAAGAATCCTTGTTATCACTAACTTGTTTTTCGTAGTCGTACAGAAGTCTAAAATACGAAGTCGAAAATGAGGTTAAATAATAAGGTCGTAGATTCGGTTAAATCGTCTTAAAACCACTCGTCCTGTACTCTCTCTCTTTATAAAGGAGGAGAAAAGATATGGTACATAGATTGAACGAACCTCAAGGTTCACCGAATTACAACGACTGTTATTCCTTTGTTCCTCGTGTTCAGTCGTCTAATTCAAAAGTCATTATTCAAAAGTAGTGTAGTGAGAGGACGAGTTTTTGAGTTAAGGAAAATATCTTATTGAAAGAGAGGGGGAGTCTAAATAGGTCAGACTAGGTAGTCATGGACACCGGAAGACACGTAACATCAATACATATATACAGACAGAAGGGATGGTCTCATATATGTGGAACTTTTATCTGAAACTTAAGTGTCTGTAAATATCTTCTGGATGTACAACTCGAACTAATCCCTCTTATATGAAAACTTCTGTAAAACGATGAGAGTTTGAGATGTTAAGGATGGAGTCAAACACGAAACGGAAATCCTTCACTATTGATTACAAAGACCTTAATTTAAATTAGGGTCATCGACTTAAGACTGTTGGACTCAAACTTAAGGGACGAGGTAGTCAACGAGCGACACAGTAGAATCCGTTGAGTGAATTGGTGAGATACGGAAGTAAAATAGTTGTCGTTTAACTCTACTACGAAGATTGGTATACAATCTCAATAATACTCCTGACTTACTCGTTTACGTGTCCCCAGACGTATCCCGAACCACGAATCACTTTACAAATACTTACAAAATAAGGAATCATCTCGAACAGATACGGGATGTAACAAACTTTGGTTGTGTTTTGCTGGACCGTAGAGACAGTCATGAGGTAGCGAAATGTACGACAAGAGACATAGAACTTACCGGAATGAATGAGACCAAGGATTAAGGAAACTTTCGGTAAGAGACACGAACATTAGACATAGTACATATTCTTTTTCGATGGAAAATGATCTTGAATTGAAAAGGACAGCAGAGGGGTCACTCTATGTACGTGTTCCTATTACGACACCAAGAAGTCGTTTCGGATTCTGTCAGGATGTGAGTGTCGTCCATGGGAGACTGAGATGGACTACCGTCACTAACGTCTTACATTACGGGTTAAGTTGTCGGAGAAGAACCCACCGTCAACCAGTGACGTTACTGTAGTAAAGTTTAAAGTATCTAAGTTTCCACTTTTGTCCCTAAAACTACAGTAACTCAGTGGAGGCGTTTCGCCCTTAGGGGTGTCATATGGAATTAAGGTGACTCCTTTCAGAAAGAATAAAAATTGATAACTATGTTACATGAAAGAGAGTAACTTAGTCGTTATTGTCACCCCTTTTTTTAATGGAGGAGGAATATTATTCGAATGTATATGAAGTTCTCTCAGTAGTTTATTAGGAGAAGAGGGTTTACTTATTAGTTTTATAAATAAACGTATCGACGATAGTATCAGATCCGTTCGTTTGGGTGAGAGGATACTTCTTCAGTTCGGGTCACATCCGGACTAGTACGAAGTTGGTCAGACCACCTCAAGAGACCTCGTTTATAATAGGTAGTCTCACAGGTCTGACGGAAGGACCGAAGTCGTCTTGGTTTAGGTGTGGTGAGGTCAACGTACGAATCTAGAGAATGGGAATCTTCACGATATAAGTCTTAATATCTTTATGGTTTTACCACAAGTCTTTTATTAAATTTTAATTCAAATTTTAGTCAATACTTATTATTTTATCGTCACCCTTAATCTTCTTTTCGTCCTTCAATTTTCCATAACTAACAAGAAAAGAAAGGTGTACATACCACCTTTAGTGTCTTTATTCTGTTGTGTGTTTGTTAATTCGAGGTATCTTGAGTTTCCTTATCTCCTTTCATTGCATCTCCTAAAACCTTGTATCCTTTTTTGACACAAAAGGAAAGAGGTAGGTCAGTCGATGTCAGAGTAGACTCCCCGGAGAAGGTTTTGTAAATTTAAGAGAAACGAACTTAGTGACTATTAACCTATCATGAGTATTGTCCATATGATAGTACACCTTTAGTACGTTACTCCATGTGATACCTTAGTCCCTTTAACTTTTGAGTTATCTTACTAATTTCTTTCTTACCGAGTAGTTTCGAGTTTTATAGTCAGAAAAAGTTATAGTACCGTCTCGTTCCGTGTCTTTTATCACTTCTAGAAATTGACAGTAAAGACATTGAATCATGATATATGGCTCAAGTATTTAGGAGTAGGGAGTCTTAAATAGTGATACCGATTTTGAGTAACTAATTCTAAGGTATTTAAACATTACAATGTCATTATGTCATACAGTAATACAGATTCTTTTGTAGACTACTAAAAAAAAAAGGAGACTTTTCTTTCCCGGATATTATAAGAGGTCCGTATGGAAGTTTAAAACCCTGGTCGATAATAAAGGTATTGCAGTGCCCGCCAGTACTAGGTGGTGGTATTGTAGTGCCCACCAGGTGATAGTACGTGGTTATTACTGAACATTAAAAATTTGTTTAAGTGAATTATGGTAAAAAAGAGTATGATACGTTTAATAAACATTTTATTATTTTATCGTAAATGAATTTTTCTAATAAAAAGTGACTAAACCTAACCCACAAGACGAGGAAAAAAGTGTATCCAAATCATATCAGAATAACATTGGGAAAAGGGGTTAGGTTGATTACCTCAAGATGTAAGGATGGATCTACGGAACGTACATGGTTTCTTGAAGAAAAATGGGGAGTTTTAGTCTAATCACGTTATTATATCTACACCCTTCTCTCACCTCTTTCTCCCTTTTCAATCGAGTTTTTACCCATTTCCTATTATAGGTTTCATTTATATTTGAATGTCCATGGGGATTTTATAGACTTCTCATTAGTACAGTGTTGTCAAAGGGTGTTTGCGAAACCAGAAACTTAAATAAATAGTGTTCGATATAATAATGGATGTATTTTATTACGTGAAATTTCATATAGAATACTTACCTATTTCTTCTACTTCGTATATATATGTTACCTGATAATGAGTCGGTATTTTTCACACTTTAGTATGGTAAACGGTGTTGTATCTGTCTGGATCTATACTAGTATGATTTTATGATATGCTGCAGTGAATATACACCTTAGATTTTACACTGTGTTTACTTGTGTAAATACTTTGTCTTTGTCTGAGTGTCTGTACCTCTTCTCTGACACCAACGGTTCCTCCTTCCCCCACCCCCTCCTTTCCTGACCCTAACCCCTAACCGTCTACATTTGATAATGTATCTCTTACCTATTGATGTTCCAGGATGACATCCCGTGTCCTTTGGTATAAGTTATGGGACACTAATTTGGTATTACCTTTTCTTATGTTTTTACTTGTGTATATATACATATTGGTTTAGTGAAACGATAAGTCTTTAATTTTGATGTGACATTCAGTTGATATAAAGTTATTTTTAAAAATTTTTCATTAGTAGAATTATTGAAAATTTTCAAAGTTGTTTAGTTCAATTTGTGAAACTACGAAACTAAAAGTCTCACATACATAGATTACTTTTTAATGTAATCAAAAAAAAAAAAAAAACATAGTAATAACGTTTCTCCTAGCACCAAATTCCGTGACGTAGGTGGTGTTGACGGTGTCCTTCTGGGTACGACGGGATTCGGGAAGTAGAGTCACTTGATAATCGTGACCTGTGGTGCACGACCTTGAAGGCGCACAGGAGGAGGTTTCGGTTTCGGAGTCGGAGGTGACGGTGAAAAAGGTCTTTTACCTAAGACACTCCGTGGATGGGGGAGAGAGTGACAAGAGAAGGGGTTCGTGGAGAGGAGGTCGTTCACCCTGACCAACTCGGACTCAGGGTCTAAACCGGAGAACGATGTTCTCTTCGACCCTTTCACGTTGACCCCGAATATTTTACCCCTTCATCCTGAGTCTGACACCCCTTAAGGAGTTTATATCTTTCCCACAAGTGTCCACCATTCACCGGTGTTTTTGGAGTCGTACTTTCCGTTGTTTTTATGTCTCGAGTTTACGGACCCTCACGGACCCTTCAAAGGGGTCAGTTCCTTGACCCACTGTATGGTCAGAAGGTTCCCCCTCGACCTCTCCTCTGTGAACTCACGAAGAACAACTGTAGTAAGGACCACGAGGTCTGACAAGGTCTACCGTCCTTCAGGGACGAGTCCGGAGACCGACCCGGAAAGAGGTTCTCGACTGGGAGTTGAGGACGTGTCCCCGTTCGACGGTCTGGTCGTCCCTCCAAGTGGATGAGTCCGTGTCTGACAAGAGACCTTGTTAAACCTTTAAATTGACTGTGTGTCACCCCTTTTCTTGTCCAAAAGTTCCGAACAATAATACGTATACGATTAATAATCTGTCTCCCCTTGTCATATTAACTCAATACTTTGTTGATTTATGTTTATTCTCATGGACTGTCTTTCGAAGAAATGTACTACAAAAAAAATGTGTTCTTATTTGTTACACAAGAAACATCTCGAATTTTTTTTGTCCCAAGTAAAGTAAGACATTTGATGTCAAAGAACAACATTGATCTGATCACGAACACAAACGACTGTAGAACTAAATATTTTTGGACTTGTTCAGGTCAAAGTTATTAAGAAAAACAAGTTCGTTATGGTCTCTTTCCACCTTTTCTACCTACAGACGGGGTGGGGGAGGATTTTTACCGTATACGTTTTCAAAATCTTAAGAGAAACAAGTTGAGACCCAGTCTAAAGTACTTTTTCAGTAACTTTAAGGAGAACGAGGGGCAAGAAGGTGCGTACATACCTTCGAACACAAGAATTACTCATGGGTCTTCGAAGGAAGATGTCTTACAATAGAAACTTTCTACTTTAGTGGACAAAGGGAGTCGAGAAGACATAGAACAAAGACAAAATAATTGTGGGGGAAAGAGTTGGCGTTGTTTGTTGTACACGATTAATTTGGTGACAACTTTTTCAGTTAGATTACGGATTTTACCCACGGCACACGATTCTCAGTTTCATCTTGGATGTCGTCTCTTTATTCCCCATGGTCCATGACAAAAATTGTGACTTAATGAGACCCATTTTAGTTCTTATTAACACGGACATTTTACCGTTTGTTCACCAAGTGGTATATAATTCTAATAACTTAAACACACTGTACAAATTTATTCTGTCCATTGTTTATTTCTACTATTATATAATTTACTTTGTTAAACCTTTTTCAGAACACATTTGGTATGAATAAGTATTCTACAATGACAGAAGTGTAGTATACTATTTTCATTGTTTTCTTTCCTTATAAGTTTCATGTCAAAGACCGCTCTCTTTCGTTGGTTTAACAGATTTCTTTTACAGAGATTTAATCTACGATTATACACTATTGGTGTCTCTTTAGGGGGAAGAAATTCATCGGTGATTTAAGTTTATGTATATACTGATATTCCGTCACGGGAAGGAATGGGTATGAATAGACATATTAAGTGGCAGGACCTTAGTAGGTACTGAAGATGGTAATTTTATTATTTGTTACCTCTAAAGAAATTTTTATGAGAACAGTCATACTGTGTAGGTGAAGACCATTTACAAGGTAAAAGTTTGTTTATTTGGTTCCTTAATTTAAGTTGACGAATGGGTTCGAGTTGTATGGTCTTAGATGGTCTATTCACTATGAAAAATCGTCCAATGGATGACAGGGGGAGAAGATTCAGTCAAGGATTTGGTTTCTTCAACTTATAACATGTTCCCATTTATAATTCTTACGACGCAGTATCGAATTATCTAATGATGATAGGACCTCGACTTTCCCGAGTCTCTGTCTAAGTGTAACGACAACGGGTACCACGTGACCGTACAAGGGTATATAGGTAGTGTACTCTACCTGTTACCTCTTCATACCACTGACTATAAAAGACGACTAGACCACAGACCACAGTGTCTACTGTAAAATCCGAAACACTTGGTCTCAATACCCGAAGGGAGTATCGAGTTAACCATTTCTTAGGCGGACGTTACGTCCTCTGGAGTCAAGGTAAGGATCCAGTCCTTCTAGGGGACCTCTTCCTATCCGACGACGACGACGACCACGATTCAGCGCAGTCAGCGCAGACTGAGACACGCTCGGGTATCTGTCTTCGGGTGGTCCGAGGGGACAGGGACCCTAAGAGGTCCGTTCTTGTGACCTCACCCAACGGTAAAGGAAGAGGTTACGTCCTTTCACTTTTCACTTTCCCTTCAGCGAGTCAGTACAGGCTGAGAAGCACTGGGGTACCTGATGTCGGATGGTCCGAGACGACAGGTACCCTAAAAGGTCCGTTCTCATGACCTCACCCCACGGTAACGGAAGAGGCTTCCTATCCGATGGGTGAGGTATAAGAACTCGAAGGAAACACCGAGTCGACCATTTCTTAGGCGGAGGTTTACACCCTCTGGACTCAAGTTAGGGACCCAACCCTTGTAGGGGACCTCTCCTCTTTCCGATGGGAGAAGTTATAAGACCGGACCTCTTAAGGTACCCCAACGTTTCGTAGTCTGTACTGACTCACTGAAAGGGAAAGGGAAAGTTAGTCTCAATAATAGAGTCGAAAACTGTTACCCTTATAATTGACAGTCGATTGTTGACCTAGGTTTGAACGGACTTTTAGACTCCTCCCTTAAACGGGGGTTACCGTGACAAAGGTTTAGTTTGTCTGGGGTCACCTTCAAGTCTACACTGTTACTGGATAGAATAGGTCAAATAATTTACAGGTCGAAGGTGAGACGAGAGAACTAACGTAGAAACAGAACCGGTGATGCGACAAGAAGGTGGTCTCTCTTCTAGACATTTCTCTTTTGATTTTAACATAAAACACTCAATAAGGAATAATGGTCATAAACCATTTTATTAAACCCAAATTTACAAAACGTTTTTTTATTCATTTATTTCAAACTTCCAATAGATACCCAAACTTAGGAACAAGGATAATATTTTGGTTCAATTAATTCTTTATTATACCATAAAAATGTATGTTAATACTTCTTTTCGGAATAACAAAGATTTCACTAAAGTACAGTAGTAGAGTAATCTTTGAGGACTTTAAGAACACTTTATAAAATTCGTCCAAAATAAAAATAAAATTATAATGGTAATTCACAATCAACGAGACAGTACGAGACAGACATCGGAAGGTCCGAGGAGACAGGTACCCTAAGAGGTCCGTTCCTATGGTCTCACCCAACGGTACGGGAGAAGGTCCCCTAGAAGGGTCAGGTCTCTAGCTTAGGACCAGAGGACGTAATGTCCACCTAAGAAATAGTAGACTCCGTGGTCCCTTCTGCATATTGGTTAATTTGTGAGGTAAAACGTCTTTGACTCCTACTTTACAACTCCCAACGGGTCCTTAGAGGGCGATTGTCACCATTTTAACTCTGACGACGACGACGATTCAGTGAAGTCAGCACAGGCTGAGACACACTGGGGTATCTGCCGGAGGATGGACCCTAAGAGGTCCGTTCTTGTGACCTCACCCAACGGTAAAGGAAGAGGTTACGTACTTTGACTTTTCACTTTCACTTCAGCGAGTCAGGATAAACTGAGAATCGCTGGGATACCTGACGTCGGATTTTGACTCTGATCTATGGTCGAAAAGACTGAATACTAGGTTCCACGAAAGATACACCAGTAGTTGAGACAAAGGACCCATTAGTGGATCAAGAATCGACCTTCCCAGAATGTATGTCAAAAGGTGAAGTAATTGATGACCCAAGGTTTTTACATTAACATCTTGGATCTTACATGACAGGATCGTCTTTTTGTTACGGAAATAGAGACACAGTTGAGTGTTCTTGGATACGGACTCGGTGTTTTCGATTTATATAATGAAAATCTGTTTTATGAAAAGGTGTCTTCTTATAAGAGAGTTCTTTCAAAGTTCTTATTTAAGGTTCCAGTATATTCAAACCCTTTGGGACGTATAATATAGTATAGGGTGAGTCTCTCAAGTATTACATGTAAACGTATAATTTCCGAAATTCTTCAAGACGTCCTTTCTTTTGACGAATTTTAACAAGGTAACTCTTAAGTAGTTGGAAGAAACTGAAACTTTGGGAAAATAACTCATTGTCTATAATTGTGGGTTTTGATCTCGAGGGGTTTTGTGTAAGACTTTTAATGACGACATCCTTTTCTACAACTCAACGATACACGTTACAATTCTCGTAGAGATGACGAGATTCTAACCCACAATGGGACTTTAATTCCGTCTATGACCACTACTAAGGACACTTTAGTCAGACCCGAATTTTAGTCACTACCTACAACCCTGTGTCTCGTCTCAGGCTGTAACTTCCTATTCCTTGTCTTGTCAGTTCCTACCCTTACTAGGGACCCTTGTGACCCTGCTCTGGTCCTGCTACCCGGACCCCCGTGCTCTTACCATGTATATTATTCTCTCGTCGATTGAACCCCTAAAAAGGACGGAAGGAGACACAATAAGGAGTTTAAGACAATGACATCTGTGAGGACATCGGTTTGTTTGGTTCTCGTCCTTCATCCCTATTTCGACTCTCTTTTTCCCCATCTGGGTTCGTAATCTCCGAGAGGAACAGATAACTAATCATTGGAATTAAGAGAAACCGGTACGACTAATTGCGTGAGTGTCCACCCTAATCTTGTGAAACCCCCCGATAATAAGACGAGTGGTGTCGTAGGAGCGTCAGTCCGAGAAGGTACTAAAACAAGGAGCGGGGTGAAGTGAAGCAAGGTCCGTGGGGACTGGGACAACACATATTACTTTAAAATGACTTCTAAACACCTAGTACTTCCTACTAGTATCATGTCATATCATATCTTTTCATGAATTTTAGTTTATGTTTTGAGGAAACGAAGATTTCAAAACCAGGTCCTCAAAGAAAAATCGGTGAAGGGCGAGAACAGACGAGTAAGAGGGGTAGAGGTTCATAGAAAGAAAGGGGAATAAGAGAGAAAAGGTTCACGAATCGGAGAGTTTTGGAGCAGGAGGGTTAAGAGTGATCTTTACCTTTTAAGGGGAATGAAATAATAAATTTCGTTTAGTCGAACAAAACAGAGTCAGAAGAGGTAGACCCTACACAGGACCCGGAAGGAAAAGTAATGGTTTTCTAGGTAGTCGCAGAAGTCTCTGTTTAAGACTCAGGTTACAAGCAAAATAAAGAAAAATTATCATTAGTAAAAGAAGAGGGATGTGTGATAGTCTCTTCCGTAATTACGGTTAAAATCTTTCTTGTAAGGGAAAGGTAATGTCCACCCACTGGAAGATGTTACGTCCCTGATTAACCTGTCACCAAATGTTTCTCGACTTTGGTTGACCGTACGACAGGGTACCCTACCACTTTGACTGGACTGAGACCCCGAGTCCTCCGGACCGATTGGCTAAGACCAACACGAATTTACCGGACCACTAAAACCCGTTTCGGTGACAGAGAGACTCAGTGGTGAAACAGTGCACATTTTGTCTTTGTAACTTATTCTAAAAGAGACCCGAGGTTTTAAGGTTTTATGAACCGTGAAAAAACCACATCTGTCTCGTACACCGAGAACCTCTTTAGTTGAGATGTACTAAGCCATTACAAGTCGGTCACCCAGTGAGGAGTTTTAAATCTTCTAAAACTATTTTACTACTTCGACCTTAACATATAATTTTTGTAAGAAAGATCACGGAGTCCCCAGTGACTAGTGTCACATTTATGGAGTAACTTAATCACCTCAAATACAAACATCGGATCCCCCAAATAAACTGTATTATTCGTCAATCTTCGTTTGGTCACAGTGTCCTCGAAACCCCTGAGGGTCTTTGAGACGATGACCGGATCGACCGAATGAGAGGACCCTAATGTAAGTTAAACCCCTAGGACCCGAAAAAGAAAAGAGAAACTTTCCCGATAACCCTACCATCGGTTGGACGTCTTCGGTGTCACTACCTGATATTTCTTTTTGTACTGTTCTGGTTACAGAAAACTCTTTCTAATTAGATCGTCAATCCATACCCTACTTTACTTTGTCACCCGTGATCCGCCGTCCTTTTGGTTAATCCTCTGTCAACATTTTCATGTCCGCATTATTTTTACATCGTCCTATGATCTACCCTGGAAAGGACAACAGAGTCTCAAAGACGGTTTCGTGGGACCGGTTCCTGTTACCAGTCGCCCTTCGGTGTGTAATATTTCTGTCAACGATTTGAGTAGGTCGGATCTGAACAATTGACCAAGAAACTCACAGGTAAGTTAATACGAGGAGAGGATGTATTCTCTTCAATCACTTAGTAATACCCTTCTTAGACCCCATCTTCACCTTTCCGGATGGTAAACAGAAAGAAGAGTTTAACGTATAAACGACCTCAGACCCCCTTTCTCTCCGACTACGGACAAAGAGTGGATCTCCACCTGTCCCCGTCTCTCTGATCGGTACCCTCTCGGACCGAAGATTTTACACTACCCTTTCTCCCCATTTAAAGCGTATTCGATTTATCGTACCCTCCATCGACCCCAGGTACCGTCGTATGACTCGGGTTCGTAGTGAAAGAACCCTCTGGTCTCGTCACAGACTGTAAGGACTGTCGTCTCAAACCGTAAGAACTGTCGTGTCCCGACCTCCCTACTCTTGGGTCTTTGTGGACACTTTTGAAAGGAATTTCATTTCCCGGTCGAAACCTGTCAATGACACTGACTTCGGTAAACTCTCTTGACAGTACTCTCTTAGTTCCTTCTTCATGTTCCTCCTCGTCGATGGTCGGGAAGACCAACGGAGGTCGGGAAGGTGGGGGTGGTCGTACTTCCTCGGTGTGTACCCACTGTCTTCGTTTCTCTCGGTTCCTTGTCTGAGACACTCCGGGGGAGGTGCCTAGACACCCGGGGGACCGTCCGGACTCGACCCTCCTCCCTTCTTCGAAATTTGATCTACCGTTTGTCGTCAAAACGAAATCTAACCCGATCAGGTAAGACTTCCTCTAATCGGGACCCTAAAGAAACCTTCCTTACTACGATTTCGACTTTGAGGTCATGAAACCGGTGGAGTACGCTTCTCAACTGAGTAACCTTTTCTGAGACTACGACCCTCCCTAACTCCCGTCCTCCTCTTCCCCTGCTGACTCCTACTCTACCGACCTACCGTAGTGCCTGAGCCTACACTCAGACTCACTTGAGGCCCTCAACCACTACCTGTCCCTCCGGACCGTACGACGCTAAGTACCCCAGCGTTTCTCACCCTGTACTGACTCGTTGACTTAACTTGACTCTGAAAAATGTAAAACTTTTACTCTGACAACAGATTATAGGATTTCATTGTCCTTTCATGTGTCTTAGACAGGCTTCACAGTGGGTCCCCGTCCTTTCCCTCTATTCTGTCTTGTACAAATTTCCGTTACTTTAAATTTTTACTTCGATAAAGGACAAACATGGAGTATATCGGGTCTAGGATATTAAGTGACCATACTGTTATTATTATTTGTTAGTACTGGTCTCACCGTTGTTATTATTGTTGATAAACAAATCATAACCTATGTCACACGGACTGACGGAATCTACGATTTTTATGTAATAAAGTAACTTAGGAATGTTGTCTAGAGTTCTCCATCTGTGGGATTTTTAATCGGGGTAAATTACCTACAATTTTCACTTTGAAACTCTCCAATTCTTATACGACGTTTTACGTCAATTATTCATCGACTGAAATCTGAGGTACCGATTAAATTCCGATCTTATCCCACTGTCAATATCTTCTACTTTCTTAAGTCGTTCCTTACTTATTTTATTAGACAAATAATAAGATTAGGTTCTTAACTACTGTATTAACTATTTTTCGGTACTATTTTAAAAACAGGTAACTATCATGAGGTCAATAGTATGTCGGGTGTCTATAAGTCGTAAACAACAATTCCTATTTTAATATGAAATTTATTGAACAAAACCCACCCAAAGTAAAACAACAAATTGTTTCTTGTCTTCACAACGGACCAGTAAAACTTTAATCAAGAGACCTTATGTTGGTTATATAATTAATCAGTAAATATGGTACCTCTACAAAATGATCGAATCCTATGAACTACCTTTATTAGATCACGTACAAGTAACCAAATCACTACTACATCGACGACTTTGTCAGTGGTCTTAAGTTATTACTGAAGCTATGAGACGTGAGGAACTTCGTCCCTAGAACAGAATGAGAGTTGGAGTTTAAGTACTCTATTCATAGACCGTGTCACATCTATTAGGAATTACCTCTTAGAAATAACTCGTGGATGATCTAAAGTCCGTGACTTCACTCGCGATGTGCACACTCTGTCTCGTTTGGAGAAGTAACACACACAAGTGTTGGGATCGATGCAGGGACGACGAGAGATTTCTCTTACGACCGAAAACGGGTGTCGAAGATCAGAGACGTGAGACTCTCCTTAGTTACTGAAAACGGACTAAGGTCCTGTGAACACTATGACTTAATTGTCTGACCCTCGGTCTCTTTGTCTCGATTACTCCACCCTCCTTCTCCCTCTTTTTCTTTCCTATCGGGATACTTCCGATCTGAGACCCGTCCTCTCACCCCTCAAATAAAATCCCTTACGGTAGTATCTACTGTTTGTCCTGGAGGAAGTAACACGAGACTCTTTGGGTTCATTTCCTATAGTAAACGAAGACTGACGAGGATCAACGATAAAGAAGAGGTCCTATCCTTGTACCCCCGAGTCTAGTGTACACATAATAAAGATCAGGAATTTTGTGGGACGGGTTCCTCTATAGTTATAGAAATTAAAGGTCCGTTTCTTTCTCGGAACTCCGTCTATTTGGTAAGAGAGTCCGTCATGTTGATTCCGATCCTAAACTTAGGTCGAGACCACCCGGACTTCGGACGAGAGAAAGGTCTTACGGTGTTACGCAGGGGTAGTGGTAGACAACTCGACACGACTTAGTTTCCCGAAGGAAACACTCCCTGGAGATAAATAAGATCATAGTGTGTATTTACCCTTTCCGAATAAAGACTATAAACTTAGTCTCCTCTTTTCGAATTGAGGATCGGACCTTTGGTCCGGACGAACGACATGATTCGAACGGACACCCGAACTACCAAGTAAAACTTCAGGTTAGTGAAACGTGAGTCCTTTACCGTAACAAATGGGGTTTCTAAGTCGATTTTAACGAGACACCGGTAAGGACAAAGACCTTTAGTTAAAAGACTGATCCACCGACGGACTACGTTTTTCACTCCTCACTTTCCAATGAAGTTTCTCGGTTGGTTCAATGGGATCTGGACAGTTACCGGTCCATCATTTGTTTTAATAAATGGAAACAAAACCGTCTAATAGTAAAATTTACCGAACTTCGTTATTCGATTGGTAGACAACGGTATCTTTGGTAATATTTTAAAGAGTATTTATGGAGTCTTGATCCTGATGGATGGGAATATCTCTACCTATCATTTACGTTACCTGGACGTTCCTTTATTTACTGACGAACTGTCTTTTATTACGTCGTGTAATTTTCCTTAGATACTAGGTTTGAGATTACCTGTTCGACTCACATACTTGTTCATCCCTTTTTTCCTAGACTTTCATCACACTCCACCAAAACCTTCTCAAACGTCTATGGTGAAAGGTTTCAACTTACTTAAAGAGTGAACAACTCCTTTGTAAGGTTACTCCCCAATTGTCATCTGACTAAAGAAGATATAAGTCCCTCATGTACGGTACCTCAGTAATATCTGGTCTGTCCGCAACATATTTTTACTGAACTGTTTTTCTTTATCAGTCGGACGATACGGTTTTAAGTTTCGTAAGAAGAAGTTCCACTTAGTATAAGGGAAGGTTTTACAGTTCATCTAAATCAGTAAAATTAGAAAAATAACCTAATTTTGAACTATGGAAATATTATCGATTTCCTTTACTGACCTTATATTCCGGGGTGGAGATTATTTAACACTATTTAACACATTAGAACCCGTTCAACGAACCGGAGAGATTCGGAAGAGGTAGAGATTTAACTTCCACCACGAAATGATTATCGTCTTAATTGATTTTACTAGGTGTGTTTCCTGAGTCGTGACAGAAGTCGTGAAATCACTCGTCGGTCATTATTTACAATCTTTACTGACAAACAGTATTCCTTATTATTTTCATTATTTGACTATTATTCAAAAGACTTCAGTAGCTGTGTATGACAACCAAAAATGTAAGACGGAAAGGGAACTTGGGTACCTGTCATGGACTAGAATTTATTAACTTTTCACACGGCTCCTTATTTCTTTTGTATCTAGAATTTCCGTCTTAGTTACGTTAGAGACGTATCGAGACTGGTGAGACCCTGACCACCTAGGTCTTCAAACGTACATGGTACCCACAGGAAGAACTTCATAAAGGAGGACTACGAACTTTTCTTTCAGACAAAAGTATTCTGGAACCCACACTAAAGGTCACCCTTGTTCCGACTTCTTTAAACCGAAGGAAAGGTTCACAGAAACGCGAAAAGGGTTAACGTGTCTTGGAGGTTCGAAGAGGTCTAATGGAGCAAAGTTACTGTAGGTTAGAAAGTTGCCCTTACATTATTAAGGCGTCTCTTGAATCGTAAAGACTGTCGGATGGAGGGTGACAGGAGTCACGAAGTATTTAATACGACGAAGACTCACACTCGGCCCGTCGTGGTAAAAGGGCCGGGGAACACTAAGTACCAAAGAGAATTGATACAGTCACGGAGTAGTCGTCTCGACGAGGAAAACCTGTCTTTCACTACACTAGACGAAGGACCTCCCGTCGAACGATTAATACGTGAGTAAAATATATGTCTACTAAAAAAAAAAAAAACTTTAAAGTTCCATTGATTATTGATAATTGAAATCCTTAATGAAGGTTTGAGTCTTTTGTAATGGTAAATTAATTGTTAGACGAGAGATTATATGACACTGGACTCTTCCGTGAGATTACTATTATACGACGATAGTAATTTTGCTTGATTGTTTGGTCTTCTTACCACGACAAGTCCAGTCTATACCTCTCTGATATTAATTTTCTTTCACTTTGATTTTTGTTCATAGTCTGGTTAGTTGTGTCGTACCTACCGGTGACCAGGTCGAAGGGATAAAACGTGACGGGTTGTCGAGGGAGGACTGGACGCCGAGGGGTCTTACAGGTTTACACCCAGGGACAACTCGTGTCCTGACTCGGTTAAACAGACTGTCAAACAGACCGCCCAGTTTCCTTTATCCTTCTTTTCAAGGACTTTTACTGAACGACGATCTCGTGGAAGAGTACATAGAGGATAGAAATGTACATTCTTAATTTTAGGTCAGAATAGAAAGGGATCGGAGATCCTTGAGTGACCGGAGAAAGGTCGGTGTGGCCAAGAAGGACTGAATCCTTTGAATCGAATTCCCCTACACTACCTTCAGCTATACACCTCCGGAAGAATCGTAAAGGGAATTGGGGAAGGATAGGGGAGTTTGGGGGTAGATGAGTCTTTCCCAAGACGGTAACACTCCCACGAAGAAACTCGAATCCCTTACGTCTTAATCCTCTTTCCCCTACCTCCTCTTCTTTTTTACACGTACCCTATACCGATCCTTTTTACTAGATCTCCAAATCTCTTCCTTTAAGAGTTTTTTGATATCCTACTTCGGTCACACACTCAACGAGTCGACAATAAACTGAGAGAAGATGGGGTATCTGATATCGGACGGTCCGAGGAGACAGGTACCTTAAGAGGTCCGTTCTTGTAACCTAACTCAACGGTACGGGAGGAGGTCCCCTACTTCGGTTGTCCTTTCGTTTTCCTCTAATTTTGTTTATGAAGTACCCAATACATAACTGTGGTGTCACAAGCTCTCTCCGTTTATAAATTTAATAAAACTCTACTGGAAAAGCAACCACCCGGTACAAAGAACCCATTGCACCACTGGTACTCTAACCTAAAGGACTTAAAGTTGGAGCATCTTAAAGAAACTCCATCATTACGTCGAAATTACTTACAATTATGTCCATTTGACTACGATGATGAGTCAAGTCAAGTCAGTGAGTCACCACAGGTCGAGAAACACTGGGGTACCTGACGTCCTGCGGTCCGGAGGGACAGGTAGTGGTTGAGGGCCTCAAATGAGTTTGAGTGTAGGTAACTCAACCACTACGGTAGGTTAGTAGAGTAGGAGACAGTAGGGGAAGAGGAGGGCGGAAGTTAGAAAGGGTCGTAGTCCCAGAAAAGTTTACTCAGTCAAGAAACGTAGTCCACCGGTTTCATAACCTCAAAGTCGAAGTTGTAGTCAGGAAGGTTACTTATAAAGTCTGGCTAGAGGAAATCCTGCCTGACCAACCTAGAGGAACGTCGGGTTCCCTGAGAGTTCTCAGAAGAGGTTGTGGTGTCAAGTTCGCGTAGTTAAGAAGACGCGAGTCGAAAGGAATATCAGGTTGAGAGTGTAGGTATGTACTGATGACCTTTTTGGTAACGGAACTGATCTATCTGGAAACAACCGTTTCATTACAAAGACGAAAAATTATACCACAGGTCTTGCCAGTATTGAAAGGAAGATTCCTCATTCACAGAAAATTAAAGTTCCGACGTCAGTTGTAAACGTCACTAAAACCTCGGGGGGTTTTATTTCGACCGTGACAAAGGTGACAAAGGGGTAGATAAACAGTACTTCACTACCCTGACCACGGTACTAGAAGTAAAAGACTTACAACTCGAAATTCGGTTGAAAAAGTGAGAGGAGAAAGTGAAAGTAGTTCTCCGAGAAATCAAGAAGTGAAAGACGGTATTACCACCACAGTAATTGAATATACCTCTCATGTAGTACTCTTTACGACCCAACCTCCTTCGTGTTCGACCTTAGTTCTAACGACCCTCTTTATAGTTATTGGAGTCTATACGTATACTGTGGTGGGATACCGTCTTTCACTTCTTCTTGATTTCTCGGAGAACTACTTTCACCTTCTCCTCTCACTTTTTCAACCGAATTTCGAGTTGTAAGTCTTTTGATTGTAGTACGTAGACCAGGGGAGTGAAGTACCGTTTATCTACCCCTTTGTCACCGACTGAAATAAAAAGACCCGAGGTTTTAGTGACGTCTACCACTGATGTCGGTACTTTAATTTTCTGCAAATGAGGAACCTTCCTTTCAATACTGGTTGGATCTGTCTTATAAATTTTCGTCTCTGTAATGAAACAATTGTTTCCAGACAGATCAGTTCCGATACCAAAAAGGTCACCAGTACATACCTACACTCTCAACCTGATATTTCTTTCGACTCGTGACTTCTTAACTACAAAACTTGACACCACAACCTCTTCTGAAAACTCTCAGGGAACCCGACGTTCCTCTAGTCAGGACCCACAAGTAACCATCCTGACTACAACTTCGACTTTGAGGTTATGAAACCGGTGGACTACGCTTCTCGACTGAGTAAACTTTTCTGGAACTACGACCCTTCCTAACTCCCGTCCTCCTCTTCCCCTACTATCTCCTACTCTACCAACCTACCGTAGTGGTTGAGTTACCTGTAACCAAACCCACCTGAGGCCCTCAACCACTACCTGTCCCTCCGGACCGCACGACGTCAAGTACCCCAGTGTTTCTCAACCTGTGTTGACTCACTGACTTGACTTGACTTGTAGACGTATAGACTTCAATAACTATAAAGAGGGTCGTTAGAACTAAGGTCGAACACGAAGAAGGTCGGTTCGTAAAGAGTACTACGTGAGACGTATATTCAATTTATTCCTCCTACTGTTATATATCGGAACTACATGAGGAAAAGGATAAACCTTGGTCAAACAACAAGATACAGTTCAAGATTAACAACGAAGGACTGGACGTATGTCCAAAGAGTTTTCCGTCCAGTCCACCAGACCATCAGGGTAGAGAAAGTCCTAAAAGGTGTCAAACAACACTAGGTGTGTGAGTTTCCGAAACCGTATCAGTTATTGCGTCTTTATCTACAAAAAGACCTTGAAAGAACGAAAGAACTACTAGGTCGCCTACAACAGTGAAACTAGAGACCAAGGAGACGGAAAAGATTTAGATCGAACTTGTAAATCTTCAAGTATCAGGTGTATAACAACTTCGGACTGAACCTCTTAAAACTCGTAATAAATTGATCGCACACTCTACTCACGTTAACACGCCATCAAACTCGTAAGAAACCGTAACGGAAAGAAACCCTAACCTTACTTTTGACTGGAGAAGGTCAGGACGCCGGTGACGACTCAAAAGGTTTAAACGACTGTATAACTCACGCCTTGAAAGTGTCGTAGTAGAAAATCCTATACTTTATCGAGTTGATGTTAAGGTAGTGGAGGTGATCGAAACAGGTATAACTACGAAGGCTTCCGGGCAAACTGAAGTGTAAGGTCCTACAGACCGAGATCCACTCACTAGTGTGGTAGCACTAATAGAGCCAACACTTCTAGAAAAAACATGTCAAGAAGACACATAAGAACGGTGGAGAAGAATTATAGAAGACGAAGACAATCCAGGTATGGTAAAGACAGGAAATAGCTCGGGTGGAAACGTACTTTACAAGGGAATCATAGAGAGTAAAAGAACTTCTCTAGAGATCAGAAAGGGTAAGATAACAAAAGGAGATAAAGAAAGTGACTAGTGACTCGTTCCGAAAGAATAGAGAGGACCGATAAGAAAGTTTGAGAGAAAGTTTACCCAGATAGAAAGGAAAAGAGGAAACAAAAAACCGAAGAGAAGAAAAGTGTTGATAAACATTCAGGAGGAGTCTGTCGGTAAAACGAAAAAAGGTAAAGAAGAAGAACCAGAAGTAGAACTAGGGACATGAACCAGAACTACTAGAACTAGGGACAGAGGACGTGTTACAGTACTTGGAGGTAGATATCAAGAAGTCCGTGAGACAGTCTAGATCAGGGAATTTAGATAAAGAGTGAAGGTGACATACTGGAAAATATTTCAGTTGTCAGTCTGTCGGAGTTGAGAGTTTACCCACTTATCTTGACTTCTGATTTTGATCAAAGGTAGGTTCGGGCTTCGTCATCTCGGGTGGACTGAAGACTTCAAGTGTCTTTTCTTGGAGTCTCAGTTGTGACCATATCTGAGGGACTTCCTGGGGTCGGAACACTATTCCGATGAGGTAGGATAACCTGGTAGAGGTAGAACGCAGAGAGAGGAAATTCCAAAATTCTCTAGGTTTCGAATACATCCCTTATTTATACACCTCTGTTACGAGGGAATTTCTTTATCCAAATCTTTTTCCATGTCCAGTCTCCCGATTTTTGGTAATACCCAATTCATCCCAAAAAGAGACACCCGGACTTAACTATTGGACAGTAAACTTATACCCCCTTTACACAAGACTAAAGGTTTGTTACTTTCATGTATCCCTAAAATCTTTCTGTCAAGTCACGTTCCAAGGGAAAATTACGAAGAACTCAATGTGACCACAATCAATTAAAAATTTCCTCTCAGGGGTAAATATAAAAATTTTATACATATACATCCATACGTATATTTGTTCTATAACTTATAAGTGGTTCTACGATTATTATTAATAGATATCTACCATTATAATATTAACTATGAAAGAAGAGATGTATAAAAGGTTTTACTCTTTTGATACTCCTAAAAAGTAAAAAATTATCTCGTTTATCCTAACTCTTTACTTTGTTATACTAAATTTTTGAAACATTTATAAATCCATATTAAAGTATTATTTTCTTAATGTTCTAAAGACACGACTTTTTTATATGTCATAACGACTCTCCAAACTTCTTTTTTTTGTTTTGTGGATTTATCTCTATTTGTACTGGTACCCAACTATATGAGTTATAACAGTTTTTCAGTTAAGAGAGGTTTCACACCATATTTCAGTAGCGATCGATTTAGTTTTAGAACTCTCCACAAAATCATCTTTGACTAAGGTTATTATGTACTCCTTTTTGTTTCGTTGATCTTATCGTTTTCGTTAAAACCCCCCTTCTTTTCTTTTTCTTGTTTCAACCTTCTGAAAGATTAGATGGACTAAAGTTTTATATTTCGTTAATAGTTTTACTTCATCATAACTGTTTTTCCGTCCGTCTATTTAGTTACTTTGTTTTAACTCTTCAGACCTTTATCTGCGAGTAAACATCCCATTTTTCTGAAAGTTGTTTCCCCTGTCTCTTTAAGTTACCCCAACCTTCCTACCAAAATAAGTCATTAGCCAAGACACTCTTGACCTATTGACAGACACGTTTTTTTTCACATTTGTATTTTGTAGTCGAAGTCTACATAGGTATCTGAATTTATGTTTTCGATTTTGATATTTAGTAAATTCTTCCTGATCCTCTGTAAAAAATACTACTTCTCATCCGTTACTAAAAAAAGCTGGTCTGTTTCAGGATTAGTATTTACTCTTATAACTATTTAACCTGAAAATAGTTTCAGTTTTGTAAGACGAATAGTTTTCTGTGACAATTCTTTTATTCATTCGTCAGACGTCTCACCCTCTTTTATAAGTATTGTGTATCTAATCCGTTTTGTGAATGTAGGTTTTATGTGTTTTATACAGACATTGAATTACTAATTTTCTGTTCGTATGAAATTTTTACCCGTTTTCTGAACCTATACGGTACTTCCTACTGTATGTTTATCGGTTATTCATATAATTTTACAAATTAAGTAATTAGTAGTCCCTTTACGGTTAATTTAGTGACTATACGGTGGTACGTAGGTGATTTTTCTGAATTTTTAGATTTTCTAACTATTGTAGGTTATGACCGTTCCCACACCTCATCGTTCTTAAGAGTATTAACGACCACTTATATCATATCATATACCTCCCGAAGGGACCACCGAGTCTCCAATTTCGCAGACGGATATTACGTCCTCTGGACCCAAGCTAGGGACCCAGCCCTTCTAGAGGACCTCTTCCTTTACCGTTGGGTAAGGTCATAAGAACGGACCTCTTAGGGTACCTGGCTCCTCGGACCACCCGACGTCAGGTACCTCAGCGTTTCTCAGTCTGTGCTGACTCGCTGAAGTGAAAGATATCATTTACCTTACCCTGTTAGAGAGACTTTTAAACGTAATGAAGAATATTTCAATTTACATATACATGAGATACTAGGTCGTCAGGGTGAGTATTCGTAAATAGGTTCTCTTTTTAAAAAATTACACAAGTCTTTTCTGAACACGGTATAAGTATCGTCGAAATAAGTACTATCGGTTTTTAGACCTTTGTAGAGTCAATCCTCCGAGAAGGAACAGTCTGGGGAAGGATGGACAGACAACAGTAGAATATACTTAGTAGAACGGGGAGGGTGGGAAAGTAAATACGAGAGTCTTGTGTTGTGAGGGAGGGGACAAGTACGGAGATTTTACCTGTCCCTTCGGACCACACGACGTCAGGTACCTCAGCGTTTCTCAACCCATACTGAATCGTCGATTTATCGTTATTGTCAGATGGGTCTAAGGGGAGAAGGAGATGAGGACAAGAGGATTATATCCTAGTCGGACATAAGAGACTCAACGGAAGGAAATGAGGAGACATTAGAACGAACGAAAGAGAATCCTTGGACCTTACTAGCACGACGTAATGTTAAAAAACACGTACAAGTAGAAGGGATGACGAAGTATTTGAAGATAGAAGTACATAGAGAACGTGGATCATAACGTGGATCGTATGTCATGTATAATTTTCTTGTAAATTCATATACTATCTTAGATTGAATACGACGTAATTTATGACTTTGTATGTGAACAGTAAATGGAAAGAAAAGTTTACGTTCATTCAAAGTATTACTCCTAACGGTTAACTTATGAAAGAGACCATACTGGGAGACATGATTCGTCACGGACATCCTTGTAATCAGTCACAAACATGACACGGTCAATGATGTTCAAGAGTAACTTAAAATGGACAACGAGAATCGGGAAAGTTAAGAAACTACTAAATATGTGATCACCTCCTAAGAATTCATCTACTAGGAGACTTTTCTCACGAAAAATGAAAAATTATCACCGGAACCGTACATCCACGAATCAGTGAATATTGGATGTATATATGTCTCCTTTATAATGGAAAATTATCATCTATGAAAGGATCTCTACCAAAGAAACAACATCTCCCGACACGTTACATAACGTACTATAAATCATTGTAGGTATCGAAGATGAGTGACCTTCGGTCGTGGCGGTTTAAGATCGATGGTTTTAACAGAGGTCCGTAATGGTTTATAAGGAACTCTGTATGGGAGTGGAGATCAACTCTGGATGTCGGGAAATCAAATTCTCTTCACAGGGACCTTAATCCGTCTGGAACTAACCGTAAATTAGAGATAACGGCTCCCTAGGTCCAATCCGATAATGGTGAGATTTAAAGAATTAGATATTTTACACTTAACATCCATTTCAGTACTTTCTTTAAATTACCTGGTTTGCTAATGACCCACAGAAATTAACTTTTATTCAGTATACGTAGACTGTATAGGAAGAGTCAATAGACTAAGAGACCTTAGAGAGTGAAAAAAAACAGAAACTCGATGACATTTGATACTAAACCCGAAGGGAGTATCGAGTCAACCATTTCTTAGGTGGACGTTACGTCCTCTGGGGCCAAACTAAGGACCCCACCCTTCTAGAAGACCTCTTCCCGATCCGATGGGTGCGGTCATAAGAACCCGAAGGGAACACCGAGTCGACCATTTCTTAGACGGGCGTTACGCCCTCTGGACTCAAACTAGGGACCCAACCGTTCTAGGGGACCTCTTCCCTTTCTGATGGGTGAGGTCATAAGACCGGACCTCTTAAGGTACCCGACATATCAGGGACCCCAGTGTTCTCTGAGTCTGTACTGTCTCGTCGAAAGTGAAAGTTTCATACTGAAAATCTTTTAATTATTTTTACATTAAGAACTACTATTTTCGGGTATCACATAGACCGTCACACTAGTCAATGTTATAAATGGACACCGATAATCGGGTAAACAGGACAAAAACGTAAACAAAATTTTAAATGAAGTTGTATGTAATAAACTGGTGTAATACGCACCACCCAAAGACTCCATCACGTCATCACTTTTTAACCGGACGGTTACGTCCTCTGCACCCAAGGTAGGGACCCAGTCCTTCTAGGGAACCTCCTCCTTTGCCGTTGGGTGAGATAATAAGAACGAACCCTTTAGGGTACCTGTCTCCTCGGACCGTCCGATGTCTGGTACCCCAGTGTCTCCGTCTGTGATGACTCACTGACTCGTATGTGTGTGTGTGTGTGTGTGTGTGTGTGTGTGTGTGTGTGTGTGAATACACACCAAAACACTTAAAAGAAACTTAGGTGACATTGTAGAATCAAAAAATGATTCTAATAAAAAAATTCATTGTTTAATTTACTTTGGAAACTGTACACAATTTTCTTTTTTCCCCACTAACGAAAATGACACTAAGTGAGTAAGAAATCCTCTACTTTTGTACTCTGTGAATGGATTTTTGGAAGCTCTCCTCTCCAAAAGTTTTACGTTTGATGAGTTCTGTTTAGTGAGGAAAGAACTAAGAAATGTTACGGATATTAAAAACATACGTAATTAGTTCCCCTTATTTCACTCACGAAACCTTCTTTATCGTGTCAGATGTTACGATGAATCTAAGAGATTTAAGGAACAAAAACAACATCTGTAGATGATCAAGTTTACAGTTAGGTACGATATATTGTGATTAGGTCAACCACTGTTATAGACCTTTTAATAGGGTCTAAAGGTGACCCTGTGTAGACGGAGTAATAAACGTCTTGGTGTTACATAAAGTATCCAACCATCTACAGTATAAAGGATACCTTCAATAATCAATATTTTCGGTCAAAATCACCCAAAGGGACCACCGAGTCTATTTCTTAGAAGGACGTTACGTCCTGTGGATCCAAGTTAAGGACCCAGACCTTCTGTGGGGCCTCCTCCCTTACCGTTGGGTTCGGTCATAAGAGTGGACCTCTTAGGGTGCCTGTCTCCTGGGACCGTCCGATGTCAGGTACCCCAGTGTTTCTCAGTCTGTGTTGACTCCCTGATTGTGTGTGTGTGTGGAGGGGGTATCATAAAGTAAAATCGGATGAATAACTTCACTTCACAGGGATAACGATTATCCCGAAGTCTTCACACCTTTTAAATGACCTTGAGGTTTTCGTGACAGGACTCTAGCTTCTCTTTAACTGACCAAGAAAGATCGAAAGATGGGGATTAGACATACACTGGAACCCCTTCGAGAGCCTAGAAGGACTTAGAGGGTACGGAACAGAGATTAAACTAATCTTTGGGAATCCAATAAAAATCGAAGTTCTAAGATACTGTAGTACCAAGGAAGAGATACTCATAAGAGAACTCTTGTTTCATCTTAGTTATAAAAAGTCCCCTTGTGTTCATGTCTTTTTTATACAACGTAACGGTTCAAAAGGGGGAGGGTCCAATTCTGTGGACAATGGAAACTGACCCGAGATGGAAGGAAGAAACCAGGTCGTTGTCCCGACGGTAGACTCTTGACTGTGAGTCCGAGGTTCAGGAGGGGTCCTTGTCGGGGTCGTTCAGTAAAATGGGAGTCGAAGAGTGAGATGTACCCACTCAGAGAAACTCTTGTAGAATTGCTTTATAAGGGAGTAGTGACACCTGTTTCCTTAAAAATAACAACCCCATAGGGTCATAAAAGTTCGAGTCCCTAAGGAGGAAAGAACAAAGGGAAGGGAGAGTAAGGAAAGGGTGGGAGTCGAGGAGAAAGTACCGACGTAGAAGAATGTCACAACGCCCTATCCAGCCGTCGACGTCGTCTTGAACTAATCACGGAACGGAGACTCGTCTACGTAAACGGACTGTCGTAGCTAGGACCCACGAAAGTGAAACGTCCGTCGAGGTGTCTCCTCCTCGAACCTGACGTTTCCTCCACCTGATAACAGACAAGTTCCACTCAAACCCCGTCCGCTGATTAAGCAAAGAGAAACGAGTCGACACTTAAAACGAATTTATCCTGGACGAACTTTTAAAAATAAGTTTTAAGTGACGGACTGACTCTGGAACACTACCGTTCTAAGTTTCTGTTAAAAATAACGATTCAATAATCAGGAAACTTTCTTCCTTTTAAACTACAAATTATAAATTTGTCAAAGATAAAACGACTTAAGAAACTATAGACTTACACTTGACCCATTGGTAAATTCCAGGTAAAGATCTCTGAAAAGGTCTATAACTTTCGGGATGTCCTTAAATAAACATTACGAGAACGTACTTTTCAACGGTAAGTAAAGAACGGTACCACCGGTGACGGTCTTCTATACAAATAATCCCTACTTTATTTCTTTATAAAATATAAAACTACGTAAAGTTAAACAGGTGTCATGATCACACAAAAACTCCTATCTATAGAACTGTAGGAAAGTAGAACTTTTACAATAGCGAGATCTAAAACCTTTTTTAATTATCATAAATCGTGTCCCTTTGATAGACACCCGTTTGTCCTATTGAGGTTCGTAAAAATAAATTAAAAAAGGGGAACTAAAAACCAAACTCCGAGTCCTCAGTAACTTTTTTTGACCGTGTTTACACGGACCCACATCTAGACTGATTCCCGAGTAAAAAGGTACGTAAAATTCCTGTAGGGGGTGGAAATCCCTTGGACACGGAGGGAATCGGTTTTAAGGTCGAAGTGTTTTGGGAATCGGTTTTAAGGTTGAGGTGTTTTCGTAGTGTACTGTAAAGTTTCCGTATAAGATAATGAACATATTTTAACTTGATGTCAATAACTTATTGGGTTTTATTAGATAATAATAAGATTTGAATAAGAAAAGTACTATAGGTATTAAGGATGCTCAAACATGGTATATTTATATTCTTTTACATAAGTGTTCGAAGGTCCCCTCATATCATGACTGACAATCCATGTTGTAATTTTACACCATAATACTCTCCTTCGATTTTTGCCGACACCAAAGTTTAATCGTTTAAGTAGGTACTCACGATTAACACTTAATTTGACATCTATATTTGAGTGGTGGTGTCGTTGGAAGAAGGTTTTGAACACAGGTCAAGGCACCTGTTTCTCTGTCGGATATATACCATCTTTCCGGTTCCCCGAAACCATAGATCAGAACCCAGGAGGTAAAAGAAACAGTCTACTGGCAGTGGTTTAGTAAGTCGGTCAACCGGTGTCGAAGGAATCCACATTTCACCTTTATCTATTAAGTTCGAGTTTCCTCTGATATACTTTTGTAAGGGGTTTGATATTTCAGTATAAGTGTATGAAAAGTAAATACTAACCTCTACACAATCATTATGAACGAAGTGAGTCCCGGTAAAAGAGATCTTTGACGGGTTAACGGGTATACGATTGGGAAGGATTCCTCCATCCGTATCGTTAGTGTAAACACGGAGGGAAGGACCACTGTGACCACCTGCGGACTAGTTCCTGTGTTTACCACCACTCCTTAGTCTAGGGAGTTTTAATTTCTCTGAGTTCTCACAGGAATCTACCGTTAGGTCCTAGTAATCTTTGTCTAGATACCACTGGTAAAAGTCGGTACTCGTACGGCTACGTATCCGTCTCTTACGACCTCTTACTTCATCTATATGTCTTTCTTCGTTTTTGTCATTAACGTACGAGTGTCCCCACTGTTTCCTTCATGGACTAGAGTAAGAATTAGGTCGTATACCCGACTTGTAACTAAAAAAAGGGGATCCTACTGGTCTTCTACCGGTTAAAATTGTAGTGTTTTCTCAGCGGAACTCACCGAAAGAGAAGGACCGTAGCTCATCTTGAAATCGATTCTGTAATTATGACGTTAACTTTCCAGTAATGGTTCTTGTGGTTTTTTACACTTCTAAAATAACATGGTTTTCGTTTTCAAAGGTTAACAGGAAACATCGATGGTTCTACTTTGAGAAAGGTCCATACAAAAAGGTCGATATTTTACGTCTGATGTTGTACCTTCTAAGTTCTTGTCCAAGTTAAACGTCGTGTATTTAAATGATTGATCTAAACTTTTACGTTAAGTTGTTATACTCCACATTGGGAGGTTTACTTAAGACAGGGAAAATCAGGAGGGATTTACTTTGAAGTCTTAAGTGTCTGCCGTGGTGTCCTATTATTTTTATCGTATTTAAATTTTCCATCAGAGTCTACCTTCAAGACCGAGGAGATTTAGACTCTAGATATTTAAACCAATTCAATAAATTGAAGAGAATCGGAGTCAAAGGAGTAGATATGTAATTCTCATTGTTATAAAGGGAAAGGCAGACAACATTCCTTATTTAATCCATTAAATACCCTTCTCATTCATAGTCAATGAGTTGTTTACAAGCAGAGGAGGAAGGGGAGTGAGTGGTACGTTGAGGATGAAAAAAATTATTGTTTGGTGTATTATATTGAGGTCTAATTATTAGTCTCACACCTTTAATCTTCCGTTTATTCGAGACAAACTAAAGAACCAGGTCAGTCGATCTTTCAAAGAATGTAATAAAAATTTTTCTTTTTTGTGTATCACGAATTTTAGTCTGAAGTTCGTCTTCCCTAAAATTAAGTCTATACGTATAAAGCCAGTTGTTTAATCGAAAAGGCACATCATTGTACACTACGATTATGTACAGGTTCTGTCACACACGTACACAGATGTACATGATCGTCCTGGGTCGGTTGTCTCACCAAATCAAGTAGTGTATTTGGGTTCTAACTGAACAATTCGTATAGACGAGTAAACGTACTCGTCTTTTCGAAGTGGGTGACCCGTGTGACGAAGTTATAAGTCGTTATTTTAGATAATTCGGGTATTCAGTAATAAATCGAATCCTCTCCTTATAAGAACTGTTCCTTCAGGACACTCTTTACATCATGTACTATAGTATCCTTTATTAAAGATCCCCTACCACTACTCAGATTGGTTTAGTAGAGTCTAGTGAGATCGGGACAGTCAGGTACATTGTATCATCTTCTGGTATACGTAAGTATTTTCCCAGACTAAGACGTACATTATCTATGTCGTTTATTATAGGACTTTGGTCTGAAGCCACTGATACTAGTCAACTGTCAGATTCCAAATTTAACGTACAAAAGTTTCCTCCTCGTGTTTTTCTCTCGTTCTCCTGGTACGTGATAATCAAAGTATGCGCTTATTAATAAGGAATTCATTGGACTGTTCTTTTGTACGTTCTTAGGGTTTATGAAAAGATTTCCATGACAGAGATCGAAGAGAGGTAGGTAGATACAGATCGGAACCACGGTCCGGGTTTATTGGACTTTCACCTATCTTTTATATCTTTTTATAACTATAATATTTTCGAAATAATTTACACTCAATGTTATAGTCGATATATGATTATAAGATTGATATAAGACTGTAATTATAAGAAACACCAACACCTTTTGGTATGAAAGTATTTCTTATCCTTGTTTCGTGAAGATAAATATAATAATAAGAATACGAATAATAAGAATAAGTAAATTACGATTAAGTTGTAGGTTTCCTCTCCATAGTTGTTACTGTTTAGTTCAAATTTGTCCAATAAATTTAACCCTTTATACTATCGTATGGTTTTAATTATTTAGTATTAGGTGATCAGGTATCTAAAAAATGGTCAGAGACTGATAAATTTCAGTTAAATCTTTTCAAAAGTTCGTTGATGAGATTTGGATTGAGGGAAAAGGTAAACGATAGACTAATCACAAATTTATTCAAATACTATATTCTCGTAGTACTGAGAGATTTTCTCGTGAGGGGGAGGTTGGGGGTGGTTTGGGGAGTGATTAAATCCAATTTTTGTTTCATTACCGTCGTTTTCACAGAAATTCAAAACGTTATTAGGAAGGTCATGAAAACGTAGGGTTTTCCGAGGTCTACACTGGTCGGTGACGTTTTACCATTCAACAAATAGTCGTAAGATGCGACCCTTGACCGTGGACATTAAAATGAGAATAAAACGTAGTCGTAATAATTTTGTGGATTTTTTACTGGTTCACTTCCAAAACACATTAGTGTGTCTGTGGAAGTCCCACTCTACGGGACAATCGACAGACGCAGGCCTTCCACACGGCCGACATCGGTCGTCGAAGGAAGAGACAGGAGACCTATCGACGAGACTCGGAGGAACCTATCCCTCAAACACGACCATCGACCTCGACCTTTTATTACCACTTTACACCAAGACCGTCGGAACTTTCTTAGCTAACAACTAGTGAAAACTATTACGTTTATGAGTGTTAGGAAGAGAAAGTAAGTAAAAAAAGAAAAAGAAAGAAAGGGGAATGAACGACAATTATCAGGAGACATCGATTTTTTCTCCGGGGAATAGGTGGAGTTAGGTCCCACTTCTAAATTCTTTATTTGTACTTAGTACACTACTGTTAATTGGTGAAACAACTCGGTCTCTAGGGTGAAGTGGGAATGGAGGAGAAAAATTGGAGGCCCGAGACAATGTAGAACGGATGTCAAAAGGATCGACGGACGAAGTCGGACGAGGGTAGAATGGTCACCAAATCTTTGTACTGTTTGATGGAAAACGAACGACCGTGAAATTGTTACATCTAAGAACCTTGAATTGAAGACGAATTGACGACTAAGGATTGGGACATACCGTTGTCTGACATTAAACCATGACGACACGTCAGTTGGGTTTGAACTTCAAACGAAAGGATTTTTCAAAGAAAAAAACTCGGATACTTTACTAAAGGGTGAGTCTACGAACTTTTACCTAGTAAATTTTTTCAGAAGAAGCCGTTCTAGAAGTGTATGTACAATTTCCCTCTCTTTTGTTCACCCCTTTGACTCCTCGTCTCCCAAATTCCCTGAGTGGACCCTAACGTCTCACTCAGCAGTGGTTCGGCTTCAACCCTGAGTTATAAGGACTGTCAACTACCAGTCGTACTATATAAACTAATGTCACGAAGACCTTAATTTCGAGGTGTTTTAAGAGGAAAGAACCCAAAACTGATCAAAACAAAGTCGAAGAATAAGTACCAACATAACTATGTAATTTTATTGGGGTTCTGGTTCCTGTCAGATCTATTCCAGTACGTCCTTGTAGATTAACAATGAGGGACTCCGTTTGTCACGATTCTCATCGGTCGTTTTTGGAGGACGATAGTAACAAAGTCTCAATCAACAATTTCATAGACATCAGTCACTACCAGTTTTACAAACATAGATAAGTTTATTGAATGACATTTTGTCTAGAATGTAGGTCGCCAAGTGGGTAACTAGTCACAATCCTTTCAGACAGTAGTTGATATCTTCTGACACTTTACACATCCACACACCCTCCTGTTCCTCTACTAGATGACCTATATTCTAGAGTACGTACTGGAAAGTCCACTCCCACTGGTACCACGGGGTCACTCCCGATTTAGTCCTGCGTTATTACAAATATCGAATACCTCAGGCAGTAATTCGCATGGAGTGGAATTGTCTCAAACCCCCAAACTGGGGTCAGTAGACGTACACTGAAGTAGAACTTTTCGATAAAAAGTTTTAACCCTTTTGAAGGTAGTAGTCTCCAGAGTTCCATTCAAGAAATTACCTATTATGTCATAAAAGATCATTACAATCAATAAAATTTCCTTATTCCACTCTAAAATTCTCGACCTCGGTTTTCTAGGAAGACTAAACCCCCGTCTACGGTTCTGGGATTGAAGAGGTAGTATTCGGGAGTCACCTCCTCTCAGGGAACTCTCGTTTCTCTCCAGATCTCTCCTGGTCCTAGAGGGGTACTTAGTTAGTCTTTGGGAACCTCCTCAGGATCTTGGTGGACAGAGATTAATTAGAGGAGAGGATATAAGGGAGTCGTGAATGTGTGAGTATTAATATAAATACGAACATTAACATAATATAATGTCAAGTCTAGAGGAATGTTATTTATAGTGGTATTACTTATGAAGTGATAATAGTTTTTAAGAGTCGGACTCGGTCGTTGAATGAATAAGTTCGTATAAGTGATGGTATTTTAAGATCTCTTTATTCTCAAACCTACAATACAGTTAAGTCAATATTACCTTAAACTGGAACATTGATATTGAAACAGCATACTTTCATGAACCCGAGAAGATGACCTAGTGTTCCAGGAATTGTTTATCAGGGGTTGTGTTTCAAGGTATGTATCTTCTACGAATTCTTTGTGATCTTGCTCACAGGTTGAATGTCACTTTACGCTCTCGGTAATAACCGATACATCCCCTAGTCTGACTAGAGGGACCAGAAGTCGTCGCCGCGACGATCTTACCGACCTGACTTTAAGCGTACCGGAAGTAAAAAGTAGTGGTAAAAGTAGTGATAAACTTCCTTGATTCACACTTTGACATCGACCAGTATACTTTAGAAAATCTGAGAAAAAAGTAGGAACTACGGAGGAAGTTTTTCATTAGTTGAATAATAGTAGGTTATTGTCTTCCCGATCAACACAGTAGTGTCACGACAAATGTCACCGTAATTGACCGACCATTAGTAGACCGGACCCTATAAATATAAAGGGATTTAAACACTAGCATGATAACTGTATGTAGGAAATAATGATCATCTTTTGTTAAGATGAACTTATACCAAGCTGATATCATAATAAAAATATACGTTTGGTAGTCGTATAAAACAGATAAGAAAGTTTATAGATGTAAACTTTTTCCATCACGGTATCACGGATGTGACTTTTATTTTTTGAAATTTACACCTTTCTAATTATTCTCTTCGTTTTTTGCCAAAGATGGTTTACACTCACTCTAGTGATTTTATTCCCTCGTTGTACTCATGGACATGAAGATAGACTGCTCTTTTCTGTTATAATCTTCCATTACCTTAGCCCCTCTCGAACTCACAATGTGAGACCTTCCTATAAAAAGACCCATATACGACACGTATAAGTACTTCTTTTCTTAATTTGTACATCCGAGATACATAAAGTGTTAGTAAAGAAAGTAGTGACCTTCACCTTTTTTGTAGATTTATTTTACCTTATACAAACATTAAGTACAATTACTTGAGTATAATTATACGTTTTATTTCACTGGACTTCTCGTCTTGTGTCTTTTGTCTTAAGACCTGAAAAAAAAAAAAAAAACGTGGTCGTTGAATAAATTTCCATTTATCGATAATTCTTTTTTAAAGTAAAGAGGTAGTCCATATACATAAACCTTTTCATTCTTAGTGATCCAGATCCTACTATCAACAAGTTGGAACTCTTATATGATTATTGGTACTTTAACACAGGAACTTTAATAAGTGAAATACCTTACACTTGAGATAGATTTCCTCTCCCTGAGTGGTTCAGAAAATTCAGAAGGCCCAGGGTGACACGGACCCGCCCTTATAAGTGATCAAGGGGTCTAACGGTCCCTCCCTCCAGACCGACTAGGACTCTCTTCGGAACACAACATTTTTAGTTAGTTGGGTATTTGGTTGTTTGTTCCCCTATTTGAACAGTAAACAGACTCAAGTTTACACACAATATAAGTCTGACAACCGTAACACGGATTTTTGGTTGGGCAAAGGACTCGACATATCCGTCTATGGTGACAATTCAGACACCGTACTCAAGTTCGGTTGTCACTTGACTGACTCCGGCGGTCCTAAGGTCGCTTACTGTAGGATGACTTTTTGGTGGGTCAAGACTTGCACTATATCTCGGTTCACCCGTAGACTAAGACTATCTGTGTAAAATATCTACCGTCAACCTCGGTCATTTGGAATGGGAGATTAGTAGTACTGGTCTTAGTGATCAGTAAGAAAATTAGTCTGTAAATAAGTCTTTCCAAAGTATATAAGTATATACTTATATATATGTTACTTACATAATGTATACTTATATACTTATGTATACTTATATACTTATGATACATACTTTCTCCTTTATAGACACTTGTTTGAGACGGTCTCTTCTCTTTGGATAACATAATCAAATTGCACACATCGTAATCTCTTTCATCTAAAGTGATGTTTATTTCGACGAGAACAGTTTACGAACTGTCCATGGTCGTCTCCAATTGATCAGTTTAGGAGTTCTTGTGACGTTCCATCCAGATTACTAGGGGTAAAATGTCTACTCATTTGTCCTCGAGGACCTTCAAATTAAAGATATTCGTATTTGTCGATCATTTACTATCCCGATCTTACGTTTTATTCTCGGAGAAAAGTGGTGTGTGAGATATGAGGAACGTAATGCTCTTCAATAGAAGGGTTGTTGACTTTCGTTAAGTACAACCCTCTTCATAAGTCAAGACGAATTAATCATTACCGGGTGTCCAACTACTCTTAACTTTTATTAAGTTATCCTACCTTACTATTTAGATCCTTTCTATTTATTAAAGCCCGGTATGGAGTGTCCAAAACTATTTCTACTACCCTAGAACTCTCCTACCTTCTGAGATCTCCAATTGTAATTTTAATTTTAGAACTTAACGACTTCCTTAATAACCTAATAGTTTATGTTCAATACGAAAGACATGATCAGAAACAAATATGTACAAATATGAGATCGGAAAACAGTTTGACCATAGGTTATAGGTCGGGTTTTCCTCCTCGATTCTATGGGGTTCTAGAGATTGTTCTCGCTAATACCCTTGTTATTTATTTTGTATTGGACGACGACAATGACGATTCAGTGAAGTCAGCATAGGCTGAGACACGCTGGGGTATCCGCCGTCGGGTGGTCCGAGGGGGCATGGGTCCTAAGAGGTCCGTTCTTGTGACCTCACCCAACGGTAAAGGAAGAGGTTACGTCCTTTCACTTTTCACTTTCACTTCAGCGAGTCAGCTCAGGCTGAGAATCGCTGGGGTACCTGACGTCGGGTGGTCCGAAGAGGTAGGTACCCTAAAACGTCCGTTCTCATGACCTCACCCCACGGTAACGGAAGAGACTTTTGTATTGGAGTCTGTCAAGTTTAGGGTCGACAGGATGAATTATTGATATACCGAAATCCGTTCAACGTACCGAAAAGACTCGGAGACGAAGGACTAATCACTTTACCCCTACCACCATGATGATCATATATCAAGTATCTTGATAAAACTCATAATTTAGTGATTTACGTTTTCAGTGTAAACCGTGTATCGTTCACAAGTTGTAATAAATCAAAAATAAAGATTGTCAAAAAACAACTGTTCAATTTTAGACTGTAGATAGTTTTCATAAAAGAGAAAGATGTCCGAGTTTAGAGAATGATCTAAGTTTGAAAAAACAATATAACGACAGTAATCTCTTCTCTGCGATAACAGAAAGTTTTTTTTCTTTATTTACTAATACGTAAAAAGTTGTAAAAACATCCTAAACCCCTAAAACATCTAATAAATCCTTTATTGTGATTTTAAACTAATGTTGATGATTGTAATAATAACATCAACCTCTAAAAGGAGTTTCAACTTTTAAAATATTATTAAATAAATTCCTGTAATAGTAGACCCGAGATTATAAGGAGGTCTAAGTATAGGGACTGTTTTTTTCGGTGGTCCTCGAAGTCTATTTATTATTTACCCTGATATTGGAATTTCTATAAACTCGTTATGACAGAAGTTTCAAGAGGTCTTAATTTCCTACATGTAACCTTATTTTGGTTATACAAATCCTCCACCCCATAAACGTAACGACTTCGTAGAGGAGTGGGGGGAGGGGGCGGGGTTGGTGGACAAGATCTCGGGTGCAGTCGGTACCCTCAATGGGTCGGGGAGTGTCGTGAAACATGTGTTAAGTTTGTCGTCAATAGTGTGGATACGAAACCAAACCGAATATAAAGTAGGTTACCCAAAAAAAAAGGGATTTCTTAACTTTAGCTTTATACGTCGGACGGACGAGTTTGAGAGAGGGTGATTGAAGTCCGTTTTCCTGGTTTGTTTGAGGAGTCACACCGTACTGTTCAACATATACTAGTCGGTGCGAAGTAAGAGGTCGAAGTGGAAAAAGGAGACAAGGGGAGGAGTGAGGAACATGACATGCGACGTTGGGACGTTGGCGTGACGGGACAGGGTCGGACCCCACCTGATACAAGAAAGAGGGGAGACCCAGAACCTGGGTAACAAAGAAATGACCTTTCGACAGAGATGGGAGGCGAAGGAGGGATCGTGAAAGAGACGTTTCGAAGGAACCTGAAAGGAAAGAGTTCTTCCCCACCCCATTGAGAACTTTTATAAGGGGATTGTTGGTTATGTAGGGAATTATGTGTGAACCGTGAAAACTCAACTTTACACACAAAAGATCAGGAAGAAAGGATGATCTGTCATTCGAGAAACTCCCATCCATGACCCAGAACGAGTAACGACATCGAGGTCGAAGACCGGGTAACGGACCGCCTATTTTTCAGAATCATTAATAGATAATTTCTCTACTTAGACTTAGGTATACTTCTTTGAGTTGTTTATAATGGAAATTTTATTATCTTCCTCCATTGTTTACTTCTTTTGTGATAGAAGAACGGACGACCACACTCTTAAGGAAACATCCTTCTCCGAACGAGACGACACTTGTGAGACTATTCGGACGACACCACACTCTCCTTCCGAACACGACCCCAGGTCCGAAACACGGATTATTCCCTTTCCCCTCGTCCGTCCACGTTTTGGTTCCCGAAGAACCTCCTTCCCCAGTCTCTTCTAAGGTTGTCAGACGAGTGGATGTTTCCCTGAAACTTCTTTTTACGTGTTTACCCCCGTAATAATTCAACAAAGGAGACACCACACACTAATTTTTGAAAGGTAGATATGATAATTTAGAAGTAATCCAGATGAAACTACTACGAAAACACATTTTTCAAAACACTAAGCCTTCGAGTTTCTGTTGTTCCCCTTGTGAATAATGTGTACAAAAAAAATTTCATATGTAGAAGGACGTAGAAAGAAACGTGAAAATTTCTTCGACCCGAGGATTCTCGGACATTACACTTCCATGGTCATTGGGACTTAACAGGCATCTAGACAGAAAGAAAGAACTCTCTCTCCTAAGACGTTTTTAATAGGATGAGTGAACCAATGTAGAACTCTATTTGGTTAGGGTCGGATAGTGTATTTGTATGTATTGAGTTCCAATGAAACTTTCTCAAATAAAAGGACACACACTGATCCGTTCAAACCTCTTTCACCTCTTCAGACAACTTTACCGATACGTATTTCGTCAAAATTCTCTGACTCCTTCCTCCCCACCCTAAACCTTCCGACTCATAACGTAATGTCATTATGTAACATCACCCCCCTTCCCGTCTTTTATTTTCTTCCAGATGACACCACACCCAGATTCACCGTACGGTCTCTCTGAACCCGTCTCTGCGTGACGACTTATTTTTCTCCCAAATACTCTCACATAGTACACGTCCCATTTTGGAAGGAACTAGAAGAAATGATTTTTGAAGTCATTTAAAATATTCTGACTGATGACAAAACCAAAATTTATCTAATATCGGGACCCCCGAGTCTACCATTTCTTAGACGGACGTTATGTCATCTGGACCCAAAGTAGGGACCCAGCCCTTCTAGGGGACCTCTTCCCTTACCGTTGGGTGAGGTCATAAGAACGAACCTTTTAGGGTACCTGTCTCCTTGATCCCTCGCCCGATACCAGGTACCCCAGTGTTTCTCTGTCTGTACTGACTCGTTGAAAGTCAAATCGAGTGTGGTAGTCATAAATATTCACTGAACTCCCACTGTCCTGATGTGTCTTTCGAAACAATCACCTGTTGACATTGTTAAATGTGTTAAAAAAACGAAGAGTCTATCGAATGACGAGTCTTAAAGGGTGAAAAGTTACTAGGAATTCCTAAAAAAAAAAAAAAACGTTCTTGTAACTAGTAGTAGTGAGTCTGAAACGTGACCCCGTCAAAGTCTTAGTCATGACAAGAAGGAGGGGGTAGATTACGTCGTGTCGTCCCACAGTCGATCGTCTAAACTATAACTCCAGGGAAATCCGTCTTCTCAACACACCAGATCCTACGATGAGAACTTCTCCTTTTACTACAACTTATGATACCGGACTGGACCTTAGATAACCAGTACAAGGACGGTATAAAAGGGATCGAAAGAGTATGAGGTTTAGGGACACCTCCTTTCTTTCATCTATGATTATACAATCTGTAAATGTTCAGTCGATAGTCCTATTTGTGAAGTATACTCAATTGGGGTCCGGGTGTATAAAGGTTTTCATAGGTAGTTCCTCTGTTCCTTGAAATAGACTAATACTCGGTAAATCTCGTAACGGACTAAGATGTCGTAAGGTCGGTATTTCTAAACATCCGTCTAATAAACTCCGTACTTCTGACTAAAGCAAATCCCACAAATTTGTCGGTATAATTAAATCTCTGTAAGACCTCCTGGGTCAAGTTCAAACGTGGTCCGGGTCTCTAAGTGTCCTATCCAACGAAAAAAAAAAAAAATTAATTCTGAAAGATTAACTGTCAATGTCTGAGACATAGAATTCTCAGTAGAACTTTGGGTGGGTGTCCCAAAATTAGATAAGTCGTTCTATAGGAAGAAGAGACCTCTTCCTTTACCGTTGGGTGAGGTCATAAGAACGGACCTTTTAGGGTACTTGTTACCTCGGACCGTCCGATGTCAGGTACCCCAGTGTTCTCAGCCTGTGTTGAATCCTCTCATTTGGTGGTGGTCGTTCCATAGATGTCTCGTCTTTCCCAAAGTGTCTTGTCGTGGAGAGGGACGAAATAAACCTTGGGACGCCAAATCCTACCCCCTTCCTATTAGATCTCAAGAAAAACGGAAGAACTCAGTCTTCTTTACTCGCTCCCACTAAGACTGACGTTTCTTAACAGATCTAGGTTTCGGTTTACCCAAGTTTAAGTTTTGTAGGGGTTTGGGATTCAATCATTTGTCTACCGTCCTCCACTCCGGTATGAGACCGGGAGACACCGACGATTGACATAACCATGGTGAATCCCTGTTCCACTGTAAGGGTGAATATATTATGGTGCATATACTGAAGTCACTACTTACGACAAATCTTCGTTGACTCTAAATCTATGTTCCGTATAGATCCTTACGACCTTTTAGAAAATGGAAAGTTCCTTACTTTTCTAATATGTTCCCAATTTTCCGAATAATATTCACCCTTTTATCGTAATTTTATAGTCAGTCACAATCTTGGTCCACCTGTAAATGACTCCTGTTTTGATTTTCATATTTATCGAAACATGTAATGGTCAACCCCGAGCATCACAAGTTTTATCAAAATTAAGAATTTCTCTTCCTTGTAATACTTAGGTTCTATTTTTATGCTATACTAGATAATTTTATCATCAAATTACTTTCGAATAAACGGAAACGAAATTTTAGAATTTCGTGTATCATCGGAATGGAACTTATTTGTAACAATAATTGGAAGTCGACATTTCACTGAAAGTTATTAGTCTTCTCCATATTATGTCAAGGATTATGTTTATTGTTACAAATCTCTCTGATGTATATTCCACTCTGAAGAAGTGACTTTGACCCTTTCCTTTGACGTTTAATTCTTAAATGGTTTTAATCTCACCAAATCTACGATTAAGCACAGACTGAGAACGCTGGGGTATTTGACAGCGGACGGTCAGAGGAGACAGGTACCCTAAAAGGTCCGTTCTTATGACCTCACTTAACGGTAAAGGAAGAGGTCCCCTAGAAGGACTGGGTCCTTAGTTTGGGTCCAGAGGACGTAACGTCCGTCTAAGAAATGGCTGACTCGATACGCCCTTCGGGGTTTTATCTCATCCTTGGGTAAAATAATCTTCATTTCGTTTTCTTCCCAAGTCGGTGGGTTTCCAGTGTGTGTTCACTAAATTAACCTTTCTAAAAAGGAACATTTTTCCTAATTAAGGTCAATTACCTTTTAAGTTTAATACAAATAGTCGTATTTGTGATTGTTTTACGATAGTAAGGTATCGTATAATGAGCGTGTCGTGGATAGGATATTCTGTAAAACATTCTCTGTTTCCAAGTAATTAAAAGGATTAAGAGTCAAAATATCTACTTCTTCGACTTCGTATTTCGTAAATCTTCTGTTCGGTGACTTTCAAAGGTCTTTTTGACTTTTTTTAAGGAAGACAAGTACCATGAGGGGGTGCCCTTCTTTTGATTTTTGTTCGGGATTCATCGTGTTTTTACTTTTTCCCTTTCAAAATATTCCCAGATATCGTCGTTAGGTCTTCTCTCCACTTGGACTTTCACTCTTTATTTATAAATGTTTAGCGTTTCTGACGTTAAGGGAGGACCGGGAAGATTATTCCATCCTTGGGTTCCATGACGGAAACATAGTTCCTTTTCGAGGAACTATGTTTCGAGAATCCAAACATGGAGGACTGTTGGAGAAAACATCGTGAACAGTCTGTAAATTGTAGGAACTCGTCCGTGTCAAGTACGGTAACAACTGTGATGGTCGGTGTCATATTGGACCTTTTTACCCCGAAGAGATACCTCTATATAGGAGTTCAGTATCCCGGTCGTGTTGGGGACTGGACGACGTGACCCCGATTCTATAGTTAATCATTTTCGGGTATCGGGTCGTCCATCCCCGTTTTGGCCAGACTGGTTGGTCGTCTCTTTATGTGGATGACTCTAAGAGATACTCTTGGGTCTTCGGTACCAACACTAACAAGGTCCGACGACGACGACACACACACACACACACACACACACACACGCGCGCACACACTTTTGGGTTCCCTAAAAACAACAACGATGGACGGACGGGAGGTCTCCTGGAAGACATCAATCAATGGGTTGTCTCGGATCCCGTCCTCAGCTCGTGGTTTTCTATACCCCTCCTTCCTCCCCGGTCCAGTACCTCCCGTGTACGACGAGAGGTATGACTTCCCGAGTCTAAAGTAGGTCTCCCGTAAACCTTTGGTTACTGCTAAAAATCGTGTCTTTACGTGAACTCTTACTAGAGAGGACGGACGACAATATGTCTCACTTCACTCGTCCATGACGGAACAAGTAGTGACACAGTGTCATAGATCCCGTTTTATTGAGGTACCTACGAGGTATGCAATAGACAACTGACCTACTCACTTACTTACTTACTTACTTACTTACTTATTAAAATCACCCCTCTTCGTTCTTCCCGGACCGTTTCTTGAATGAAACAACTTCCAACGGTTCTCACAGAATTAGTATTCTGTTTACTCTAAAGAATTACATGTTCCCCCTACCCCGTGTGACAGATGATACATCCTAACTACTACGGAAAACCTACGAAAGTAATACCATCTCCTTCGTCTTTGTTGCTGTCAACTCATTTGATAATTGTTTAACACCAACCATAGTACTCTCTTTGGTTCCCGGTTCTATCTTTTCTGGTTTCCCCTGGATGAGATTTCCTATACGGACTTCTTTCAGAGGGATACTTATACCAGAGATTCGACTCGGGGTTTCCTTCTCTGTCTTACTTGAGGCCCTTTTTAGTTCCTTTCTCGAAATGTCCTTCTCTTTATCAAATACATTACCGAGTCTCCGTCCTTCCTTAACCAAAACAAGGGTCTTACCGTTCTTCACTGATCTCACTGATCTCGACTCTCGGACTTTCTCCTTTATTGACTCCGTCTCCGGTCCAGGGGGTCCCGACCCACTAGTCCTCGACTGTCGAAGTAGGGCGGTTGGGGGAAGGGACCAGGTCGTCCTCCTTACCTTCCTTAGTTTCTCTCGATCACCTCGTCTGTTTGCTCACCTTCTTACTCCCCTTACAGTCCGGTCAAAATAAGATCCAGAAGGGATTTCCCTAGTAGTGTAAGATCTTTGTGAGGTTTTCCTTTCCTCTCGAACATAATTTCTATTTTCTGAAGTTGAGGTAGTTTCCTCTACGAATCCTTCGGTCTAAGGACCTGTTGGTCAGAACGAGGTTTCCTTTTAATAGTGATTGGACGGCGAACCTTTCTCTCCGAAACCCAAAAAACAAAAAGGAAGTTATAAAATTCATTGGGGTTTCATTTTGACTACTCCCCTTTCTATACTTTCTTTCTTGGTTCCTCTATTTCGTCTGACCCACCCATCACCCCGCGACCGTTCAGTCGTCTCCCTCTTACCGGGAGAAACCGAGACGGAGTCTCGCGAGTAGGAGGAGGAGGACTACCTGAGACCGGACCGGTCCCCTTGCTAATCTTATCTTGTCTGGGTCTCCCTTCTCCTAACAAATGGAAGACAGGTGGGACTTGTACCACGTACTGATACCACATCAAAAGAGGACTTGTTCGATGTGGACGTATCCTTCAAAGGAATGTCACCCCCTTTTCCGGAAAAGAAAATAAGACAAACTATTAAGGGGTCTCAAGAAGTCTAAAAACGGACGTCGGGGCACCAAGGTGTTCAACAGATCCTTCTTTGTAAAACATCAACTTTTGTTTACCCTAGGGTCATCATCCCCCTCTTTCACACATAGGGTGTACTTGACCCTTTCAGACTCTCTACTTCTGACCAACATAGAACCCATGGAGACTAACTACCCACCCCGAAGAGGAAGGACCCCGAGGAAGTACGAGTCGTATTATTCACACCCCATTTGGGGTCTAGGTGGTAAATTTGATGTAGTCAAGTCAAGTCAGCGAGTCAACACAGACTGAGAAACGTTGGGGTACCTGACGTCGTATGGTCCGAAGGGACAGGAAATGGTTGAGGACCTTGAACGAGTTTGAGTACAGGCAGCTCAGTCACTACGGTAGGTTGGTAGAGAAATATGATGGACTGGAACTCTTTTAATGAATCCACCCAGTTTTTTCTTCAAAAGATATCGAGACACAAAAAGATTCTAACGGTTGGTAATTATCCAGTACTTTAGTTAAATATCCAGGTTGTTTATACAAAAACTTTGTCATTATCTTGTCTCATATTCATAAAAGGTACTTCGAACAAAATATACACACACTACACATACACTACCCCCACACACGCATACACATACACCCCTCACCTCATATGTGTGAGGACCCAAATGACCAACGTTACAATCTACGTAACGAATAACATACACCACTAGTTTCTTCAAACTTTTTGTGACTGTTGAATAAAAGGTGGAGGATAAGGATGAGTCTTCATCCTTTTTTCCACCTTTAACGTGTAAGTTGTGATTAGTCGTAAAAAGTGAAAGGTCAAACTTCTACAAAATACAGGTAAGAGGGGAGGGGTAAATGAAGGAAGAAGAGAGTGAGTACAAGGTGGGACGAAGGAATCCGACACTCAGAGGTAGAGTCACGTACCAAAACTACCTCAATCTCGAAGTTTCTCTGGTTGTTATTTGGGGATTGAATGGTTCTACCCCCTTCTGTCGTCTTTTACGAAAATTTTATTGTAAGGGGTGATGTACATCTTAATTAAGTTCCGAGTCAAGGAAATAGATAATTCACACCACTTCTAGTCTATTCAAATTGTAAATTTACGGATAGTGTAAAATCCATGCCTATTTGTACTTCCAGAAGGGAGAAGTCCGTGAATAAACGACTCTCTCAAAGAGATTCGGTCGGGATCAGGAGACCCTTGAACCCGACACTATACCTACGATACCATGTATCTCTGTCGTTTTGCTTTTGTTTAGTTATGTAGTTACCTCACCTTCCATAAATATGGTATGAGTCCAGTTCACGTAAAATACCGGGTACCGGTTTCCAGATTCTATGGAGTTGACTACTTAGGGGGTCCTTTGATCAAGGTTGTACGGGTCGAAATTTCTATTTGTTTATGACTTAATGTTGACGTACCTGTGTCTGTTGGGATTCGTTTGTACTCTCGCCACTTTACAGACCTGGACTCGGGAGACAGACAGACGGGACGAGGGAGTAAGTTTCGGACTAGAAGAGTGACTTGTACACCAACGGGTATACGAGGAAAGTGTTGGGTTAGGAGTTGATGGGAGTCTTCTAAGACTATCGTACATTGTATTAACTGTGAGGTTGGAAAAGAGTGACTTTACAAAGACACCTTTGTATATGTGTTTGTGTGTGTGTGTATAAAAAGGGGATTTCTTTAAAGGTTATCTTAGTTCCCCGGACTTCCTTAGAATTAAATCGGGGACTCACACCGTGCCGTCCATTCCTTGTCTTTCCCCTTGTCCCGGATATCAGACCGGACGGGTATCTCGTACGGTAGGAGTCGATTTCTGGGCTGGATCGGGACTTCGTTTACTCCATCTCTTTCTACGGAGGTGGAAGGTACCTACCTTCGAATGAGTGAACGACAACAAGTCAGTGATTCAGTACAGACTGAGACGCTTGGGTTTCTGATGTCGTAAGAACCGAGGAGACAGAAAGTGACAGAGGACCTCAAACGTGGTAACTCAGTCACTACGGTAAATTGGTGGAGTAGGAGACGACATGAGAATAGGAGGACTGGAGTTAGAAAGGGTCGTAGTCCCAGAAAAGGTTACTCAGTCGAGAAGAGCAGTCCACCGGTTTCATGTAGTCGAAGTCGTAGTCAGGAAGGTTACTCATAAGTCTTAACTAATGAAATCCTAACTGACCAACCTAGACGAACTTCAGGTTACCTGAGAGTTGTCCGAAGTGGTCGTAGTGTCAAGTTTTTGTAGTCAAGAAGTCACGGGTCGAAAGAAATACTAGGTTCAGAGTGTAGGTATGTACTGATGACCTTTTTGGTATCGAAAGTGATATACCTAGAAACAGTCTTTTCACTACAGAAACGAAGGATTATACGAGAACTGACGTCGGTATTTTAATTTTCTATGAACGAGGAACCTTCTTTTCGACACTGGTTGGATCTGACACATAATTTTTCGTTTCTGTAATGAAATGACTATTTCCAGGTATATCAGAATTTCGATACCAAAAAGACCGTCAGTGCATGTCTACACTCTCAACCTGGTATGTCTTCCGACTCGTGACTTCTTAACTACGAAGGTTTAATACCACTCCCTCTTCTGAGAACTCTCAGGAAACTTGTCGTTCCCCTAGTTTTGTCAGTTAGGATTTCCTTTAGTTGGGACTTATAAGTAACCTTCCTGTCTACGACTTCGACTTCGAAGTTATGAAACCGGTGGACTACACTTCTCGACTGAATAACTTTTTTTGAGACTACGACCCTTTCTAACTCCCGTCATCCTCTTCCCCTGCTGTCTCCTACTCTATCGACCTACCGTATCAACTGAGTTACCTGTACTCAAACTCGCTTGAGACCCTCTACCACTTCCTGTTTCTTCGGACCACACGGCGTCAGGTATCCCAGTGTTTCTCTGTGCTGACTCGCTGACTTGTTGTTGTCGAAACAGTGTCGAAAAGAAGGTTCCTTGTTCGTACAAAATTAAAGTACCGACGTCAGTGGCAGACGTCACTAAAAGATGATGAGTGGATTATCTTTGATTTTCCGGAGTTTGTGGGGGGTGGGGTCCAGACGGGGGTTGAAATGACGATACTACTAGTACTAAGAGGTCTCCTTTTTGTCTTGGTTTCTTCCTCCCACCCTCCCTCTATCACTTAACTCTAAATAAAATTTATCAACAAAGTGTCCTATTACTTTCGACCGTTCAGGTTTTAGACATCTCACCAAGCTGTTCGATCTCTAGGTCTTTTATCGACTACGATGTCAACTTCCGACAGACACCCGTCTTAAGGAAGAACAAGTCCCTCCAATCAGAAAACAAGGTAATTCACTTCACTTCACTTCAACGAGTCAGCACAGGCTGAGAAACGCTGGGACACCTGACACAGGTACCCTGAAAGGTCCGTTCTCATGACCGCACCCAACGGTAAAGGAAGAGGTCCCCTAAAAGGGCTGGGTCCCTAACTTCGGCCCAGAGGACGTAACATCCGTCTGCGAAATGGTAGACTCGATGTTCGGAAGTTGATTAACCTACTTCGGGTGGGTGTAATACCTCCCGGTGGACGAAATGGGTTACAGGTCGTTAAATTTACATTTAAAGTCCTCCTGAAGGGACCGTTAAGTCACCAATTCTGAGATCCGAAGGTGACGTCCCCCATACCCATACCCAAAGGGGGGACCAACCCCTTGATTCTAGAGTGGACGACGTGTCGTACCGGTTTTTGTTTTTACATTTAAAGTGGGTCGTTAAATGTGGGAGTGTCTTTATAGGTCTTACAAACTGGGTCGGTGGACAACTAGATCGGTTCAAATGGGCATTTTAATTGGTACTGTTGACGATTCCGGTCTCACTCGGAAGGAGTTGTGTGGTTGAAATTAGGTTGACGAAAAGTTGAGTCCGTGAGAAATTTTTAAGGGTCTAAGTTTTACGAAATAAGATCGTGTGAAATTCAATAAGTTCTTAAATTTCTAACGAGTACCAATATTAAGGAAGAAGGATAAACTGTGTGTCTTTGTAACATTTCATAATCTCCGGTTCTACGAAAGTATATATGTATGTCAAGAGTCTAAGAAAACAAAGTCCTAAGAAAATATGAGAATTCTTAATTCTTACATTTTCTCCAAAACAAATATAACCATTATAGAGATCTATGATACGAAATCTCTTTATATACGTAGTATAATCTTTATTTCTACTCTATCAATTTATATATAAATACTCAAAGTAAGTTTTATTCCGTTTGTTTACAATCGTATTATATAAAAATTAATTTTTTATTGACCAAAAGTTTTATTTTATTAACCACTCTATACATAGTGAGTAAATTTAGAGACGTAAAGAGAAATTACGGACCGAATTATCTTATACCATCCTAAGAGTATGGACGGACGTAAATTGGAACGATACGACAAAATTAATTTTATATACTTCTTTTAGATCGGCGTATACTTATACATTGACTTTTTCCCTTCTGAACGGGTCCTGATGAGCCTGGTGTGAAACTCTTAGTGAACAAAGTCTTTTGATTGGAACGACACTCAGTCTCCAGGGTCCAAGGACGAGACGGTCATTGGTCGACACGTTGGACTTCGTTGAGTGATTTGGTAAGACTTGACTTCGAAGGAATACATTTGTTCCTTTCCTTAATTGTATAATGACTTGTGGATAATACACGGTCCGTGTTAAGTAAATTGACTTAGAAGTGTTGAATGGTACATTCGTCACCACACCACCATTTACGAATTGATACCCCCTCCTATTAGTCAGGTTCTACGAGTGTACCTGCACTGAATGTAACAAATTACCCTGTGACTCGGGGTAAAAGGTCAAATTAGATGACGGACATATCTGGTTACATGTGGGACTAATGAAGAAAGAGTCCTTCCTACCACTCCTTCCCCTTCTCTACGTCACCTTCCCTTCTTGGTTTTAATTTAAACTCATTACTACATCCCACACGGTCTTCACTTTCCCTCCCCGAGGTCGTTCTGTGCGACGCTTCCAGTCCCCCAATCCCAATCGAATGACCGGATCTCCTCGGAACCGAACATCATAAACGGTTAAAAGTACATATTTATACAGGTGGTACCGGTTGAAATGCGATGGTTGGACTGTAAACTTTTTCCTCAACGTTTTTCGACCCACGTTAACTAAAAGTTTTCGGTCAGGTTACACTCGGATACGAAGTATATCATTTTTACTCTTTGACTCCAACTTCCCTAATTTCCTTACCTGACTCTTGTACGTTCGTAGGGACCATGTACTTTGTTTCATTTGGAGTCTAATATCATTCATACTTGAGTCTGTGTATTATTAAAAAAATTTACGTATACGTGTATTTAATTGACATGTATTTACTATCTTTTTCCAGGTCTGTAGATATGTTGTTTAATATGTGTGACTAAATAAACCCCCTTTCTTTACTGTGTCCGTACTTCTACTATTTCTTAAAAATAAAAAGATGAGAAATATAAAGACATAACAAAATCCCAAAAACAAAAAAATTACATTCACTCGGACATTAATACACAAGGATCTTAGATTTTATTTTGTAAAAAGTTTCTCTGAATCCCTATACTAATCTATAAATTAATATGTCTCAATTGTTTTTACTAAGTTTTAAAAGTAATCTCCTGAAGTCTCTTTCTCTTTCTTTAAGTCTCTGTCTTTTTCTGATATATAACTACATCCCGGAGGAGACAGTCCACGGAACCGTTAAGAGAAAAGTTTATTAAAGAGAGGCCACCAATATGAACTTCATAAATTGTATTTTACAGAATATAATAGACCGATTAATCTTTCCGGTCATCGAAAAAACTCATCTGATTATGATTTTATTTGGAACTTAGGGTATATATTCGGTCTCGAGTCTAGAATCAAACAGTTATGAATCACTCGGTGAGCCTCTTCCGTTACCGTGGGGTGAGGTCATGAGAACGGACCTTTTAGGGTACCCGCCTCCTCGGACCATCCGACGTCAGGTACCCCAGGCGCTTCTCAGCCTGTCCTGACTCGCTGAAGTGAAAGTGAAAAGTCAAAGTACATAACCTCTTCCTTTACCGTGGGGTGAGGTCACAAGAACGGACCTCTTAGGGTCCCTGTCCCCTCGGACCACCCGACGGCAGGTACCCCAGCGTGTCTCAGCCTGTGCTGATTTCGCTGAATCGTCGTCGTCGTCGTCGTCGTCGTCACTCGGTGAATCGATTTAACCAATTTGTACCCCAGTCGGGTTTCGTTCGAAGTTCAACAGTTGGAAAATCAGAAGTTCCCCCCACCCCACCCACACCCCCNCCCACCCCCACAACATACGTACTTATATACGTACACAACCACTCTCACGAAAAACCACTCAACTCGATTCATTCTTTCTTATCTTTCCCTGGGTCGGTTCTAGTAAAAGGGTGTACAAGGTGTTTAATTATTAATAGAATTAGACTGTTTAAGAAAATTCCTGTTCTGAGTAGTTATAGTATTGTGTTTAATTAAATCAATCCGTTTACAGAAAAAAAAAAAAAAGAAATGTTGTTTTTGAATTCCTCAGTTTTTTAATCTCTTTTCCTCTCTTCAAAAAACATCATACCCCGTGATTTAAACCCATCTCTCTTTCCGGGGGTGTCGCCAAACCACCTTTTCCATCGGAACTATACTTAGACCCGAAACAGTAAACGATTATAACGAAGGATCCCGTTTAAAGAATTGAAGAAGTTACGGTTTAAAGGAGATGGTATTTTATCTCGAACATATTTTTCGTTCCAGTAACATTCTGTAGATATACACACACACACACACCTGTATATATACTTGTGCCCTGGACCGTATCTCGGACCATGTATCTCTGATACGTTACTTACCGTCGATGTTAAACCTGTCTTTCTTCCCTATCAGTTTTTCAGAACACCCTTTGAGAGACTTGACTATGTAACTTTATTCGAAGTTGAGATATTTTTTGTTTGTGAAAATAAATTCGTGGATGACCAATCTGACTGTAAGCCTGTAGTTTTCAACCTTGGTCGGTGAAAGACTTTTACCCCATGGACCTGTGTGGTCTTCGACGTTCCATGTCTTTCCCGACATCTTTCTTCGACGTCCTTTTGTGATAAGACCCCACTGTCTTCTTTGATGTTACGGACAAAGAGTTGACATACGGATCCCTGTTCGCCTAGGTCCGTTCACACCCACTACCGAGTGATGGTAAGAGGAATTGAGTCTTTTGTTGCGGTCACCGGTCGGATCCTCCCAACCAGGGGTCACGGTCGAAAGACCTTGTTCTTGTACCACAATTACAGATGGACGAAGTGGGTATTTATCGTTACTACCATGGCTATTGTTTAATCTACTCCCTTCGGTCAAGGGAAGTCCTTGAGAGTTAAGTTTGTCTCCCGTAAATACGACTCTTCTTACCTTCTATACTTTCCGTCTCCGGTTGTCTGCTGTCCCTCTCTCTAATCGAGGACAGTAATCAGTACTGGCTGTGACCCACAAAGACTCTAACAACTACCAATTCCTTCTTGGAATGTCCTCTTTTACTTAGAAAATCTTCTACACTCCAACGAATTAGACCTTCTGTCTCCTCTTCAAACTTCTTCTGACCTCACTACCCTCTCTTTCTAATGAGGCTCTCTTAAAACTTGACTGACTTAGTCTCTCCTTTCTTTTACTCAAACGTTATCAACTTTCATGGTACTGTGACCCCTTCCACCACACCACTACCACTACTGTTATTAAAGTCTCTCAAATTCTCATGTTGTACTTTGATGGGAAGTGAAGTCAAGTCAAGTCAGCGAGTCAGCACAGGCTGAGACGCTGGGGTTCTTAGCGTCGTACGGTCCGGAGAGACAGGTAATGGTTGAGGGCCTCAAGTGAGTCTGAGATGGGAATCTCTATGGTTTAATGAAAGTATGAGTAGAAAAGTAAAAAGGGAGTATTACGGGACCCCCATGTATCTCTACATGTTCAGTCTTAAGTAGGTTTTTTTATAGTTCTAGTCTTAAACCCCTCTTCCCTACATTTTAATGGTTCAAAAATGTATGTCCAAAGAGGAGAAACACTTTCATCTCGTAAGGATTCTTTCGAAAGGATTCGACCTTACTGCACTTCGTTTCTTCGTTAATGGAAAAATTTATTTTTACTTTTAAGAGAAAACCAAGTACTTTTGTCCATGATTTTATCCAGAAAGCATTTCCTCTTCACTACATTTAGTTTGAAAGTTTTGTTTTTGTTCCCTTCTAACAGAAAGTCTAAGTAGTGTTGAAATTTACACGAGAAGTCAGACTCCTTGGTTTCTAAAACGATAATTTGAATAAATAAATGAAATTAAAAACCAACGTGTCGTATACCCTAGAATCAAAGGGTCGGTCCCTGACTTCGACGTGGGAAACGTGACATTCACGTCAGAATTGGTGACCTGACGGTCCCTTCAAGGTTTTCCAAGACGAGAGTTTTTCTTTCCAGTTAATATACTTAATGACAGGGAATTGTTTATCCAGGGAATTGTAGTCAGTCCATCTTTGCGGTGTAAAGTCCGTAGTTACCACTTTTAAGTTGGGTGAGTTGTTACAAATAGTTTGATCCATTTGATGGAGACATGTGACCGGTACAAGCCGAAGACGATTTGTAATAACATTTTATGAACTTTTAGATTTACTTTTATCGACGACGTTTTCGTCTGATTTCCTAACTTTATTTCTACCGTTCCTGTTGACGATCGTTTTCGTACCATCTCGGTCGTTTATTATGCAAATTGAGGTGTACTTAAGAGACTTACTTAAATTGTGTTGAAGAGGGTAAGATTGAGTTTTTAATTAAAGACATATAACAGGAACTCTAAACCTAACCCTTACTTTTCCTCTTTTGGTAACTTTCACACTTCTAAAATACACTTAATTAGTTGGTTCCCGAGTCTGTGACCCCTCACTTCTAATTTGAAATATCAAATCTTTGGGTTCCTGTTATGAGAAGAGTACTCACATGGAGTGTAGTTTTTTTTTTAGAGATGACTATAGATACAGAGTAAATGTTGTAAGTTCACTTCTCCATTAAAAATACTGTAGGGTCACTCTTCTACGTTCCTCCGATTTGTAAAATATCTTTTCAGGTCCCTCTCAGCTTTAATCTTGTTTTACAGGGACCGGGACCGTGACAGAACGTAAGGTCTACTTTTCTATTAAAGCAGGGAGACAGGTAAACGTAATTTCGGATTCGTCTATTCTGTCAAGTCGGAGTTTCTTAGTCTCATTCTTTCAACAGGTATCCCATGACCATAAGTCTTTCTTCGACGATATAATAAAGCCCTCATTATGACCAAAGGGTGGGTAACTGGTGGAGACAGGTGACGACTGTCGGACAGTTTTGGCAGTCAATGACGAACTTTCTTAAGTCAGACGTTCTATTCTATGTCTATGTTCCGAACATATATCCAAGAAAACCGGACCAAAAGGGTCCGGATAAGTCTTCATGAGATACCCTGATTCCATACCCACTCGGATGTACGGAGTGACACACCGGTTCTCGAATGAAAATTTTCAACGGCTAAGGTCTATAGTATCTGATAAATCGGAAAAGATCTTTTTTTTAGACTTTTCTTTATACACTCGTTTACTGGGATATCCTAGACGGTCGAAAGTAGAGGGAGTTCGTGGTCATTTGAATGTTCTCAGGTCTTATGGTATACGATTTTGCTCCTCAATCCAAGATATAGGGTGTCTCACTCGTTAGAAAAGTAAAGACAGTATACGTTAGTTCGACCGCCTGAACTGTATTTTCCATACGGTCCCATTAAGTAAGACACGATTGAAATTCCGGAAACTCTTGTACACTCAAAAAAAAAAAAAAAAGGACGTGTGAAGAGATTCTAAGGGTATGTCGAACTAGACATCATCTATAAGAAAGATACATAAGTTAGTTGTTAATAATCTATGGAGTTACCAATTGGTCAATCCTTTTTTTTCATATTCTACAACAGATCTGGCTTCTGAAGTCTCACCTTGACTCGAATGTTCTTTATCGATTTTTGTACACATTTCGTATTCCTTTGATCCGTAGATTCCTAATTCTTTCCCAGTCGTACTGAAATCTTGACCTTCGGAATTCTTCTCATCGAAGGAGACGAAAAACCTCGAAAGGTTTATCAGATAAGGAAGCAAGAAGATCCACCACCACCAACAACAAATCAGTAATTCATCTCCTGTTGGGAAAACGTTGGGATACCTGACATCGGGTGATCCGAGCAGACAGGTGTCCTAAGGGGTCCGTTCCTATGACCTCACCTTACGGTAAATGAAGAGGTCTCCTAGAAGGACTGGGTCCCTAGTTTGAGTTCAGAGGACGTGACCGTCCGTCTAAGAATGGTGACTGGTCCATTCGGGGAAGGGTATCCATCTTTTGGGATCTATTTTATCTAACACATATATGAATTTTTGTAACTCTTTAAAGGTGAAGACCCTTCTACCTCGTCTGTATGAAAGGGAATAAGGAGAGAATAAAGGATTTATGTCCCTTTTTTTTTTAGGGCCCGTAATATATACATTCTATTTGTATTCTTCTGAGACCTTCTGTCTCTCTTTTCCGCTCGAATTGTCCCGGGAGTCCTAGACTCTTCACTACGTCACCAATTATGGGACCCAACGGTAAACCGAGTAGATAGAGTGTGAATCTTGACTTCTCCAGACGTTGGGCCTTTACGGTTTACTCATGTCCACTTCTTTTGTGTCTGTATGTGTGTTTTTTTCAAACGTAAGAGATCTTTTTCCCGTTCCTCTCCCCGGTGGTCCTTTCTTTCTTTTGAACATCTGTTATTGAAGAGATAAGATCACTTTGTGGTTTCTTGACCCCGAGGCCACTATCAGCGTGGTCGTTTTCGGTTCACCCTGGGATCTCAAAATGGGAGTCCTCCGACTTTATTCATTCTGCGAAAGGCCACCCTACACTCTTCCGTTTGTTCCTCGGTCCTGATCGTAGTCCCGTCTACGAGGGGATACATGAGTGACGACGTACACTTCGATGTTAATAGAACTTTTCGAATTTTTTAATTTCCTTGACTCAGTAAAAACTGTGCTCCACAGAGATAACCCTTTCTTTTAAAGAAAGTATCCAATTGGGTTCTATCTTTAGATTTGGAACGGTAGAGAAGAATTATAGAAGACGAAGACAATCCAGGTATGGTGAAGACAGGAAATAATTCGGATAGAAACGTACTTTATAAGGGAACCATAGAGATTAAAAGAACTTCTCTAGAGATCATAAAGGGTAAGATAACAAAAGGAGTTAAAAAAAAGTAACAAGTGAATTTTTCCGAAAGAGTAGAGAGGAACGATAAACCACCTTGAGACGTACGTCTACCCATATAGAAAGGAAAAGATTAGATTTTCAGTCCTTAGACATCATCAAAGGGTACCGACGAGATTGTTCAGTGGTGTTTGAACCCTTGAGTTTTTATCTTTAAATAGGGGAATGTCAAGACTTACGGTCCAGACTTTAGTCATAGTGACCCTAGTATCGAAGACGACCGTAAGGAACTGAACACTAGTGTAGTAAGATTGGAAGTTCAGAGAGAGACGAAGTAGAGGCACAATCGGAAGAGGAGGTACACATACAATTAAGAACGAGACGGGGAGAGAATACTTCTATGAGACTCACTTATATTTCATGTACTTTTCTACAAGTTACAGTGATTAATAGTCTTTTTACGTTTAGTTTTGATATAACTCCATAGTGAAGTGTGGTCAGTCTTATCGGTAGTAGGTTTTTTAAGTGTTATTATTCACGATCTTTCCCACACCTCTTTTCCCTTGGGAGGATGTGTCGACTACCCTTACATTTAACCACGTCGGTGCTACCTTTGTCATACCTCCCAGGAATTTTTTGATTTTTTTATCTCAATGGTATACTAGGACGTTAGAGTGTTCTTTTAAGATGAAACTTTTATATGTACGTGAGGTTTCAAGTACGGTCATGATAAATGTTATCGGTTCCGTACCTTTGTTACATTTACAAGTAGTCTACTTACCTATTTCTTTTACACCATATGTACGACAACATGTCGTCTTTGATTAACTTAGACACTTCGTTAATATGAGGTTAATTTTTTATTTTTTACAATATATATGTATGTTACCTTATGGTGAGTCGGTATTTTTTCTTACTTTATTACTGTAAAAGTCGTTGTACCCACTTGGATCTCAAATAGTATCATTCACTTTATTTAGTCTCTCTCTTTCTACCCATAGTATACTATTGTGAATCTTCGCTTTGGATTTTATGCTATACTTACTTGAGTAAATATTTTGTCTTTGTCTAAGAGTAAGTATCTTTTTTTACATACCAATGGTTTCCCCTTTCTCCCTCCTCTCTATTTAATCCTCAAACCCTAATCGTATATGTTCGATGATATGTATTTTATTTACTTGTTATTTCAGGATGTCATATCGTGTCCCTTGATATAAGTCATAGAACATTATTTGATATTACCTTTTCGTATATATATACACATAAATATGGACTTAATGAAACGACATATATTTCACTATATTGTTTTTCATTTCGTCGTAACATGTAATTGATATCAAGTTATTTTTTATTTAATTTATTTGACAATTTTTTTTCTATAAATTACACTATCGTAAATCCTGGTTGGAAGATTAGAATCTATTAGGGAGAAGTGTAATTAAATTACCAATGACATTCTAGAAAAAAGGTATATTCCAATGTAAATGTCCAGACTCTAAATTCTGAACTATAACACGATAGTCTTATAGAATAATAGGTTTATTTTATAACAACACGGATGGTGTCATACGATTCGTTAGGTAACATACTTATATCACATTATATAAAATGTTTAGATGTTAAAATATTCTATGAGTCACACAAAACTAAAAGAAATGATATTTCTATTGTTTCCATTAAAACGTAATTGTTTATAAAAAACTCGTAGATGATACATAGTCGAAAAGAAGGTCCGTGACCCCTATTTCGTCACTTGTTTTGTCCGTTTTTAGGGAGGGAGCACTTCAAATATTAGATCATCCTCTCCTCCTTGTATCCGTTACTTACTAATTCTTTTCCACATCTTAAAATCCACTACCATTCACGGTACCTCTTTTTATTATTTTAACGGTTTTAGACGACCTAGTAACTTTTTCGTTCTCTCAAGGTCTTTTTGTAGATGAAAACAAAATAACTGATGCGGTTTCGGAAACTGACACAACTAGTGTTACTTGACACCTTTTAAGACTTTCTCTACCCATTATGGTCTGGTGGACTGGACGGAGACTCTTTGGACATACGTCCAGTTCTTCGTTGTCAATCTTGACCTGTACCTTGTTGTCTGACCAATGTTTAGTCCTTTCCTCATACAGTTCCGACATATAACAGTGGGACGAATAAATTGAATATACGTCTCATGTAGTACTCTTTGCGACCTGACCTTCTTCATGTTCGACCTTAGTTCTAACGGCCCTCTTTATAGTTATTGGAGTCTATGAGTCTACTGTGGTGGGAATACCGTCCTTCACTTCTTGATTTCTCGGAGAACTACTCTCACTTTCTCCTCTCACTTTTTCGACCGAATTTTGAGTTGTAAGTCTTTTGATTCTAGTACCGTAGGTCAGAGTAGTGAAATACCGTTTATCTACCCCTTTGTTACCTTTGGTACTCTTTGATAAAAACCCCCGAGGTTTTAGTGACGTCTACCACAGACGTCGGTACTTTAATTTTCTGCGAACGAGGAACCTTCTTTTCAATACTGGTTGGACCACCACCACGACGACGACGACGATTCTACGAAGTCAGCACAGGTTGAGACACGTAGGGGAATCTACCGTCGGGTGGTCCGAGGGGGTAGGGACCCTAAGAGGTCCGTTCTTATGACCTCACCCAACAGTAAAGGAAGAGGTTACGTATTTTCACTTTTCACTTTCACTTCAGTGAGTCAACACAGGCTGAGAAATCGTATAATTTTTCGTCTCTGTAATGGTTGTTTCCAGGTAGATCAGTTTCGATACTTTTCCGTTACCGTTGGGTGAGTTCATGAGAACGGACCTTTTAGGGGACCATCCGACGTCAGGTACCCCAGAGTTTCTCAGACTGTGCTAACTCGTTGAAGTGAAAATGACCCAGGACACGGGATTCACTTGTGAGTAAGAACTACAAGAGACAGTTTCCCTCTCTCCTTTCGACGGACCCCGACCCCGTCCTTCTCTTGAAAGCCCGTCTCATAAACTCCAAGTGTCGAGGTTTTATGTCCGTGTTCCTCACTCCCCTCTCCTACGTTTCCCTAGATTATATATTAAGGTCCTCGAGTAGGAAAGGTTCGACAAACTGTGTTTGTTCATTTCCCACACAATAAAACTTTACTGAAACTTGATACTTAAATGAAACGTGATGTACTTGAGACATAAGATTCTGTGGTAAGTACCCCGTGTCGGGAAAAGAGTCCTATTTATTTAAGGATGTTCTTTTTAAAGACCCGGTTTTCATTGTGAAATTTAAAACTATGTGTCATAGTCCAGGGGAGAGTGATTCGTCCCTTACAGTAAAATCGGTTGACAGGGTTATTGTTGAACAAGGGATGTTCAAGTGGTGTAAACTTATAATCGTGAGAATTAAAACCCCAAAAATCCTTTTTATACCCTTCTTACTAAAGAGTTGTTATAAAATTTTAAAACGTAAAACCCTTACACTACCGTTTCAGAAAAAGATACAAATAACCGATTTTCCAGAAATAGACACAAATAAAGGAACACTGACTTAACAGACAAGTATAGGAAACAAGATAAAAAGATAACCTTATACGTAGAAAGGAATAACTTAAACAATCTGGGTAAACATAACCCCCCATAAAACGAAGTTTGACACTTTACGACATTCATCCAAAGGGTCACATAACAGTCCCCAAGAACCTACGTACGTTGTCTTTCAACTACCCGAGCAAAGTCGTCTTTTACTTATAAAACTCTTCTATAAATGATCTGGTGTCTTAGTAAACTTTTCGATCCTTTGACCAGTCACTTTTATCTCGTCGTGATCCCCTCCGACCCGTCTCTTTGTGGGTTTGATTTGAGTCCTTGCTGGCCACTCCTGACGGAAGGACTACACTCTACGACTTTCTAGGAGGCCGTGGGAACGGGGGTGACAGGGACCTCCTCAGAAAAGAGACAGGGACTAAGTCTCACAGAACAACCACACGGAGACAGTGTCGGACGAAGGATCAACGGTCCCTCGACTCTCTCACTTATACCCCGTAGAAGTAGAGGACTCCACCTTTTTTCCAGGATACACAATGGACCTCAGTGTGTCACCTCTTAAGGTAGTTGTTCCTTCAGTCTCCGATCCGTCTCTGTGTCTCTATCTTTCGAACGACAAAATTGAAAATTGAACAAGTAATTTCGAGAATCGAAATCTCTCTTGAATTAAAAGCCCCACTTTTATTAGACTTTTATAGAAGGAAATACTGAAGACTAGTATTGTTGAGACGAGACTGGAAGTGGGACAGGCTGAAAGATGTGAGAGGGGCAACTTGGTTGGTCCCGACGTCAAAAGGAAAGTTCCTGAAGAACACGTACATCGGTCCCGAAACATCTGATAGGAAACTCAGACATCCGTCGAGACTACAGGGTCCAGGAGAAGGTCACAGTCTCTGCAGGAACTGGGATTACACACCAGGACGAGACCTCCGATTAATAGAATTCACCACCGGAACAATGGAGGATCCAACCCTTAGGTGGCGGAGAGTTTTACAAATTGTAAGACAGAAAGTCTGTCCCCTTAAAAAGACTGGACAAGTAGTTTATACACGAAAGTACCGATTCCTCAGAGGATTGAGAGGATGAAGAAATCCACATAAAATAATGAGTCAAAGTAAACCGGACCTTTTTGTAATACCCTGTGAACTGTAAAACTACAGAACCCTACAGTAAAAGTATGTCTTTCAGATTCAAGGAGAGAGGATGAGGTTCCTTCTACCACATCACACTCCTGTGTAACTTATGAAATTTGACCAGAAACTTCCCGAATCAGTAGTGGATAGAAGAACAGATATGACAATCTTCGGACAGATGCGTACAACCTGTCTGGTTATTACGGATCAGATCTCCTTGAAGACCTCTTAAGAGACGAGTGAGTCCCATGGGACTCTTTCGAGAGTACGACGAGGGATATTTGTGGGGAAGGTCTGAGTCGTCACCTTCCTCTCCCTTCTTAATCCTCCATACTTTTACTGTCGGTCCCGGGAGGAACGTCTCTCTTCGGGGCCGTTCGGTGGGAGTCCTCACCGCGAACCTGGTAACATCATCTTTGGTACGGACCTCAGCGATCTCGGACCTACACCCGACAGGTTACATCCACTCGTTCCCCGAACTTCTATTTTCAGGGACACCGCCTACCTTCCTTGGACCGGTTTTTTCCATCATAGACCTTACAAGATTCTGTCCGTCAGCCGTCGTAAGACTCGTCCCTGTTCCCTCCGGTTTTTGACTCACCTTCGTTGACCGGATCCTGAGTCCCTGTCCCGACGTCGAGGACTCCTGAGTTACCACTCCTGGATTCTGGGGTTCGTCGAGTAGTGGTGTCGTGAGTCCGTCTGTCTTGTTCAACCTCAGAACTAAAAATCCTACCCTCTTGTTCGACCCCGGACTCTGTCTCCTTATTTCTCTTCGATTGCTCCCCCTTCACCAAGTCACGGACCGGACATGTCGGTCGGTCAGACCCGAGTTTAGAGGTAAGACAGTGAATTACGGACACATTGAAACCAGTTCAATGGATCGGAGAGACGTGATGTCAAAGGAGTAGATATTTTGCTCCCTTTATTGTTACGGATGGAGTATACCAAAAACACTCTTCGTCCACCTTTTTCATTTTACGAATCTTGTCCTGATCGTGTCTCATCCTCAATTTTTATAATCAACAATAACACGTATAATAGAAATGATCTTGACCGTGTTTATTTCGGTTTCTTCGTTGTCCCACCGGGACTGCACCTTAGTGGTTGCAAAAAGAATAAGAACAAAGGATACTTATTCTTGTTCTAAACAGTGTCTGGACCCTACTCCGATTCGAATGTCTCCCCTCAGTTCTCCACCTTTTCTCGACGTCTCTTTTCCTCGGACCGTTTAAGAACGTTCACGTCAACCGTCATACCGTAAAAGAGGAAACCACTTGAGACGTGCGTCAGTGACACGGGGGACCGGGTCTGTCGTAGAGACCCCAGGGACGTTCCGGGAGACGGTAGAACCTCTGAGACAGTATTCGACCGAGTAGATTTGGGAGTACCACACGTCACCGGTGTTCTCTGTCGTACGTGGAGACCGGAGTGCGTCCGGGAAAAACCCCCCACTTGGACCTCAACCTCCGTAATTTCATGTCTAAGACAAAGTGTTCAGTACGGGAACACCTAGGAAGGGTATATGTTCGACTGTTTTGTCCCGGAATTTTTTCTCAATGACCCCCTCCCCAAACCCCTTCCTCACCTTTCCCTCCAACCCCAATCGTCGACATTCGATAATGTATGTCCTACCTATTTGTTGTTCCAGGGTGTTATACCGTGTCCCTTGATATAAGTTTTGGGATACTTATTTGGTATTACCTTTTCTTATAAATTTTATATATATATACACCTATATATAAAACAGTTGTTTCCAGGCAGATCAGTTCCGATACCAAAAAGGTCACCAGTACATACCTACACTCTCAACCTGACACTTCTTTCGACGACGACGACGACGATTCAGCGAAGTCAACACAGGCTGGGGCACGTTGGGGTCTCTGCCGTCGGGTGGTCCGAGGGGGCAGGGACCCTAAGAGGTCCGTTCTTGTGACCTCACCCAACGGTGTGATTTCTTAACTACGAAAACTTGACACCACACCTCTTCTGAGAACTCTTAGAGAAATTGACGTTCCTCTAGGTTGGTCAGGTAAGATTTCCCCTAGTCGGGACCCACAAGAAACCTTCTTTACTACGATTTCGACTTTGAGGTCATGAAACCGATGGAGTACGCTTCTCAACTGAGTAACCTTTTCTGAGACTACGACCCTCCCTAACCCCCGTCCTCCTTTTCCCCTGCTATCCCCTACTCTACCGACCTACCGTAGTGGTTGAGCTACCTGCACTCAAACTCACTTGACGCCCTCAACCACTACCTGTCCCTCCGGACCGCACGACGCTAAGTACCCCAGCGTTTCTCAGCCTGTGCTGACTCGACTTGACTTATACATATATTGACTTAGTCAAACGATACGTCGTCTTTAATTGTTTTGTAACATTTAGTGAATATGAAGTTAACAAAAAATTTTTTCAATAAATATTATGTGAACTGGGAACTTTTTGTACTCAAACTTTACGTACCCAGACGAATGTCCGTCTAAAAATTTTATCATTTATAATGTCATGACGGACTAGACACGAAGTAGTTTAGACACCTAGTCCTCCTTGGTACATGATCCTTCCGACAGATATTAAAGGTCGGGAGCGTACCAAGTTCCCAGCTGACATTATTATTACCGGTGGTACCGACCTCACAAGTCGTACACGTTTCCGTGTCACAAACCTAGACTCCCGATGTACAGGGAGTCGAGTAAATCCGGAGTAATGTTACGACACTCCATTCAGGATCCTATTAAAATGTCTTCTCCTTTACCCGAGTCCTCCCAGTCCATTGAACGATTCCGGTTCGTCCGTCGTTTACCATCTCGGTCTCAAGGTCGACTTCGTCGAGGTATAAACTCGGACTCGAAGATTACTCTTCTTTGTTTCTTGCGAAACGCCAACGAGAGGCTTTCCTTTATGACGTGAAAACTGTCTTCACTTTATACACGACAAACGAGGGAAGGAACCACTCGACTGTGGCTGAACTTTGTAAACGAGGGACGTCGTCGCAGACAAAACCAAGAGGTTCCTGTTCCCAAGTGAGACACCTCTGAGAGACACTCTCCGGTTTCAAGGAATATCAAAGACCCTAGTGTTTTGGGAAAAGTTGTTTTAGGGAGTCCGGGTCGGGGGATTTTTGATACATTATTTAAATGGTAGTTTTGTTAGAGTGAACCAGGGAGACTCTGGTAATACGATGTTTGTTTCCATTGTGCTATACGGTTATTTATAAAGAGGACACTTCAGTAATCCCAAAAAAGAGAGTATGTGATTTGACATCAGAAGTTTAAATTATAGTAAAGTATCAAGGGGATTTAGTAAGTGCCTATATACATTTTGTAAGTTCACGAGGTGTAGGACAGTAAACTTATTCTTACTAATAATTTCAAATCCGACTCAGATTTTACGTTTTCGTAAAATGACAAAAATAATAATTTTTACGGCATTACTTTATAAAAATTTACAATATCGTTAATAGAAAAGTAACGTGTTTTGACATGACAGTTGATACGGTGTAATTTTACAATTTAGTGATAAAATTATAGTTTAATGCCTTTCTCTCTCTCTTTGACGATTTTAAGTAGAAGGACATGTGACAGAAGGGGACGTCTTAAGATCGTGTACACCTAAGAGTACTGACTCTCTATGACGTAGTATATTTCCTTTGTAGTCCCTAAGACCTCCGGGGTTTCAACTTTATTACTCCCCAGATCCTTTCCACACTAAGAGGTCGTAAAATTCTGTAACCCTGTAATCTTTACCCTAATTGTGTGTGTACGTCATAACATATATTTTATCTATTGGTTGTTCCTGGATGGCATATCGTGTTTCTTTCACTTTCAACGAGTCAGCACAACCTGAGAAACGTTGGGGTACCTGAAATGTCAGGTACCTTAAGAGGTCCGGTCTTATAACTTCACCCATCGACAAGGAAAGAAGTCCCCTAGAAGGGTTGGGTCCCTAGTTTGGATCCAGAAGGTGTAACGTCCGTTTAAGGAATAGTCGACTCGGTGGTCCCTTCAAGTCCCTTTAAATACGTTATAAGACATTATCGGATATACCCTTTTCTTAGACTTTTTCTTGTCTATATACACATACATGTTGACTTAGTGAAACGACATGTAAACGTTGATTGTTTGGTACTATTTATTTGATATGATGTTATTAAAATTTTATTTATTAATTTATGGAGGGGGTTTAGTTATTTTGTAACCCTATTAACCGATAAAAGGACCCAAGGGTTTGGGTTCGGACGTGTTGTAGTGACCTTTCACTCGTCTTGGTCTTGTCGAGCCGAACGTTTTTACTCTACTAAGTGTCTTCGGTAAGACATCTAACAGACGAAACCCGTAGTTACGAGACCAGAAGGGTTCAGGTCGGTCCGGTCGCGAAACCCGAGTGGTGACCTCCATTGTCGTCTTGCAGTCTCATCAAGAACGACGGGACCCTGCTCACTATTACTCCTTCCCCGTGTCTCTACTCTGTCTGATGTGGACCCGAAGACGGACGTACCAAGAGTGTTACAATAGATATTTTGACTCGATGGACAGACCTAGTGTGCCTCATATTCGTAATGCGTCTCCTGAAACTGGACTCTGAAACAGAGAAATCCACTAATTTTTTGTTTTCTCATACAAAAAATTATCTAAAGTACTCCTCGACCAACACACGCTGAGATCAACCAATGTCCTTTGATAATCTACTCCAGGTGTGACCCAGTCATTGAGTGAGTGAAAATTCGGGAACTGTAATGAACCAGAAAAAAGATACGTCAAAATTTTTGACCAGAACAATTGGATTTTTGAGTATTAGTAGACTTATTACGGTTATCCAATACAACATTTGTTTGACGGGGAATTATCCCTCAGTCTTTGATCAATAGAATACCCATGAATCATTTATGAACTGATTAACTAAGTATGACCATAATAAATTGAATTAGGTAGTTTAGTCGGAACTCCCTATGATGTTTAAGTTTCGAATATTGGCTTTTTTTTTTTTTTTTCTAATTCTAACTTCATTACTTCTTCATTGAGGATGTAGAAGAAGGACGAGGTATAAATGTAGAAACAAATCAAAGAAACAAAGTATAGAATCGAAACTGAAGAACCTTTTGTCTGTTTCTACTTCTGTACAAAATACTCCTACACGAAACCTTTCACTTCGACCGTTTTTGCCCACTCTTTTCGTCCTGACCCGTCTTCCTCTTCAACTTGACAACCACGTCCACCTTTACTAAAGTCGGTTAGGAAGACCCTTAGACTTCCACCTACCTGGGAGTCTCTCCGGGGTATGACTCCGGTCCTTCGGTCCTGAACCATATTGGAGTAGTTGGTCAGTGACCTACACCCGATAGGGAACTCTTTCTATGTATTGAACCTCGTTCTTTCGCGGAAAGCGGATGCCCGTTAAGGACCTCTCCCTCAGCCGACACTTAGTTGTCGTCCATTCCTCTTCCCCTGTTATCTCCTACTCTGCCAACCTACCGCAGTGGCTAAATTTCCTGTGTTCGTTTGAGACCCACTACCACTTCCTGTCCCACCGAACCACACGACGTCAGGTACCCCAACGTCTCAGTCTGTACTGAACCTCTGACTTGTTGTTTTTGATGTTGTGAGATTGACGACACCCGATTCAGGAACCAGGACAGGTACCTTAAACCCATCGTGTGGTGTCACGGGTGATATGACCCAATGTGATGGTACCATTGTATTGGTACATTTAAGTGGTCACCCTTCATTTAAGTCGGAGGAGAATTGTTCAATTTAAAAGGAAGACTGAAAGGAGAGAAACAATAGTCGTAGTGGTAAAAAGGAATGGGTTCCATCGTCTTTTCTTTAGACTTCTAAGATTTTTAACGGAACCCGCTAAAAATTGTCAGACAGTGTAAATTAAAGGTCGTATAAATAGGAAAATTTGTTAAAATTTATTAAGTGATGTTTCACTTTAGACCGTATTCAGGATAGACAGAAAATGAGGGACTTAATGCCTTCTTCGGTTGTGTTGTCTAAAGATCCGTCAAAGGTCCCGAACCCAACCCCTGACCACCATATTGATTCCTTACTCCTTCCCCCGACAGAGAAGAAGGATTAAATCTCTTCTTTCGAACTCAGTCACCAGTCCGTTTATTTATGAGGTTATAAGAGACCCTCAGGATGAGACAAATATTCTTACGTTTACTTATTGGAACTGTTTCTTACAATAAAGTACATTTTTTTAAAAAGGTGTACTCGACAAAAGTCTATAACTCTAAAAATTTTTAGACTCTTCATCAACACCCATGTTGGAGTTGAAGGTGATTATATTGATGTGACAGTTTCTGGATCTACGGTGAGGTTTGTGACAGGAGGTTCATGAACGTCTCATTGTGTCTCCTATAATTTAATAGTACATTAATTTAATTTAATAGTGAAACGTTAGGGTGGTTATTCCGACTCTGCCGTGAAGACAATACTTTGGAACGAACGTTTGGGAAAATGAGACTCTACTTTTGAGGAAGGACCGTCTTCGTCAAAGTCGGGTTTCCACTTCAACACCTAATGTACTAATATGAGTCTTCTAAGATTCCTGTTTTTTATTTTAAACGAAAAAGAATTCTAAATACTAAAAACCAAAAACTTATTAAATTGAACAGGTTTTGTTCCTAGATATACAATGGATAACTACTAAAGTATAAGATTTATCTTTCGAAGAAAAAGTTTAGAAGTCTTGTGAATTAAGACAACTCATCATTTCACCCTATAAAATTACAATTCTTGAAAACCTATACGTTTCTTTTGTAGATAAGGACTTATTGCCTGGTCTTTGGTCACGACTACCAAACTTCGTTCTTGACACCCTCCTTACTTTCAGACAGTAGAGGTGTGGAGGACATACGTGTCGGGAATGTTCTATGATATTACTGCTCGTGTCACATCCTTTTTGTGTTAGAGTCTAAAGATTATCATATTTTTCCTTTTGTCCCGTCCTTTTGGGAACCCCAAGTCAAAAGGAGAAATTCGGGTACTCCAAAGAATTCGTTCCAAAGGGTAACCCACGTACCCTTTCTACTCCAAGGAGATTCTTGGTGGAATTTCGGAGATCTCCCCAGGTGTTCCTCGGCACGTCGACTGTGATCCACGGGGGTCATGCCAAATCCACACACACGAACACGGATATGTCCACTAACTTCTAAGAGTCACGTCCTTACGGAACAACACTTGTCCGGTATATGTTCGTGGGATGTCTTACCGAAGTAGATAGGAGGAATAGGAAGTCTGAGAGGAACCGTAGATAGACCCTCCGACTACGTTCACCGTTACCTACCTACGTACAACGGTATCACGTATCCCCAGGGTACTTCACTTATGAGTCTCTGTCCCCTACTATGCGGTTGTAGGGACCTGGGTTGGCAAAAGGGAGTCCCTACAAAACCTCTCCAGTAGATTTGTTCCCAGATGACTTTAAGAATCTGAACTTGGACGAAGTCTTAGCGGGTTTTCCAAACAATTTTGTCTAAGGACCCGGGGTATGGGTCTCAGAGACTAAGTCGTGTAGAACCCATTTCAGACTTTTTACACGTAAAGGTTGTCTATGAGCCCACTACGACTACGACGACCAGATCCGTAGGATGACATTCTCGAGTATCACATTTCTTTTCAGAGATGACAGGATAAGATCCCTGAAGATTAAGTAACAACCTGGACCACCACTCCTACTGACGGTTCACCTCCTCTCACTTACAGAATCCATTACTAAGATTAGGGACTCTACTCGGTGTCTGGACTCCCCCCTCGTCTTTCACACCTTCTTCAGACATACTCTTTGGAACCCTTTACTCTGTTTTTCGGGTAAACGAAAAGACGAGGAAACACCTCCTATTTCGTGTCAACGTAGTGATATGGAGAACAGTAACTATGTTCCCAAGACAGACGTACCTCTCCGTAAGGACAGGGGAACCCCTTGACGGGATGCGTGAGAGGTTCGCATATAAAGACCACCCGAATTTTAGTCTCGTAATATGGGGTCCCGGTGTCCCTACGCACTTGAAGGGAACCGTTTATAAGGAAACCTTGTACTGTTCTCGGATCGGTCAGTCTCAAGAAGGAACCCTTAAGTAATTCAAATGACGACTTCTTTCATTAAGTGAGTAAAAACCAGTGTTTCGACATTCTTACACAGGCTCTCGACGACAGTCGGCATGGGGCGTGTCACATCTTGTACGTTCTCTTACTTCTTCTGTTTTCGGTTTTTCTGCCTCGTCCTCTCTCGGTACCGTCGTTCAGAGACGGAGATCTGTGATTCCTGAGTCTCGATACACCCAAGACGTTGTTAAAGGAGTCAAGGCGCCAGAGATAGTCATAGAAAGATTGAAGGTACGAAGAAAGTAAAGAGGTGAGTGGGGACGAACGAACGAAGTTCATTAAAATCAACACAAAGACAGTGAACATTTCTTAGGACTGATGGTGGGCAGAATATTAGTTTGGTGGTGTCTGTCTCCATCTTCTTTCTTCGGAACCTTCCCGTAACCAACGCCCTACGAGTGTACGCGACAGTCCGAGAACATCGACGTTCTTTGTCGACGTGAGTCTAGAGGGACTCATGTTCCTGTGTATACCCCTCTACCCTTCACCTTTCGGTGGTCTTGTTCCTCTGTCCAGTCCCGGTCGATGAGAGATCCCCAGAGAGAGGACCAGAGGGGAGGTACAGTCGAGACGAAGAGTCTCACAGACAAGGTAAGAGGTGAACGAGGTGAGACTAGTCATGAGAGGGTGAAAAGTCAGGTTTAGGGTCTTCTGGTCGATGACTGTACCGACAAGGAAGACCCGTCTCGGGGAATAAGCTCCAGTGACCACCCACTCCGTGGTAGAGACCAGGGTAGTCCCACAGGAGACTCGTTGTTATTGGTTTGGACCCCTTAAGTCCTACTTCGTCTGTGAGGTAACACGGGCAACATTGTCTTCAGAAGGTCTTGTGGTTCTTACTTCTCAGTATTATGCTTTTTAGTTTGTGATTTAGTTGTAAACGTACTATATACATAAGTATATCGACCAAGTGAAACAACATGTCGTCTTTGATTGTGTTGTAACGTTTCGTTAATATGAAGTTAATTTTTTTTTTTTTTTTGAATTTTTTGATTAACATGGTCCTTTGGTTTTCATATGGTCTCTCCACCCATACTGTGTCTCGTTCCTGAACTACTTCACTAGACGCGATCTCGGTCCACGTAATCCAGGGTCTTTTTTGTCATTCGGGTCCCACTCACGAAAGGTCTAGTCTTCATACTCCGGAGAGTGTCGGGGTCGTTTCGGTGCCGGAGACGAACCGAACGTAGGGTGATCACTGACCCCCTTTGATCCCTACCAGGGTGTAACGGATGATAAAGGTAGTAGAGAGTTTCTGTCCAGTGTGTGACTCTCGAGTGCGTCTGGCTCCTACCCCAAGAACTTTGCCTGACACCCGATCAAAGAATCGAAGACTTCGGAGGCAAAGGAGTAGATTTCTACCGTAATAGACGAAAGTATCTTAATAACACTTGTCGTTAATCTGTTGCGGACACTTTGTGAATCGGGTCGAGGTCCGTGTTTCGTAAGTGACTCATGGTCGATAGTAACGATGTAGTAGCAGTAGTAGTAGTAGTGATAGGAGTAAAAGTAATCCTATGAAACTTCCACTCACTCACGTTACACTGAGGGCCCTGTGTAGACACTTGTTTCGAATAGAGAACTGGACAAACGACTAGGATCAGTAAAGAGATTGTTTGTGAGGGGTGAATGTCTACTTTAATTTTAGTCTTATATAAAATTAACCTGTCGATACACACGTTTCACTTGTGATATGATAAATCTTCCAGAAATAAAAATTTTTTCTTTCTCTCCTTCCTTCTTTCTTTCTTTCGTCCCTCCTGTTCTTCTTCCCTTCTTTTAACGAACAGTTTCAGGAGAAAGTGAACATTCTAAAATATGAAGTAATATTTCTCTGTAGTTGACGATGGACTCCAAAGTTACGTCGTGGTTGATGGTTTTTTTTTTTTTTTTTTTTCGGTCTTCTCTATAGAGTTTAGTAAAGTGAGACATTATGTCTTGTAGACCCACATAAATGGATCACATTTTAGTAAGTAAACCAGACTGTACGGGGATCATAATGGTTGTCAAATGAACTTTTTCTATACTTTTCCAACCCTCCCACACCAAATTTATATTAGACGTTAAAATTTTAAATTGAAATGTATAACGGTACGACAAGGTAATATATACGTCCTTTCCCTTCTCGTCATAAGAAGTCCGAACTTTTTTTAATTAGGTACAAAGAACCGTACTTTTTGGTTACAATACAAATTTTATATGTACATATTACACTCTGTATAATAGATTATTTTTAATACGTTAGATCGAACAAGTGAAACATTGTGTATTATTGACCCTCAACTAGTTTCTTTTGGTGAAGGTAAAAATAATGATGTAACAAGGATAAAAATACTTGTTTTAAATTTTACGTACTATTTTTAGGTTATATGTCATTAACTTTGTATGTCAGACTGGAGTGTAACGAGACTATTTAGACAAGTAAAGACCGGTAAAAGTCACAACGATATCACTTGTCACAACTGTTCATCTACTTTTTTTCGAATGTTTACCTTAAGACTAGTATCTATTCTGACTTGTATTTGATAGAGGGGTGTAAAGACGTACAACCCTCCGGGCCACACACGGTGTCTACCGGTAGAGGGTTATTATGTATTTTGTAAAGAACGACCTCGAGCCGAGTGTGACAACTTAAGTGTCCAGTAAACTTGTCTTGTTATTAAGTTAAGTGAATTATTACTGGAGTGACCCTTGTTTGTGTCTGTGTCCTACTACGACAATCTTCTTGTTTTAGCCTGATCTCAAAATTTTTACTTTAAGAATTTTTCGGCGGTACGAGAGAACAGTTTTATCGTGAATTTACATAAGTCACAAACCGCCGGTCCGTCCGAGTGACCCAATTAAAATCAGAGACCTTAAAACGACGGCGCAGAGACACGGTACAAAACAGATACAAGTCCGACCATCGAAAGGACCCTTCCAGTCACCACTGGCGACTTTGGGGATAACCGAATAACCGACTCGAGTAACTACTTCTTCGGAACTCATATATTAACAAAAAAGAAGAGTTTACCGACTCTACCGTCGGTTACTTCTTACTGACGTCTTTCAAAGTCTTCCCGTGCACCCTTAGTAAATTGGTTTGGTTATTTTAGTAGATAAATACATTCATCGTCAATAATATTGGAATTGGTAGGTCCGGTATAAAGAAACTTTATTAAAAATTCAAATCCCGACTAAAATAAAGATCAAATATTCTGCATTTTAAGACCTAAAGACCGTAACCTTCTTTACTTACCTGAGTCCTCTTTAGTCTTAGATCTCACTGGAGGAAGATCGTAGATCAACGAACGATTGTTCTATCATACATAACTAAGGTGATCATAAGTGTTCTAGTCCAGAGAGGAGGAGTCTTTAAAATCGGTACTATAAAGTAGAGATATGATATTTTGATTCTGGTTCACGACGACTTTAGTCCGGGAAATGACAGTATCAAAATTGATAATTATGGTACGAGAGGAAACAGTAAGTGTGTATAATATTTTCGTATGTTGTTTGTCGTTCCCGAAATTGATACAAAAACGAACTATGTAATTTTACTAAAAATTGAAAATTCTAGGTTTAATGTTTGAACGTCTTAATCTCCCTAAAAAATTTCCGTCGATTACTCCTATGTCAAATAAGTTTAATAATGATAATATTACCTGTTTCCTCGGACCGTCCGATATAAGGTACGATTCAACCTGTGTTGAATCGTTGATTTGGTGGTGGTGGTTATAACCGTTTGTCCCTCTTTTAAAACATCCTGAAGGTAGTTGTTAGAAGAGTAACAAATCAAATCAAATTATCAAATTAATAAAATAAGAAATAGGGGGTGGGTGTGGTAGATAGACTCGTCTGACCTTTTTTGATTTAGATGAAAGGATGTCTCATCCCGGAAATACGAACCCTTTGTAAAAAATATCCTTGATTGGGTAATTGAATAAAGACATGGACGGAGTAGTTATAGTCGACCCTTATGGGACATTAGTACCGTTAAATAATTGGACCGACATTTTCGTCCTCTTTCTTGTGAGTACGATAAAAAGGTACTTTTACCACTGATCTCCTTCCACACAAAGTCCCCATAGTATCATACCCCACCTCCCCTCCTTTCTTCTCAATTTCTTTGTCTCATGTAAAGGTTGATGTGTACGTATTCGAAGATTTCGAATTTCCCCGTAGATATTAGGTTTGTTCTGTAGAGAAAAGGAAGGAGTAGAGGGAGAGGGAGGTAAATGACTGTGAAGAGGGTCTTCTGTGTCAAGAACGGAGATTTTCTTGAATGACACACTTCCTTTCTTTTGTGTCTGTCATTTATTTATTCACCGTCGACCATTAAATCCCTTGTGCAACCGTAATATCCGCAAGTCTCTTTATCGGTAGTCCTTTCCGAAGATCTTCCTTAACGATCCGTACACACTCCTAGGACGAGGTCACTGTACATAATTACTATCTAACAGATAGTTAAGGGTCACTCTGTCTTCCCTCAAAGAGAAGAAAAGGGTGGGGTCTCCCGAGGAAAGAGGATGATAGAGGACTCTCCGTCCTTCAGGAAGACTCCGGTGTAGGTGGTAGAGTCATCGTTTCGAGTCGAGGGGTCGAATGGACCTCCATTGTCCGTTGTTGAGTCGAGGGGTCGAATGCACTCCCGGTCGTCCCGAAAGTCTCTGGCTCATACTACGACTTCGTAGAGACATGGAAGGTGAGTTCCCTTTCCCTCCTCCTACCTCGTGTCCTTCGATGGGAGGAGAGACCCGAATCCGTGAGACTTTCCCCCTCACCATTCCTCCTTTTCAGGTCACTTACGACAATTATTAGTGTTATCATTGTACACGGGTCGTAAATGACACGTACCTTGACAAGTTTCGTTGACTGTACCCAATAATTGGGTTCACTAGGAGTGCTGTCGGGGCACTCCTTCAGGATAATTATAAGGGTAAAATGTCTACTCCATGTCTTTTCGATTTCTTGAACGGATTCTAGTGTGTCGATGAATTGACCGTAGCAAACCTGACCTCGGGTCAGAGTCGATCTGAGGTCGTGGAGACGAGGATTGCACCGAGCGTTAAGTCCGACGTGAACCTCTTAACAATTTGCCATAACTATGGACCCGGACGTAGGGTCTTTATACCTAAATTAAATAGACATCACCCCGGGTCCCGTCCTCCTGAGACGATAAAGGGGTCTACTGCGATTACACGTCGGTCCTAGCGGTCGGTACTATAAGGAGGAGGGCGGGAGGACGAAAGAGTCATAGAGACGTGGAGAGGGGAGGAGGGACAGTGAGTCTTCCAAGACAGAACTAGGGAAATAGAAGGGTGTGTTTTGCCGGGAACTCTACCAAACTTTTACACAGGTACTTAAGAGACTGTAAGGAAGGAAGTTTTCCATCTTGGACTTGGGGCAGGGAATTTACGTCCGGTTTACATCTCTGACCGAAGATTACTTACCTTAAACCACCTTCACTACCAGACACCGAAGGTTCTGGTCCAGGATTTTCTATGACGTTGAAGAAAGAACAGGAGGGAACACTTAGCATCTCACAAGTGAGACCCCTTTTAATCGACGAGGTGGTGTTCTTGTGAGTTTGTCGGGGTACCTCGTCTGGATTACCGTTCTTTGACACCTAAGGACGGTTACCCGTTACTTTTGGACTCCGGAAGACTTCGTTTGTTGAGAAGTCACTCACTTTGACCCTCACTTAGAAGGCTGGGGAGTTTACTTGGGAGTTTTACTGACGTCGGGGTCGACTGTAGAACTTACACGGAGTACTCTCTGGGACACGACCTTGGTAACACGATTTAACGAAGGTCTAAGGACTGAGAGTCTTCCACTCTATTATGTACAAGCAACGAAACACGACTATTTAACACCCCACCAAACAATACGTCGTTCTCTATTGATTATGTCCGTAGAGGGAGGGGTGAGGTGCGGTGAGGGAGGGTTGGAACTGAACCTCGTCCCCTTCAACGGTCCCGACGTTGTCTTTTCACAGACTGTAGGGTTCCACCTTAAGACTTACAGAAATGGTATCTTTGCATCGAGATACGTATAAATATATACATGTATATACATACATTTATGTATCCTTTTCAGACCTTCTCTACTCGGTATGATAATTGTCACAATCTCCGCCTCTATTCCCTCCTCACCCCGACCTCTTCTCTCGGTTCCCCTTAAAAGGAAGGAAGGAACAGTCGACGACACAATAAACCTATAAAACGTGGTTCTTACACATATACGTAGTGGACCCATTAATTTGTATAAAAAGGATGTATTTTCGTCCCCTTCAAAAAAAAAAATTTTTTTTTCTTCACGTTAGTATGGACTCCTACCCAAGACAACCGTCAGCTCATTAATTCTTTTATCAAGAAGTTCATGTAATACCAATCCTTCACAACTAGAAGCGTCGGAAAAGACTGACGGAATCGTGGTCCATCTTATGACCTAGCATCCGTGACACCACTACTTCTTAATTCTTGTCGACCCGAATCTCGGAACTACGAGTACACAAAAGCTAAGGTCTGAGACTGTGAATGGTCGAACCGTTCAGTACGTTGATAAGACCTGGGTAAGAAAGGATAGACATTTCAACCCTTTTATTTTCCCCGGACTTTGTCATTTACTAGGTTTCCGTCGTGAGTAACTTAACATCGATAGTAGGATACCTTTTTTGTAAAAAGATCAAAGTTTGTGTACCCCTAATACTGTACTTTTATTTGACTTTTCCCTTTCACAATCAACAAGTTAACACAGGGTGAGATAGGATGGGACATGTGTCTGTAATCTCCAAACGTGTACCCCTCGGTTGGACATCTGGAGTCTTCACTTTTGCCACAAAACAAACTGGGTGTATCACAACAACTTTTGTCACTTAAAAAACGGATGTAAATTAAAACCTTCTACCTAAAGTTCCCGAAGGGTCCACCAGATTACCAATTCCGGAAGGTGATGTACCCCGTCTCCAAGTCAGAGACCGACCCCTTGATTCTGTACGGTCACCACGTCGTTTTTATATACATATATATTTATTTATTTATTTGTACCACAACCACCAAATCAGCGATTCAATACTGACTGAAAACACTAGGACACCTGACATCGGGTGATCCGAGGAGACAGATACCCTAAGAGGTCCGTTCTTATGACCTTACCCAGCGGAAAAGGAAGAGGTCCCGTAGAAGGGCTGGGTTCCTAGATTGGGCTCAGAGGACGTAACGTCCACTTAAGAAATGGCGACTCGGTGGTCCTTTTGGGTGTATCTATATATGTATATGTAAAGTCCGACGAGAATTTTTTGACTATGTAGACGGAAAGAGTCCGGTCAACCGACCGTGACTCAGTGCCTAAAGAGAAATCAGTCCTATTCACAAGAGGTCTTCCAGTGTTAAGGAGGTACCTGACCGGACACAATGAGTAACCCCACTGGGGTGGGGGGGGTTGGGGCGGGGACGTCCGAGACTCAAACGTGGTGACTTTGCACCCTACAAATGAAGTTACGTTGCTCTCACAATAACCCCATCCTACTAGTGTACAAAGATATTAATATTTTTGACGGAGTCGCACGGACGTTACATCTCTAGGGTCTTTACTTCCGGTAGAGAGAGACAAATGAAAAATTACTTGACTTCTTTTCCTTACATCTCGAGAGATTTTACAAAGATACTCCTCTACTTCTCGACGATAAATATTAGATGATACGAAGACGTTACTCGACTATAAATAAATACTCTTCCTGGAGTCAGAGAGTTTGTGGTACCTCAACGTACCGTAGTATCGGGTAGATAAATACAGTAAAGGTAAACTGGTTCATCCGACCCTAAGAAAGGGAGACGTGTACGAGTTTAGGATGTTCGCCTTCTTTTTCGACTTGGTGCTGGGAACGGAAACTATATACCTCTACGAATAGTTGAAACCACTATAACTCAAGAAAAAATTATAGTACCTCAGTGAACACTTAGTTATGGACAGGGTATGAACGAATTATTTACGAAGACAGACTGGCAATAATTTTTGTTTGTTATTTTAGTCAGGATAAAGGAAATGAGACGAACTTCTAGAGAGGTACCGTTTTAATAAGGTATTAATTGTTTTCGTTTTACACTTAAACACCATTTTTCTTAGAAAGTAAACGATCAATTAAAAGAATCGGATTTAGTAAAGGGGGGTTGCAAATAGAGACTTTCTTTTGAAAGTCTCTAAGGCAACACCGAGTCACCATTTCTTAGACGGACGGTTACGTCCTCTGTGCGCAAGTCAGGGACCAGACCCTTCTAGGGGATACGCCGCCTCGTTGGTTCACGTAGGCGGTGCTGAGGACTCGGGAACAAGATCTCCGGTACGAGACGTGTGTCGTTCTTTTCGGAGGTGTTCCGCTGCGAACGTGTGACGTTGATCTCTCATCGGAGGTGAGTGATGTTCTCTTTTCGGACGTGGCGTTGTTTCTGGGTGGTCTCGGTTTTCCTTTCTGTCTGTAAATATTTTTTGTTTCCTCTCTTCCGACAATTTTTTTTTTTCTTTTCTTTTGAACGTTTGTACGTTTTTTCAACCTTCTTACCGTCAGTTATGGATATATGAATGGTAGATCTAAGACGTTAAATGTAAACGATATGAATGGTGTATCAGTTAGACAGTTAAGTACAAGTAAAGAAAAAATTTTTTTTAAATAAAAAAACGACGTGACCCAGAAGGACCGAAAACGTACCCGAAAGAGATCAACGTCACTCACCTCCGATGAGAGATCAACACGACACACCCGGAGAGTAATACCTCCGAAGAGAACAACGTCTCGTGTACGAGATCCACACACCCAAAGTCCTAAACACCGTGTGTTCGGGTCAACGAGACGCCGTACACCTTGATAGACCTGACTCCTAGTTTGGTAACTGTCCGTCTAAGAATAGGGACCCAGTGGTCCCTTTAGGAGTAGAAGTAAAGAACTATGGAACTATGGAAAGTTTAATTGAATGTCTGTAGTCATGTAAAATGGGGATTTGTGAAGGTGTACGTATAGTAATCTCAGGTCATAAACAAATACCCAAAATTTTTGTACAAAAATCACACCATTGTATAGGTATTGTGGATAGTAAACTTAGTATACATTCATATGTCATACAAGTGGAATCGCACATTTAGTAGTGGCGTAGGTAGAGGTCTTCAAAAGTAAAAGGGGTTGACATTGAGATGGGTAATCTGTGACTTCGGGGTGATAGGGGAGGGTGGTCGGGGACGTTGGTGGTAAGATGAAAGATAGAGACCCTTAAATTGATAACTTCCATGGGTACATTCACCTTAGTATATGATAAACAGAAAGACACTGACCGAATAAAGTGAATCATATTACAGAAACTTCAAGTGGGTATACCGTCGTACGTAGTCTTACATTAAGGACGACGGCGATGACGAAGACGATTCAGTACAGTCGGTACAGGTTGAGACACGCTGGGGTATCTGTCGTCGAGTAGTCCGAGGACAGGGACCCTAAGAGGTCCGTTCTTGTGACCTCACCCAACGGTAAAGGAAGAGGTCACGTACTTTCACTTTTCACTTTCACTTCAGCGAATCAGCACAGGCTGAGAAACGTTGGGGTACCTGACATCGGATGGTCCGAGGAGACAGGCAGTAAAGGGTCCGTTCTCATGACCTCACCCAACGGTAACGAAAGAGGCATTAAAGACGATGTCCCACTTATTACATAAAACAACATACATGTGTCGTGTGAAACGAATAACTAAATAGATAGTCACCCGTAAACCAACGAAGGTGGAAAACGGATAACACTTATTACTATGATACTCGTACTCACATGTCTATAGATTAAGGGACGAAAGTAAAGAAAATCCTTATAAGTGTCTTCATCTTAACGGTCTAGTATACCATTGAGACACAAATTATAAAACTCCTGAGATACCAAAGAAAAAATATTTTTTAAACGTGTGTCACTTTACGTGTCCAGAATTACATGGTAAACTACCCAACATTGTTTACGTATGAGATCACCTATAAAAAACGAAGAAAAAATCCGGGAGGTTTATACATTCTTTAAAAGTGAATCTTGCGACGGTGAAAGAAACCGGTTTTAGGATTACCTTTCACATATTCGAACCTACTGTAGTCCACAGATCAAAGTCCTAGATGACTGGAAAATGGACAAGTGTCTAAAATTTCCTTGAGTGTCAGAACTTTTGTCCTTAAACGTTTTTTAATAGAGGTAGAAGATGATGACTGATATTTGTGAAATGGGAAACACTCGTCATTCGTGTTATCAAAGTTTTTCCCTAAAAAATTTTTTGTCTACTTACGTACCGTACGAGTAAAAAAAATCGAAGACGGGTAGTGGTCCCCACTCTACTAGAGGGGGACGTAGAGAGTACGTAAAAGGTCTCAGATATTACTCCGAGAAAGATTTTTAAGATTCGTCCGTCATTCGTTTCAAATAGAACGTGTAGTTCTTAAATGTAATAACTTTTACTTTTGTTGTTGTCGGCATCGGACAAAAACGTTAGACTAACCATTTTTCACTATCATCAGAGAAACACTTCCGACGCCTCTTTGTCCGTAAAGGGCTATGACATCTACCGTAATTTGCCATCCTGTCAAACGATTTCAGACAATTATAAAAATTATATGGAAAACGTCTGAGGTCCTTAAAGTGAAGATCCTTAAAAAGAATGTCTTCACGAATATGTTCACGTGGTTCTATATGCACATGTGACAACAAGTAACGGTGCACCGAATATCATCGTTTTTTAACCTTTCTTGGGTTTATAGTCAGTCATCGATTGACGATTTTTATTTAGGATTATATGGGTGTAAATTGACCACATTGAACGAAATGGTCAAACCTGTGTTTATTCCAATGTAGAAAAAATAAAAAAAGTTTAATGTAATCTGGGTTTATAGATACACGGTCTAATCACGGTCTCCTTCAGGTGACGGACAGAAGGAAGAATTCCGGACAAGGGAGGACACTTAATAGGTCGGTGGGACCCCGAAATGAAGAACGTTTCACCGGTCAGGACGAAGATTTACGGAGTACCTCTCTCTTGATCCCTTAGACTAATCAAATAATGTTCGGAATAAAAGTCGCAGACAACGAAGACAAACGGTATTATACCGACTACTTTCGACATTTTCATTATTTATCCCAACTCGTAACATTTTACTTCTTATTTTTTTCCAAACTAACTTCGAAACAAAACTTTTTAAATTTCTATAGAAATTTATACTAAATAGAAACTTCTATATGTATAGTGTTAAGATTAACGTTGTTACGAGATTAAAAATCTTATTTGTTTCCTACTTAGTTCACAACTAAATCACTTCCCTTATTAAAAAGATCGTTTTAATACACTATCGTTTAAAACTGTGGGAAGTGAAGTGTGACTGAAAATGTCGTCTTAGTATGTTCCCAGTAAAACTTTTTTCTACACTCCCGAAGTAGTCAAAAGGGCTCTCGGATAGAATTAGGAAACTATAAGTTTATTAAAAGGAAAACTTCTTAAATAGGAGAATAGTAGGAACAACAAAAAGAGTAGAAATTAACAATTGGCCAGGTTGTGACGGCCTATGAGTAAACCAATACCTTGTCAAGAGGTCTTAGTGAAAGTTACTGAAGTATTTTAGGACGTAGAAAACGTTCTAATCGTTAAAATGTATCGTTGACTTTACGTAAAATAAATGTAACATAACAACCTACAAATGTTGTAGATGTTAGTCGTTTTAACTGACCGACTCACCCTTATTTACGACCATAATTTAACCCTCCCGATAAACTCACCCCTGATTAAATCATTCACCGGTCAAGTAATCACCTATAGAAGGACAATACTGGTTAAAGACGAAAGGATGTGTTGAATAGGTGATATCCCTAAGTCTATTACCATTACTTATCAACCTAGTGTTCTTTGAACATGATACGTCGAGATTCATTCTTACTTCACACACAACTGTACCTCCTTACAAGTGTTACGTAACAATTTACTTTTTTCGTTCGTGGTTTTCAGTTACTTGACACATTGGCAAAGATACTTTATTGTTATTTACAATCATATACACAGTTTTTGTATTGATTTATTTTTGTTGGACCTTCTTATATCAGGTTTTATAATCGTTAACAAAAGGTTATCCATACACCTTTTACCTCTTTCGGTAGATCCCTCGGAATAAAAATTACTCATGAATAATGTGAAAGTTTTTTTTAATTTCTATAAAATATGATCATATCAACTCTATCCCGATCTTAATTTTTTTTCCCTTTTTCTTTACCCGACAATAATGGAATCACAGGTTTGACCCAAAAGGATCGTTCTTGAAGATATCTGGACAAAACGTTCACGTATTATCCTAAGAAGTTATACTTGAACAAAACAATATTTCTGGGGTCTTGAGAAAGAGTTTTATTGGTTTGGTGTTTGTAACCGACTTTTAGACAATAAAAGTTCCATGACACAATGTAAATCACGGGTCTCCCTATGTTCCTGGATACTCTGGCGACCTTGGACAGGAGTCTTTCGAGTGTCAGATCAACTTTCCACTCTTCGACGAGTCACTTACTCCGACCGTTGTTGTGAACCAGTAGTCACTGACACCAGACTCGTTGTCGTACGTATCCTGCCCTGCTGACTCTTTGACCGCGAGACTGAAGACTCAGAAACGAAGATGAAACCAAAGTCACCCAGTCTATGATCTACTCTCACATTCTATAATATGACTGACATTCCATAATTGAAAATCTCTTATTACGTTGGGAAGTGGAGGTACCCTTCCCTTTAAGTGTCTAACTAGGTTTCCAATAAATCTCGAGGTAGTTTTATAACACTCTCGAAGTCCCCACGTAGACTACCCCTATGATTACTTCACTCTACCATTTGTTACCTATACATAAAACAAAGGTAGAAGACGGGATAAAATACTTGCTCCTTGAATTCTGACTGAGTCCCCATGTGACGACGATTCTGTCTTAGTCCTAAACTTGGGTCGTGATACTGTCAACTCGACCGTGAGAATTCAAAAGACTGGGTGAGGAAGGAGTAACGTCCGATTGGCAGTGGACCTTCCTTCTTTACAAGTCGTACCACGATTAACTACACATATAAATGACACTTCATAATGGGGTCCTCTTTTCTCCGTTGGTCGACGTACTTACCTTAAACCTCTTTCCATTATGGAGGACCGTTTGTTGTCGTTCTAGGTACTTTAGAGACATCAGAAGGACCTATTCTCAAACGGTTCTAAAGACATCTGAGCCAGAAGGAAAGGTGAGGATCTTTATTGGAGAAATCCCGTCTCAACTTCGTGTTTTGTGTCATCGTGAAAGAGAAGACGGACATAAGATGGATTCGTCACCTATTAATCTTCACGAAACCCAAGACTTAAGTCGACTTTGTTTTTTGTGAAATTTATCAACGGTAATTCTATGGACTTAATGTCTGAGTGAAACATACCGTAGAAGTCATAGATCTTACTTTCACGAAAGACACACAATATATTGTATTGGATCTCACTAATCGTATCACACGGTACGATCAATGGTGAATTAATATGGTTGGGTAAGACATCTTGTGAAACTTTATGTTCCGTTCATGTTGACAGTAATCTAAAACTTTCACTTCACAATCAGCGAGTCCACACAGGTCGAGAAACGCTGGGGTACTTGGAGTGGTCCGAGGAGACAGGTACCCTAAAAGGTCCGTTCTTATACCCTCACCCATCAGTAAGGGAAGAGGCCCCCTAAAAGGTTTGGGCCCCTAATTTGGGTCCAGAAGACGAACCGTCCGTCTAAGAAATGACAGACTCGGTGGTCCCTTCGGGGAATATAATATCAAATCCAACCTAAATACTGGGTAAGACCTTCTCAATTTCTTGGAAATTTATCACATATAAAAATTTTCTTTTTTTTTAGTGAATTGGAAAATCCGTTTCACATAATACATAATCGAACGTTTTAACATAGTATCTTCTTGGTTTATATTCCTTTTTTCCAAAGTCAAGTGATGACACCAGTAATACTTTAATTTCTGTTTAATAAATCCAGTGAAAAGAACAACGTCTCACTTTTGTTTGACGAAGAATGTGGGTGAGAACCCTGTCATGTACTTTACGTTTTTATGGGGAAAATACCTTTTACGGGCCCTCAGTAGAGGAACTTTTTAAAGATTTTTTACAAGAGCTGTAGGACTTGTTGTCCTTTTATTGAACACCTATTACTCGATGTGTAAGAAAGAGAGGAAACGGAAGAAATAGAGACTCTTACATTCCTGAACCGTAATTTGTAACGTTACTGAATAGCTGTTGGAGTTTCAAGATACTTTTTTTATTCAACGTCTAAACGACTCTCTTCGTAGTCTTAGACTTTGTACTGACAGAGTCTCGTTAAGTGAAATAATCACTCACCCGGGTCGATAGGTGGACCATCAGTGTCGAATTCGTTCAAGAGACCAAGAGAAATAAACAATGCAGACGTTATTTATGACGGTTTTCTATTATCGAAACAAAGAAACACTTTTTACAGAGACTTTTCTTTCAGTTGACGATCACATCACGACTTTTCACTCCCGTAAATAATTAACCGTACTAATCTAAATCTATTAAGGTACTAATATAAATATAAATCTAATACAATTTTTAATCTACGTACTGTAACTTCCGGAGAACGAGGACAACAATGACGACGATTCAGCGAAGTCAGTACAGGCTGAGACACGCTGGGGTATCTGCCGTCGGGTGGTCCGAGGGGACAGGGACCCTAAGAGGTCCGTTCTTGTGACCTCACCCAACCTTCAGAATCATATGAATCATATGAAAATAAAAAAAATTAAATTAACATCATATCAACTAAATGTTACAAGTCCATATATCGCTTCACAAAGTCAATATATATATACACATATATATTCCGAAGGGACCACCGAGTCTGTCATTTCGCAGACAGACGTTACGCGTTCTGGGGCCAAGTTAGGGACCCAGTCCTTCTAGGGGATCTCTTCCTTTGCCGTTGGGTGAGGTCATAAGAACGGACCTCTTAAGGTACCTGTCTCTTCGGACGACGTCCGATGTCAGGTACCCAACGTTTCTCAGTCTGTGTTGACTAGTTGAAGTGAAAGAAAGTATATATGACACGAATCATATGTATATACATTTTAGTCAGCACAGACTGAGAAACACTCGGGTACCTGACATATCGGGAGGTCCGAGGAGACAGGTACCCCTAAGAGGTCCGTTCTTATGACCTCACCCAACGGTACGGGAGGAGGTCCCCTAGAAGGGTTGGGTCCCTAGTTTGGGTCCGGAGAGCGTGACGTCCGTCTAAAAAATAGTAGACTCAGTGGTCCCTTCGGGTATATATGTGTATGTATAAATCTAAAAACAGGGAGTATATCCAATAGTGTATCATAATTCATCTCAAGGGACACGATATGTCATTTAGGAACAACTATTAGATGGTATCTATATCATCATACACGTGTAAGTAGGGTTTGAGGACTAAATCGGGAGGGGTGGTGCGAAAGGGATACCATTGGTATTCAAACAAAAGTTATAGACACTCGGACAAAACATTTATCCAAGTAAACACAGTAATATTTTAATCTAAAGTGTATATTCATTTTAGTATACTATAAACATCAAGAAACAGACTGAATGAAGTGAATCACACTATTAGAGATCCAGGTAGTTGCGACGACAACTATGTGAAGATTTAAACTTCTGAGGGACACATAAAGAGGAGTCTGACCGTACAATGAAGAGACTTATCCATGTCTTTCTGTTGAAGACCAAAGTGGAGAACCAATTCTTTTTTTTCTTCTTTTATAATATAACGATACTAGAAAACCCCCGTTTGTGGAAACCTTTTGTTTCATGACACATTGATTGAAGACCCGAAACTCTACCGACACACAACCCCCTGTCCCCCGCCCTCCAACGGTAAAGGAAGACTCTACCTATAAACCGTTGTTTTCGAGAGAAAGGGGATTTAACACGAAATTTTTGTATTAGGAGACACCAACTGGAACAACAAGTGGTAAACGTCGACTCTTTCCCGAGGAACAAAAGTCGACTCTCAGGGTATATAATTAGCGTCATTAGGGTCTTAAAATGTTTAGTGTAATAATTTCACCGAGGGTCGGTCCATAGTAGCCTGATAAGTGTCCACTTGTCGACTACGGTGGAAACTATGTGTCAGGGGTATGGGAAAAGGTCCCTTACAATAATCCGTACAATTCAAGATTGAACCCGTGATTCTGAGTTTAGCGAATAATAAGATATGTACGGGGAATGACCATCAGTCACTTTGAGTCTGCTCTTATGGGATAGGTCCTAAACTAACACCACTACTATGTACCGTTCTACAGTTCGTAAAGGTCTCCAGAATCTACAGACCGGATAACGGTAACCTCTCTATCAGAGACGAAAATGTTTTTTGATAAGAGTATTGACCAAGATCGACGTTAAAAATCACCAATAGAACCCTTCCACCATCGTAGTATGTCAACCCGGACATCTAAGACTTCTTAGAAACGACGGAGTCTTCTTGAGTTCCTTTAAATTAAACGTCTGGACCTTCACTAGGTAAAAATCTTAGTGAACAAATCGGAACAACGGAACTTAGTTTTAATTCACTCACTGAGAAATACTTCGTACTTGTTACGGTCTTTGTTTAACAATTTTACAATTAAATTAAACCAACCAACTTCAATCGTAGGTCTGTCAAACCAAGTGGATTTTCACAGACCCTAAATACTATAATAAAAACTATACCTTATTAAAACCAGTGTACTTACTCTCAAGATTCCGTCACATCAATTCTTCTCAGTAGTGGAAACGACATCCAACCTCTGTTTTCATACTTTGTACGGAAGATGTAACAACAACTAAAACATGAAAACCGTTTGTTATTTAAGTGAAAATGCTCCTTCCATTTTCAATTTTAGATAAACCGACCATTCAGACTAAAACACAGGAACCCAACCCAAAAAAAGTAGACAACAAATGAAGGAACGGTTGAAGAGACTTGCCTTTACGAGTGAGAGTTCATTATGTCTGGAATAAAATGATCACTGGTCGTCCAGGTGTCTTCTTTAATTTTGAAAAATCCGGTTCTATCGTGTTCTCATAAGAAAAAGATAAACGACTCTATTTTAAGGTTGAAAACCTAACTCTAGTATGACATTTAACATTCATTGTAAAATTACTCGAGACATCTCCTTCTCACACAATCCGACCAACGGGTGGTGGTTTCCCGACCTAAATCACAAGGAACCCAGTATTACTTTGATCAAACCACCAGAAACGGAGGGGTCAGCTGTAAAAGGGTGTAATCTTTTGGTCGTGTCCTCAAGGACGTTAAGGGATGTTTCCTGTTAACGTCAAGACGGGTTTTGGTCTTGACCTTACACCTACCCTATTGACCTCCTCTTTAATCTTCTCTTAGGTATGTCTCTGAAAATTAGGATTTAATTTGAGATCGGATCTAAATCTTACTTTCCCTTTCCCCTTTTATTAACGTACACATAAAAATAAAGACAGATATAAGACATTAGAGTTTGTGATACGTTTCTGTAGAACAAAGGTAAAGGAAACGACAAGCACAAGAACTGAGGCACTCTTATGTAAAAGTCTTTGTAACTGATCTTCGTACACAATTGGAGAGACTTGATCATTGAGGTCGAGGACCCCGATATCCTGACTTACGGGTGTAGAGTTGTTCTAAGCTACACTTGACATGAAGACAGAATGAATTGGAGAGGGACTAAGGTTTAAGTAGAATTCACACTTTGACGTGACCCGAGGAGACAGGTACCTTAAGAGGTCCGTTCTTATGACCTGACGCATGGGTAAGGGAAGAGGTCCCCTAGAAGGACTGAGTCCCTAACTTGGACTCAGAGGACGTAACGTCCGTCTAAGAAATGGTAGACTCGGTGACCCCTTTGGGTAGAAGAGATTGGTTGATAAATTATATTGAGTAAACTAGGTATTAGGTCCGTGTCGGGGACAAGGATGTCCTTCAGGAGACAGTTTTATTCACGTGCAGAAGTAGAGAAGAAAAAACGTAGACAGATATACCTTGTCACTCTGAGGGGACCACCGAGTCGTCATTTCTTAGACGGACGGTCAAACCCTCTCGTCCCAAGCTAGGGATCCAGTCATTCTAGAGGACCTCGTCCTTGGGTGAGGTCATAAGAACGGACCCTTTAGGGTGTCTGTCTCCTCGGACCGTCCGATGTCAGGTACCCCCAGTGTGCTTAGTCTTTGTTGAATTCGTTGATTTTGTTGTCGTGTACCTTGTCAATTCCGGATTAGTATATGTAGACTTAAAGGATAATGACAAGATAAACTGACTTTATATACACTTGTAAATTTTCCCTCTCTCTTTTATTGAGAGGTTTATATTCTTCGATGTAAGAACTGGAGCTATGGGAAGTTGTTTCTCATAAGAAATCCAGGAAAAAAGGAAACCTTTCTCTGTGATCGAGATTTAGGGAATTATTAAGATGAACTAAATTTAGACTGAAATTAGGACGTACTATTTAATTCTAACACATAGAGAAGTGGAAACGAAAAACCTCATTGAACAGATTGGGTTGTGGACGTATTTATCTAGTCGAGGAGATTCACTATGCTTCCGTGGCCCTTCTCATAGTAATCGAGGTTCTGTCGATGGAATGGTCCCCCGTGGGACTGGGGTGCACACGAACTCTCGAAGTCCTCACCAACGTAAATCTCTGGGTGGGTGACTTCCTTCCTGTAGACTAAGGAGACTAACGTACATCTTAACGACCTGTCGACGATGTCCAGAGGAGAATGTCATCAGGGTTAGGCGGTTTCAGGAGGGTGTTTTTTGAGATGAATCTTTCCCGAAGGGTCCACCACGATCACCATTTCTTGGGTGGGTGGTTACGTCCTCTGTATTCTCTACGTACAAGCTAGGGACCCAATCCTTCTAGGGACCTTCTCTCGTACCGTTCCGTTGGGGGAGGTCATAAGAACGGACCTCTTAGGGTACCTGTCTCCTCGGACCACCCGGAGTCAGATATCACAACGGTTTCTCAACCTGTGCGGACTTCGTTGAATCGTGCGTACGTCTCCTTCTTTCGTAACAGGGACCCTCCTACGGTCCATCGGTCGTCTTCCTCCTTGGGACTCCAGACGGGGTTGTGTCATTAAGGGACATCGTCCTATTACACGGAAAGGACCTCGACCCGGCTGAAACGGGACTCCAATATAAAGGTGTGTTTCTTCGGAAATTCCCACGGTCACGTCTGGAGGTGTGACTTCCAAATACAGACAGTTAGAATCTTTTTTTCCTCCGGCATTATTTTGATGTCCTCGGTCGTCATCCCTTAATGTTGAAGTCCTAATCACCTCCAGACGGATATCGGGACGATCGACGACTCACGACTAGATTCCTGCTCTTGTTATTTCGCTTTCCTTAAATTCAGTTAACTGACGACCTAACGTACTCATCCTGAGTCTCTTCGCCCATGAACGACTCCCACCGCGGACTACGAACCGGTGACGGTAGCACAGTGGGGTTGACCCCCTGGGTCTCAACCTCTCTTCCCCTTTCCAAGTGGGTTCAGTTTACTCAACTCGTCCTGACGTCTACGGGTTCAACCTCCAAAACGAACGTCGTCGGTCTCGTTGAGGTTCTCATTAAGTTTACTAAGTCAATTATTCTTGTTTACGATGAATTCAAGAGTCACTCACTGGTGTTATCCGTCTTTTTGTCCTTTATGTCGTCTTCCACCTGGCCGTGTGACGTTTCTCTGTGTTCTCCCTCTTTTTTCACCACGGGAGACCCTTGATCCGTCTCCCTTTTCACCCCTTCAGTAACTCACGTAGTCTGACCGACCCCACTCCAGAGCCCCCATTCCGCCCCCTCCCTACCCTGTCGTTCACCCCTTACCTCGACTCTTATCTCTCCCGTAGTAACGGTGGACAGGTCGTAGAGGTGTCGGGAGTAAAACCGTCACACCGGGACTAAGAACGTGTCTCCGACCAACCTGGGTCGAACTCTCGAAGGATTTTATAGGAACCCAGACTACGTTATAGTGAAACACTACCGTGACGTAACGCTACGCCACTGTCCGATTGGACCACCACCTCATCCTTCCGGAAAATACAGAAGTATACTGGTACAGACTCTCTCTGGTTCACTCGTCTCACAATGGTTTCCCGTTACCCCGTGAACCTTCTGACCAATTCAAGAGACTACTCCTTCCTTAGCTCAAGGGTTAAGGGGTGAGGGTGATGTCTCTTGTTGGTGCAAACCTCTCGAGTCAGTCCTGTCCCTCTGAGTCCGTCTGGGGGTCCCGTGGGATTTGACGTGTCCCTCGTCTCCTTCCCAACACGATTTTAGTTGGAAGTGGGACTTCTTTCGTCCTTTTTTGTTCTATCGAACAGGGTCTCGTACGGGAGACCCGTTTCCTCAACCCAACTCCTTAACCTCTTCTCTGTCCGGATTAGACCTCTTTCGGTGGTTCTTGATGGTTCTCGACCGTCGTTCCAGGTCCAACCGGATCCAGAGGTTTATTTTTGTTAAACGGATCGAGATCCGGTCAGGAACAAGACGTAGTACTATACTTTAAACTTTACACTTAATTTGGAACGTTTCCTTACATTGAGAAAGGAGGGAGGGGGTCCGGTAAGATAGAAAGAATCTCTCCCACTCCACCCAGTCTCCTCCTTCCAAATTGTAAAAACGGGGAAATGGTTTTGTACCTTTCACAGGGGTGGTGGAGAGGGTGGTAGGGACACGGGTGGGGTGGGGGAGGGGTCACGATTCTCACAAGTTTTGATTTTCGGCTTCGTAGAAAAGTCGTTCATTAGTCGTGTTCAACTTTTCGTGTACGACAACGTAAAGACTAGTCTAACATACAATTCGTCCTTTTATAGGTGGGGGGGGTGAAAGGGGGTGAAAAAAAAAAAAAAAACCGATTTACGAACAGACAAATTTCTTCGGTGGTCCGTCACGGAGAGTGAAACAGAACCGTCCCGTGTTGGTAGTCTGCTTCACCCTCCTTCTTTGTAATTGAAGTTGTCGACAAAGAACTGGGGCCGACAGTCAGAAGGGTTCTTATTTAAAACCTCTCAGGATAAACTTTGTTTCTCCCTCAAAACCCCCTCTCTTTTCAACCAACTAAGGTCCCGCCGGCTGATTTCCTCGTCCCTGGTTCTACGACCGTCAATGGTACGTCGGACGGTCGGAGACGGCCCAAATCCCCACCTCGTTTCATTGAACTTTCGAGGGGAGAGCCGCGGGACACGGACGTCGAAGGGGGGGATTGCGCGCGGGTCTAGGTCGCGGCCACCATTCTCGGCATCGAGCTGATGTCATTAAGGGGTCGAGCCCGCCGAACTTTGACGAGCCCGACTTATCGTAAACGACAAGGCAGGCCGCCGGCGGAGGGCGGCGTCGACGGCGCGAGGGACGTTTCGTCGAGAGTAATAGGGCCTTCAACACGACTGTGACAGAGCGACGGTGGTCTTCAAACAGTTGTAGTTTGAAGAGGACACACCCCATGCAAGTGGAAGGTGCTCATAAATTAGCTCGGTTGTTCGTTTGTTTGTTTGGGTTTATTTGGACGGGCACTACAGTACCAGAAAAAAAAAAAAAAACGAAAACGAAAGGACCTTCCGACCCCGACCATCCTTAAACGACCACCCGCGAGTCTCGCGGCCATCCAAAATCCCCCCAACCGCTAGTCCCTGCGGGGGCTGGGTCCCACTCCTCATCCCTTCCCTAACCCTACCGCACCCCTTCTGACCCCGACCCTCCGCCCCCGGCCCCGGCCCCCGGCCGCCTACCCAGGACGTTGCAGAACCGACGCCACCCAAACCTCCTACGGGACAGTACCCCGCTTCCAACAACGAACCGCCGGGGCTGGGGCGTCGTTTCTAATGGACCTGGTCCACCGGTCCGCACATATGGCGCCCCCAAAAGAAGTGAGGGTGACGTGAGACATGCGGACGTCCTGCAAAGATGTTTGTGGGGAACCCCAGAAACCCTTATTTCCCGTAATCCCAGTATTTACATAAAAACTCCGAAGTCGACGTTGTAGTTTCTTTAGGAACTCTAGACTCCCGTCGTGGAAAAGTCGATGGAACTATTTTGGCAAACCAGATTTGAATTGAGGAAAGGGATTCGGTCCAGAGGTCCAAATCAAACTCAACGAGGACCCAAACCCACAAACACCAAAGGTCAACGAGAGGGCGACTCTGTGAGGACCGAGACAGCGGCCCACCTCCCCCCTCTCCTCCTTCTCCTCCTAACACTAATTGGGAAAGGCGGGGCACGAAAATAGGCCCATGTCAGTTAGGATGAGTCTGACCTCTGCTGTTCCGGACTGAACGGCTCAAAACCGTGAGTACTTAATCATGGGGAACTCCCGATACCCAAAACCCCCTCCTCGACCTTGGAGCCTGTGACTATAATTGAAATACAGATCAAACCCCTCCGGTGTGAGGAGGGGTTGATCTATATTTCTGTCCCCTCTAGGGTCCCTCCCACGACGACATACAGTTCAGTTCAGTCCATACCCGTTGACTCTCCCAAGTTTTAGGGATTTCGTTCGCCGTCGGGTTTCGGACGGGAGAACTTAACCTTTAGACAGGCGAACACCTACGTCGTTTTAAAAAGACATAAGAAGTTATTATTCAGTCTCACCTATTTATGGAGATATTTCTTATAATGGGTAATAGGTCATACCATAACGTCTCTGCGACTAAATTAGGTAAATCCCTCCGTCCATGAGCTAAATGAGAACGACCATCTGACAATAATTGGTGCAAAAATCTTTTTAATATAGATGTCAGTGGATACAAACTATTGTTCTTCGTTCTGCTAGAGAGAATAAAAGGTTTGATGGGATTTGTCCTTTTAACACGATCAGGGTTTCCCGATTGAATGGAATTTGTGTGTGTGTTTTTTGTTTTTGTTTTTCGATTTTTATTTTGGATTTCTTGACTCCACAAAGAGACCGTGACCTTCAATGAAAACTGTTTGTGTTTAGTTTGACTAAGTTTATGTAAAGATCTCGTCGGTCGGGATTTTTTTTAATTTTTTATTTTCGGTGTGTGTTTCTTCACACAAAAGAATTTTCAAAGCGATAAGTGATGTCACTTAAAAGGAACAACCAGAACGGAGTTTTCAGAGGGACTTAATAAGTCTGAATAAAAGAAACCCACCATGAAATTAAAAATAAATAAATAAAAGAATGTTAGGTGTTTCATGATGAGTTGTAACAACATGGAGTCACACCTGTACTTAGTTCTTCCTGCACACCTCCTAAGGTAAAGGTTGAGATACACGTACTTAAAAAACGGGACCGACAATTAGACAGTACCACATTTTTCGGACTAAATGTTTCCGACCTCCTGAAAAAACGTCTCGTTCCAAAACATACCAAAGATACCGACCCGAATATATGTTTATTTTGATAAAACGTAAAGACAGGTGTTAAAGGATCAACGTGTTCCTATTAAAAGTCTCAAAAGTCGAAGATCAGGGACTTACCCTCGCCGTTCGTACTCCTTTGTTAAAGAAAAATGTCACTACACTCGAGTTACGAGAAGACCTAAATCAATGAAGTATTCCATTTATAGTGATTTACACGCGACTCTAGAAACCCCTAGATTCCACCACCTACCCACTTTTGACAGATGACACTTTACGATTTCTTACAATTTGTTGTCTTAAGCAAATGTCTCGATTAACCCAGTTGATACCATGAGAAAATTTCACCTTTAATTAAGCTTGTAAACTTTTTTTTCATGAGAGTCAAATGAAAACCAATGTAAATCCAATAAAATCAGTGATACTAAAAATCTTAAAATGGGGTCCTTAAGTTAATTTTATCTGGGAAGGTTTTTCACATGTAATAGGTTACTTATTGTAGGAGATCACTTTTACATCCAAAATTTGAAGTACGATTAATGTAAAAATTTATTACTTCAAGAACATTAATAAAAATAAATTTCCGTATTATAGACTATCTGTTAACGGTTTCGATTGGTTTGACGAAAATTTTAATTACTTATAATTACTTCAAGTGCTTATCGTGTTATGACGGGGACGGACGGAGTCCTTTTGTTTACATAACTGAAGTAAGAGGATTTTATTGTTGGGAGTCAATAACTACCAATTTTATTAAGAATAACGATTTTTCTAACATGTATTACGTTAAAAATGTTAAGTATTCTGAACCGGGACAAATGACCTGAAGTGACCTAGAGAAAGGTTTTCGATTCGTATAAAATAGAAAAATGGATAGACTTACAATAAAAAATCTAATTTAACGGTGGAGTTCTGTAAAACAAAAGTAAAAAGATTCAAGGGGAGGAGACAGTATATTCACCGAGAGTAATTACGGAGTCCTAAAAGTTCAGAAGTAAATGTAAACGATGTATCTATTACCGTAGTAATCAATCGTGGAGGTAAGTAGATTTAAACAGAATTCGTATCACCTTCGACGGGTACTGTAAAAGGTTACTTTCTCTGTTTACCTACAGTTAGTTGACTGGGGTGGGTAAAGTTGGAATAAAACATACCACACATGTACAAACAAATATAAAGATGGTAATTTTATCCGATAAAAAACTAGACCTGTAGACGGACAATTCCATCCAAAGGGTCCGTCTAGTGACAACCGTAATCTGATTTAAACCTTTAAAATTGTGGTTTACTTACTGTTTTCTTCTCTTTGTCCTATATTTTAATTAATACCGTCTTAGGTAAGGGATTTCTATTTATTAAAAACTACGAGATTTAAAGTTCTAAGGTGTCAAAATGAAGTTTACTTAAATATTACTCTTTCCGTTTTAGTAAAGTTCATTCGGTCGTTTAAACCCAGTTTTACTTTCGTCAAGACTCTCTCTTTCTACAAGGACGAAGGGTATCCCGACCAACATTAAAAGATAATTGTTTTTACATATACATAAATAAAAGATAATTATATACACATATATATTTTTATGTGTGTGTTATCATATGAGATCACAGGAGGAATAAAGGGAAACAAAAATTATTGGTCAGGTTAGAGATCACGATAAACCTTCCACTTACGAATAATCTTGGACTACGGTCAAAATTAGACTCTAATGAAACGTGAACTTTAGTTAACGACAAAATATTAGACACTGTACAAAAATGTACAAATCTTCACGACGACGACGACATTTTTTAAGACACAACTATAATATTACTCAAATACACAAATCGGTTTTTCATGCCATACGATTCTAATCTGTCATTTCTAAGATTTTAGGATTTACCCAATCATTTGGTAACCATTATTAATATCAAAATACCCATTTTTTATAAAGATTGTCGAATTATGACGTAATTTCACGTAAAAAGGGATTTCAACAATACCTTAAAGAAACAGGTATTCCTTATAAAAAATTTTCAAATGGTACATTTGAATAAACTAAACCTTTACGTAACCTCACTTCGATTAGAAATGTGGGTCCTGGTGTCTGACGTTAAAGTGAATGGTAATAGGTACCGTCCTACAAATTAAAATGAGGACACTGGATTTCTTAAAAATCACTGAAAAATTTTCACCTTACACCTTTCATCAAGGTCGAGTAACACTTGAACCCTTAAACTATTTATTACGAGATTTACTGGTAGATGAGACTGAACATCATATTACTCATTTACACCTTTTCGTCGATAGTGGATCTGACATCCAAATTTCAAATCTTACAAAAAACCAACACCGATATTAGTCTCAGTAGTACCGTTAATGTAAACAGTACATTAACCGTTGCACAAAAAACTAGGTAATCAGGAAAAAGGGGGGTTTAAACGTCTTCCATATTTACATATAAGACGTTTGATTTGAACGAAAGATTTTTGGTCTGACCCGTAGAGTAAGACAAATGTATACCTTTGGTTCTTGGGACTTAATCTTTTTATGGACCGAAAGAACGAATTCTAAAACCTTTATTGTAATTTTTTATATATATATATCTACATATACCTTTCTTTTGACGGAAGAAAAACCTCCTTTCGTCGTCGGAACCAAAACAAATATTTGTCAAGTTTGGGTCAAGTTTTGATGATAACCCTTAATCTATACCTTTCCAAGTTCGACAAGACTGAAGTTAAAAATCTATGCATCGTATACACTACTGGTGGGTGGATCACCGACTTATGACACAAATGAAAGGATGTCAAAAGACTTGGGTAAGTTGAAACCTCTAAATTTATGCCGTATTTAGAGACACGAGTCCTTGGACTACACCCTTAGGGACGTATCGTCCTAGGAGGTCGGAACTGAGACCAAGAACAGTCAAAAAAAGAGATTGACTGACCAAGGAAGAGGTAGGGTGTGTGAGCTGAGAAGAGAAGGAGATTCGGTAGGGGGGACATCACACGGAGTGACCCGGACCGACCTCATGGATCTTCCGTCAACAAATTACCGACATGATGTAGGACCCCCATGTCAAACTGTCTAAATCGGAACATATGTTCGAGAAATTCCGATTTTAATCGGTTCAACAAAAAAAAAAAAAAGGAGGGAAGAAGGATTTCCAATATAAATTAGTTTCCTAGAATACAAACCCTCTTCAAGATCTTCTCCGACTATTCGACTCCAACGTAAGTCCAAGACCAAGGACTTCTTAGGTGTCGGATCCCGGGTTTCAGGGAAATTTTACAAAGTACTAACAATCTCCCGAGGCTTCCTTAGGGACTTACTGAAATTTTCAGGACCAGGGGAGGGAAGAGTAGATTGGTCCCGAACGTTGGTGTGACCCGGGTAACGGAGTTGTTCCCGTATTTCTTCAAACCTTTCGAACCCCTCCGAACCTTTTTACTGTTCCTACCTACAAAGGGTAGGGTGACAAAGTTCCTCTTCTAACCTCCTGTCCGCCGACTTCCCTGTCTATGGGCCACGTCTGTGAACTGTTGAGGACCCGCCACCCGGTTGGTGGTCCGGCTCATGACCCGCGTCGAGGTCTCGGGCCCGGGTACGGGTCCCGTGAGTCACCAAATTTCGACCGTACTTTTCTTGTGAGGGCGGCCGTCCTTTGACTCAACTTGTCTAACCCTTTCTCGTTTTAGCCCGACGGGTCCTCCGACAGAGGACCGGACCTCGAAGGTCAACAGTCACCGTTGGACCTCATCTCGTCTAAAGCCCAAAGGAGGACGGAACCCCGGACCCTCTCTACCCCAACCTATGTCCCACTCACCTCACGCATCTTAACTCCCGCCGCGTCTCCGTATGTCCGGGGACCCCTCTTTGAGAAGTAGTTGAATCCGGAGGGTCCGGTCGAAACAGACCCGAAACATCACAGGAGACTCTCACTCAAGACCACGCAATATTAAAGACATTTTGCAAGCTTGAAGGAACGGGGTCTAAATAGAGTTCTTCTTAAAAACTTTCCCATTCCGTTTCTCGTTTTTAAAGAATCGGAGAATAAATCACGAATGGGACAAATATTCTTTTCCTTTTAGTTTCTCATACTAGTTAGGAGGAGGACAACGTATTAATTGAGGATAAAAATATACAATTTGGGGACGTCGATAAAGAATTCCCGATTTTCAACCATTCAGGGTGAACGGATATGGACTTCCGTCCGTTTTATTAAGACTCAAAATAATTTGTTAAGACCTGGGACCTCTTAGGTCCTTAACACAATCTCGGTTCTCTTGTTCTTTCTCTTACTTCGAAACCCAAACGTCTTTAGGTTCACCCGAAGTCCAATTATCGTCTCTCAACGTCGAACACCGAGTATATTAATCGTCTTTATTTTTTGTTTTTGTCTCTGAAAAAAAGATTCATTCTGTGTTATGATTTTGAGTCATCTGCGGAGTTCCTCACATAACTCCTTAGACTGCAAAGTTATTTTTAAAGTGTTCACTAAATATATACACAGCTTAAAACTCTCGATATCGGTACATCGAATTCTTATTACGGTAGGAAGGTACTAGGATTTCGTACTTCCATTTATATTCTGGAGTAGACTTCAGTAAAGAGATAACAAAAACTTTCGTGACATTAGCAAAACGTCGTGTAAAAAGGAAGGATCAACGAAAGTAGATCCCGTTTAAAAAGTAACCAATTGTACACCATCTCCTTCTAATGACTCTCCAAGATTGGACCGGTAATTATTAGTATTGTCATTTTTTATTTCATACGATGGGTGAAAAGATTTCACGAATTTATATCATCGGGGTGAGATGTCTACCCCTTTGAACTGACATCTCTGTTTAAAGGGTTCCAGTTCTACTCACCGTCTCACTCCAAAGTTTGGTATTGGAACACCATAGTATCAGGACTGAAGATTAGTGAGACAGGACCCGTTGGTGAAATATTTTACATCCAAAACAAACAAAAAAAAAAACAAAAACAAAAAAAACACACACACACCGAAGGTATCCCCGTTTTGGATGAAATTCTTCCACACTCCCAATGTATAATTGTATTTATTTTAAGGACTGTGTATTAACAGTGGGTTATTTACCAACAAGGATGGTTATGATTCCTCATTTGGCTTATCACCTTTTAGGTGTACCTCTATGGTTCGACCTAGAAGACTTAGTCGAAGTACCACTGTAAGATAGTCCGGACGTGTGGATGAAGTAGGAATAAAACATATTCTTTTTCAGTAAAGGACCAGTAATGGGTCAAGAGACTGACCCCCGTTCTTATGGGTCCGTTACTTATTCGGTGTCCCGATCTTTATAGAACGACCAAATAGATCACGGTCAGATTGTTTTATATTTTCATTAAAGATTTATGAGTTTTACTGACCGACTCAAAAAGAACTGATTACATATGTTGTAGATTCCTTTTAAAGAATTTCGTCGATACTACGGTGCACCGTAGAGGTCTCGAAACTTTAGGTAAAAGTCTTTAACTAAACCAATGGAGTAACGAAATAATTCCGGTATTTCAGACAGATGGAACGGACCAAGTAGAGGGATCTGTCTGAAAGATTGTGAAAGGTTTTACAGAAGAATGACGGACAAGAGACACGACCTTATATAGAAAAAAAAAGAGAGAAGGACCTAACGAGACTAAGTAAGAAGTTCCGGTACAGAACTTACGATGGAAGACACACTTCAGGGAGGTCGGGTCAAGGGGTCTCTCTTAATGAGAGGAGACATGAGGGTGTTTTGGGCCAATGGTGAGTCTCGTGGTAGTGTTCTACAAAGTAACTTCATTAAACAGAACACCTGGGAAGGTTCGGTTCCTGGTACCAAATGCGTAGACACACATACAGTCGTGTTGATAACGTCAACTACAGTGTCAAATTTAAGATACATTGACGAACAATTCACTGATTTTTCAAAATTCACTACATTAAGTCTCAAAATAATAATAATTTCCTTTAACTAACATGTTTCAGGGGACTGACCAAAAGTCACCCCATAGTATCCTCAAGAACCAGTAAGTAACACTACCTTCTTTACTTGAACTTCTTTACCTGGACTGAAGTACTTTCATGTATGAGAGACGAAAGTAGACATCACCACCTTCAGTACGAATTCTTGGACTGGAACTTACCCAATTTCTCTTGTTTGTGGTCGTCCTTACCACCGGTACTAACGTAACAATCCCCTTCTTGGTGTCTCATCCACCGGAATCAAATTGTAGGATCGATTCTCACCTTACTTTCTACTGGAACCTTGTAAAATTCAAGTCATCCTAGACAATGAGTCAAAAGTCAACAGGGAAATAAGACTCGACACGGTATAAAGGGGGATAGAATGAAAGTTCGAAAGATATTTTAAGATGAGAAGTGTCGTCAGAACCCGATCACCACTTACTTCTTAATTCCCTTTGTTACTCGACTAACTTTCGGGAAAGAATAAAGAGAAACCGATTCTGGTCGTGGAACAGTTCTTTTTACCACAGGACTTACCATCTTACTCACTTCTAAGACCCGGGATTAGGACAACAATACTGGTAGGATTGGTCGTCGTGGGTCGTGTTCTCTGAGAGACACAGAGAAGAGGTCGGTATGTTCAGAATAAGAACTATACCATGATTATTCCTAATGTATACGACAAGGGAAATGGATCCTTCGAACAGGTAAGAGGAAAACAGTTTACTTGATAAAGATTAGGAGTTGAGTTAGTAGTAAATGTGTCCCTTTAAAAGGAACTGATCCAGTCAGAGGAGTACTGACGACGAAGAATCATCGTACATAGTATCAATACCCAAATGTAAATAAACATTCTACTAAATTAAATACAGACGAACGGGACACCATTCTTCGAGGTACTCTCACCAAAAAAACGTGGTAATATTAGGGTCAAGGAGTTTATCACGATCTACGTTCCACCCAGAGTACTTTATGAACAAATCATTACACTCTTTTTTTGATAAAAGGGGGGTTTCCATAGTCTCCAGCTACTGGGGACTTTACCTTCTGTCACCTATTGAACTCAAGGTGTAGGTAAGTGACTCAGGGAGGACACAAGGACTGCGACAAACTTAGAATTGTTGTGGACTACTTACCCTGTGACTCGCAACGAGAGTATCGAAGAAAATTTCGAAGAGAATTGATACATATTCGATTAATGTCACTACTACTGTTACTGTAATTACATTCTCATTATCACTTATACACATCATCTAACTCGTAGATGATATATGGTCTATATGACGTTGTATCAATTAACGGAAGATAAGTAGTCAAGTGGACTAAAAATGTATTGTATACTCCATCCGTAAATAACAGAGATCAAACATCGACTTCTTTGTTTTCGTAGTCTTTTCAATTCAAAGAACGAGTTCTACTGAGTAGATTTCGAGTTTGAGTCTTTAAGGAACCACCGGGTCACCAATCCTGAGGTACGAAAGTGACGACACCAAGACCCAAGTCAGGGACCAACCCCTTGATTCTAAGGTGTTCGACACACGAGTCTGTGAACCAACAGACCCTGAGAAACGTTGGGGTACCTGGTATCGGGCGGTCAGGGGAGACAGGTATCTTAAGAGGACCGTTCTTATGACCTTACCTAACGGTACAGGAGGGTTAGGTCCCTAACTTGGGTTCAGAAAATACAGAGGACGTAACCGTCCGTCTAACAAATGGGGATCACGGTGGACCCTTCGGGGTTCGACATACCACGCTGGTTTGTTTATTTCGAACTTGAGTTGGTCTTTAAGACCAGATCTATTGAACAATCTGAGATAAAAACCTATAATCTCTATCCTTACTTTCAGTTAGTCTTTACTTAGACTTTAGGGGGATTTTATAGTTTGAAGTCATAAGACGAGAGACTCATGTTAGACAGGAAGGTTCAGAGTAAGGGTTGGGGTTATTTGGAGTGTCTCTGGGAGTCTCGGAGTTGAAGAGTGAGACGGATAAATGACTAGAGGGAAGTCGGGACGAAGATAGGATCGAAAGTGTCTCCGAACTAGGGGAGGATTGGAAGATGAAAATGACATAGGTAGTTACTTCTGAGTTAAGGTGCTAGTAGAGGAGATGAGTAGGTGTTAAACTAGGAACCTAGAGAGAGTACCTCAACAACACTTCTAATTTGCTCAGTCACGTAAGTGAGAAATTTCGTTAAGAAGTGTCTATGTATCATAATAACGAAAACAAATAGGGACCAGTTCGTGACAACCCATTTGAGAACAGACATGGCTGAATCTGTTGGAGTCAACCTAGGAATTTCAAAGACAGTTAGAAGAATAAATCGCTTCAGACCACACGACGCTAAGTACCCCAGCGTTTCTCAGTCTGTGCTGACTCGCTGACTTGACTTGACTTGACTCGACTTCGAGAGTATATGCAAAATTCCTTATAAAGTTTGGAGATAAGAAGTGTTCAGAAAATGAGTTGATGATTATGTGAACGGAGATCGTTTACTGGAACCGTCATTGGAACAATGGACGAATCGTAGGTAAGGGGAAAACAAGACCATTAGTGGTGGTGGGAGGAGTAAGTGGTAAGAGTACAGACACCAAACCCACCTACTGACATAGGAAAACCGGTATCACTAACCAAGTCCTTATCCATAACCTGGGTTACACTCGGTTAGTTTTTGAAAGGATACTGTAATCTTTGTACTGACATTTTGCATAGAAATCTGGTATGCATTTACCTGGAGAGAAAATGAAAACTGTCACAGATAGTGAAGTGAAGAGTTCGAGAGATAGATCCAAGGATCCACTCTGTCGAGAGAGGGTCGGGGAGATTTTGGTGAGAAGGAATAGAGAAGATAGGGGACGAAAAGAGTACGATGTAAGAGGAACACATGAGATTGACGACGACGACGACGATACAGCGAAGTCAGTACAGGCTGAGACACGCTCGGGTATCCGTCGTCGGGTGGTCCGAGGAGACAGGTGTCCTAAGAGGTCCGTTCTTACGACCTCACCCACCGGTAAAGGAAGGGGCTACATGAGATTGATGACGTATCAAAAGTAAAAATGACATACGGTCACTGAATTTAGATACAAATGAGTTAGGTCACAAGATGGACCTTGAAGTTTACAAACGACACATAAATGTAGAACTGTAAGGTTCCCGTAGAGTTTAAGTTGAATTATTTTTGTCTTGAATAATAGAATAAAGGTTTAGACGAAAGGGACGATATAAGAGACAGAGACAAATATCATGACGTTAGAGGGTCTCCATGTTCGGGTACAAACAGAAGACTGGAAGTGGAGTGGACTGGACTGGGTTGAGAAACAACCAGAGGATTTTGTAAATGATTTATCTAAGGGGTAAAAATCGTCTACGACTACAGGTGGACGGGCTGTTAGTAAGAGGGACGGAAGAAGGGACGATTGTCTTAAGGTCAAAACGAGTCCATAGGTGCACTACGACATTTCCATACACGAACTCCGTTGACCGAAGTCAAAGACAGGGTCTAGGCTTCCTACTCAGAACTAAACAGATAAGATTTGGTTAGTACTATTAAGAACAGTTTCTCATTGAGTCTTTATCAATCAATCAATAGACGTGTCTTTATAAACTGAGTATAAACTCTTTTTGTCAGTAATCTAACAACAGTTTCTTGTTTCCGTTTTGTTATCCTTAATACCCTCCTCCCCACCTATTTGGAGGTCTGTAAGACATGTGTAATGTAGAACAAAATATAAAACCTACTTGACTAATCGGTCGTCGACGAAAACAAGTAAGACGACGGTGAAAAACGTTTTAGGAAAATGGAAAGGTGGAAGGTGATCGAGTCGTCCATAGTGTAAGAGATCTTTTAGAGGTACCAGTCGAGGATTAGGGACAATGTGTGGTTCACATAATCTTAGGGAAGAAAACAAATCCTACCTGTGTGTGTGTGTATCTCACTACGTACGACCGACGATCTAATGAGAAAGAGATCAATCTACCCCTTTGAGATGTCAAATCTCCCCTTTATACACGATATACGATTTATATCTAGATGAACCCATTCCGTCCTAAAACTTCTCCTTTCTTTTTCGGTGCAAGTAACGGAGACTAATCAACACCGATTCCTGGGAACATACGTACACTCAATTCAATAAAGTCATCTCAGGCTGAGGCATACTGGGATACCTGGCATTGGACGGTGCAAGGAAATAGGTACCTTAAGAGGTCCGTTCTTATGACTTCACCCAACAGTATGGAAGGAGGTCCCCTAGAAGGGTTGGGTCCCTAGCTTGGGTACAGAGAAAACAAAGGACATAACCGTTCACCCACGAAATGGTGATCGCGGTGGACCCTTCGGGAAAAGTCAAGTCAAGTTACCTAGTCAGCACAGGCTGAGAAACGCTGGAGTACTTGGTGTCGTGCGGTCCGGAGGGACAGGTAGTGGTTCAGGGCCTCAAATGAGTTTGAGTACAGGTAACTCAACCACTACCGTAGGTTGGTAGAGTAGAAGACAGCAGGGGAAGAGGAGGACGGGAGTTAGAAAGGGTCGTAGTCCCAGAAAAGTTTACTTAGTCGAGAAGTGTAGTCCACCGGTTTCATAACCTCAAAGTCGAAGTTGTAGTCAGGAAGGTTACTTGTGGGTCCTGACTAGAGGAAATCTGACCTGACCAACCTAGAGGAACGTCAGGTTCTCTGAGAGTTCTCGGAAGAGGTTGTGGTGTCAAGTTTTCGTATTTAAGAAATCAAGAGTCGAAAGAAATATCAGGTTGAGAGTGTAGGTATGTACTGGTGACCCTTTTGGTATCGGAACTGATCTGTCTGGAAACAACGGTTTATTACAGAGACGAAAAACCACAAGACGTTAAGATCTTGTACCTAATAGACTACATGTAGTAAAGACTTTACCCACCAATGATTTCAACTGGAGGATTTATTGACCTCTGTCTGTCTGAGGGAATCCTTTGTGTATTTTGAACTGACAGTAAATAAATCGTAAAATAAGTTCAATATTTCACGAAGCATTATCGGAACAATTATCTGCGAACGGGTCCCGTTCATTATTAAATGACCTGTTCCATATTGTCAAGGGTAAAATAAGTAAAGGATGCCATATAAAACATACTTCCTTTTGTTGAGTGTTTTGAAAGTTGAAAGGGACGATTGAAAAATAAAACTTTTAAAAATTTGTACTACTTTTGAGTAATATGGAAAGTGGATCTTGGTGGTTGGCAATTGTAAAATAATATGTGTGACAGAGAGGAAGGGAAGAAGGAGAGGGGTTGTCCTTTTGTGGTATGAAAAATACTGACTCCTCAGACTTTTATTCAACCTTTGTGGTGTGATGGAGAAGTAGGAAGTCGTACGTAGAGGATACCTGTCAAAGAGAATGTGTCGGTGTTATAGTAACAGGATGAGTTCTTTAAATCGTAATTATGTTACTGTACTAGATTATGTTTCACATGTAAGTTTAAAGAGATTAACAGGGTTTGTAGATTAAATCGAAAAAAGAGTGGATCTAGAATAGTTCTGACAACGTAATGTAAACCAACAATACAGAATCAGAAGAAAAGGGATTTTGTCAGGGAACTGAATTTTTAGAAAGTGCTGTAACCATAAAGACTTCTGAGGTCTGGGTAGCAAAACATTTTACAGGGTATTACATAATCGAATAAAGGAAAACCAACCTAAGTCCAATTCGTAAAACCCCTTCTTATCACGTATTCTCTACGAAGGAAGAATCACGTCTCGTCCTCTTTCATCAAAGTAATAACCACTACACGACAAACTAGTGAAAATAGAGAGAAAAAAAAAACCATGTGAAGAGTTCACTTATTAAAAAAAATATCCTTGGAGTGTCTCTACTCTGGTTACAGAGGTAAATAACTCACAAATCATTTGACTTTACCACTTATTCCATTAATAAAATTTTTTATGAAATTTCACCAGTCCAAAGTTAACAGACCTATAAAAGTAATTTTGTAAAAATCGTAGAATCCCTTGTCTTAATAGACGTCTCAACAAAGTTTAGACGTTAAGAGAAACAAGTGTGTCTAGACCGGTGGATTACCGTAGATAATAGAGGTTAAGTGTCTAGTCGTGTTTTAAGTTTACCGAATTTTCTTCGTCTCATATCACCTTTTATGTCTAAGTAGATCTCAGGTCTCATCAGTTTGAACAGAGTAGGGGAATCGTTTAGTGTACGAAAAGGACCCGGAGTTAAAAGAGGAAACACCTTACTTCTTTCTCCTGAAATTCTAGAAATTTTAAGAGGATAAAATTATCAAGTAAGTATGAAATCAAGTGATAGTTTATATGGGACCTAGTAACACTGAGGATTGAAATTTACGAATACTGAACACGTTCTAGTTTAATCACAATAACAAAAAAAGACCACCTTTATTGTCTTAAAATCATTATTCCTCAACACCTTTAATAGGGAAGTTGAAGGGTGTACTACACCCTTTGGGTAGGATAACCCGGTAGACCCGCCGTGAACTTATGAAATCCAATACACCCTCACTAAGACCTTTCGTTGGACAAGTACACACCCGAGAGAGTTCAAGACGGAGTCGGCAAAATCCAGGACGGACTACTAACTGCTACGGGAGTGATAGAATCAAACGAGTCCGACAACATTGTTTTATGGTGTCTGACCCCTTGAATATTTGTTGTCTTTAAATGAAGAGTGTCAAGACCTCCGACTCTTCAGGTTCTAGTCTACGGTTGTACCCGTACCGGGTTATTCTCGAGAGAAAGACCGAGAATTCATACTCGGAAGTGACATAAGAGTGTACTCCCTTCGCTTCCCTAGAGAGAGTTAAGAGAAAATACTCCTGTAATTAGAGTAAGTTTAACTTCTTAACTACGAACGAAAACTTGACACTACAATCTCTTCTGAGAACTCTCAAGGAACCTGACGTTCCTCTAGTTTGGTCAGGTAGGAGTTCCTCTAGTCAGGACTTATAAGTGACCTTCCTGACTGCGACTTCGACTTTGAGGTTATGAAACCGGTGGACTACGTTTCTTGACTGAGTAACTTTTTCTGGAACTACGACCCTTTCTAACTTCCGTCCTCCTCTTCCCCTGATATCTCCTACTCTAACAACCTACCGTAGTGACTGAGTTACCTGTACTCAAACTCGTTCGAGGTTCTCTACCACTTCCTGGACTGACTCGCTGACTTTACTTAGAGTAAGTTTTGGGTTCCGAGACGTAAATACTGGATTAGTGGAGGGTTTCCGGGGTGGAGGATTATGATAGTGTATTTTTAATCCTAAAGTTGTATATGAAAAAAAAAGTGAAGTTTTCGATCTGAAATTAAAAAATCTCTTCAAAATCCAAGTGTCGTTTTCACCTGTACTTTCATGTCCCAGGGTATACCGAGGACGGGGGAGTGTATGTATTGAAGGGGGTAATAGTTGTAGGGTGTTGTCTCACTATATGAACAATGTTAGTTACTTGGATACGATTGTGTATTATTAGTGGGTTTCAAGTATCAAATGTAATCACAGTGAGAATTACAACATGTAAGACACCAGTTGTGTACTAGAACTCCCGTTCTGTCTCTATAAGTCGAACATTCGGAAGTGGAAGAGAACTGAAGTCCGTAGGAAAGGAAATGAGAGGAAGTTGTTACGTGGACACACAGACATGGACTTTGAGTATCGAGTCGAGAAGAGACGGAGACTCTAGATCTGAAAGTCAAAAGAACGGAATCGGGTAGGGAAGGAGGGAAGAGTAACGAGAACTTGTTGTGGACCTATATTTTGGAGACCTGGAAAAGAAGGAGGGGTAACTCAGGTGGTCAGGGAATGTTGATATAAATAGAAGACGGGTCGGACCCGTTAGTGAAGTCATTACGGGTATGTTGAAGGAGTCGTGAGTATCGTAAAGACTAATATGGTCCATATGGACTTATAAATAAACGTGTTATGTGAACGTATTATATTTTGTCGACACGTCCCTTTGTTTTTTAGTTGAACACTTCTCATGACATCCCATTCACATGTCAAAGATCTTATTTTTATATATAAATTACTATAACATTGGATTGGTTCGTTTATGGTGACTGGTTTAGTGTATAATAAGTATATCTCATTATTACCGTTGAAAAGGCCCACTTTTACTCTGTGGACGGTTACTTTAATTTTTATAATGTATACATTAGAATTCCTGGAATTTTATATCTCCCAACGTCTGTACACTTCATTGTTTACAAAGGAGACTACACATGACTACACGATACCAATTTTAACCTCTACCTCATGTTACTAACGTCTAGTTCTTTACACTGGGACTCTCAAACTTACACAAAAATAATATAAAAAGTTCTCATTTATTCATGTGGTATAAAGTTTTGTTGTACGAAAATTACGATTACATTTGGTACCCACGGAAAGAAGTATAAAATAAGGGTTATCTAAAGAAACGTTTCAGAAATACACTTATCAATATAATCTTTAGTCTTATTTCATAACTGTGTTCTTCCTGAGAATCTCTAGTAAGTCAGATAATCGTTCCCTTAACTCCGGGTTTCCCCGTTTTAGTGAAAAGGTTGTAACATATTGAGGCCACTAGGTCGGTCTAGATCTCGGACCAAAACTCCAGTTCAATAAAAGGGTCACTAAAAGTTCGGACAGACAGATCCCCGAACTTCCCAGAGACCTCCGTACAATCGTGAGGGAACCTTCACTCGTAACTAACAAAGAGTAGAAGAATTCGATCGTAGGTGATGAAAACTCACAGAATGTAAAACACCAAGACGAATTTTTAAACTTGATCCCTTTTCCTAAGGTCACAATTTTGTATGTATAAAATTTTTTAACCATTGGTCCGGAATAAGTAAGTTTACCATTAACTTAAAAGGGGATATCGATTAATTTACGATTATTATTAATTTATCAGTTCTAATCATAATATAAGACCTAATATACGTAAAGTATATAAAATAAATTTATCCAAGAAATGTATTTACGTTGTTTGTACAAAGATGTCTGTTTCTACGTCTAGTTTAAATTATTTTAGGAGAGAAAACGACAGAAACTTTAGTCGTCCGAAGAGGAACTAAAACGGTCATACGATGGACCGATAAAGTTTTACTTCTCTTTATTTTATCTGTGACATTCTACTTTAAAAATTTTTGTTCGTTAAAATCCAAAGATGTTTGATGGCTGTGAGTGGATCACCCTCAGACTGTACAACGATACATATGTACCGATCTTTGGACAGTCTAAGTATAAAGATACATTTCTTTAAATAAAAGTGTCGAGATAAGGAAGAGTTCTTACAGAAGGGTTCCTTAATATTTATAACTAACTCTAGTCTAATTATTGTCGTATGTAAAAGGATTCACAAAACGTATGATGTTAATTATTGCTCAGGGAGTTGTAAGGCCACTGACATCGGCACAAAAGGACCCAGTATGAAAGAGACTCACAAGACCTAAAGATCAATTGGCCATAAAATCATGGACTTTTAAAAGTCACTAGTAAAGTAGGAAGGAATTAGGATTTTACATAAACTGATGGTTTTACTTAAACTTATCTGATAATTTTTTTATTTTAGGTTAAAGAACTTCGCCAATAAAAGGGGTGATCTTGTTTGAGTCGAACGTGTCACTATTAAGTGTTTACAAAACTTAAGGTCAATACTCGAAGAAAGGAAATAATCTCGTTAATTCTAGGTTCTCTTACCTTCGTACAAAGTTTTTATAGTCCTCGTGTCTAAAGGGAATTGTAAAAAAATTGAAAGTGTCTTTTAATTTTAAAAGACTCGATATTAAAAACGACAAAACTGTCAGATTATCCACATACTGAAAGGCGTTATATCGACAAAAAGAAGTGATGGACACCACTACACCAACACTATAATTTTTTGGTTTCCGCACGTGACTTGAGACCGGTATTACAAAGGTTTGATTAGGTCGTACTTCTTTCTTCACTAATCTTTCCACTGTCAAAGGTTACCTTCTACCTATTCGATAAAGATCTTTGATGGTAATGATGACTTTTTTGATTAACGAAAGGAGGGTAAAAATCTCTAAAGGTGGTCAAGTCCTTCCTGTTTCACACTCCTTTGAAGTGGAACAACGTTGAATGGTACAAAGAAAGGATTTAACACCTCTCGTCTCTCGTGACCTAGAGGTTTCGTTCAAAAACTCTACTATCTGATTGTACGAATTCTCTCTTTGATACTTTCACAAAGACACAGATACTTACTAATCTAGTTATTGAGTGATAACTAAACTATTTATAATACCCCACGGGTGATATACCGTCCGTGACTCAACCTGTTTTTGTTTTTTATATCTCAGAAACGGGACCTACCCGAAGTTTACACTACATTCATCATTATTAGTCATTCTTTTTAATGATACCATCAGGGTTCACTTCTTTACGGAGTCTATAGTTGGATCACGGGAAAATCCCGAAACGTTTTAAACAAAATTTAGTTAAGTACGGATCTCTTAAGACACCTGTCTCCGATGTCGGGTACCTCAGTATTTCTCAACCTGTGTTGACTCACTGATTGTAAAAGTGAAAGTAAAAGATAGTTTGGAATATAATCCGATCGTCAAATAATACGAATACCGTCTATATAATGGATAAAAATTCAAGATGTTTCGAGTCATATTATATGATTATTATGTAGTACTCTAGAACCTTATAAACCCGACTACTGACTTTCGTTCTCGGAGTCTCCATAGGATCACTGACATAAGGTATCACATCATAACGCCTTTCTTCTATCCGAAACTAGATTTAGGTTCAAGAAGGTCAATAATTAACTTAATCGTCCTCGTTCAGTGAATTCTTAGTTGAGGGTGGACGATTGAGTCTACTCCCGACACGTTAAACGGGAGACAAGTACAATATAGAGCGACTATCAACGGAAATGTATTAAGGGACAAAACTATTTCGACCTAGATTCACCACTGTTTAACGAAAAAATATTTAGGATAGAGAAGTTAAGGGTGACCAAGATCGGTCTCTGTGTGGTGGAGTACTAAGGTGACTTATAAGAGACTCTTCCTTGTAATCAAAGTCTTCCTTGTAATAGACTCCTGTCGGATCTTTCCGTTACTGTTACACGTTACACATAATCAAGTCTGAAACTTAGGGATGATTTAAAATTTTTCACTAGGCAGAATCCCGAATAACCAAAACCGTGAAATTTTTTCGAAAGAAAAAGGAGGGAATGTTAAAATTATTTAATATTGTCGTAAAAACAGTACGGTCTGTAGTCTATTTTACTTGTGTAACCGTTTTTTTTTTTTTTAGGTTTTCTTATTTAATTATGTTAATGTTGAAGCAAGAGGAGGGTAGGTCAAATGGGGTAGAAAGTCAGACCAAAGTCTATAATCATTCATTACCTTATTATGTGTCCTTTACTTCTCGGGGAGGGGACGGGACATTTAGTCTTTTCAGTAAATGTCCTCGACTCACTTACGTCCCTCTCCATACACCATTCCCTTAACTTGGAATTACCGGGGAGTTCTCAATATTGTAGACAGAGAGACGGTCAGACGGACAGAGAGAGGGAAATGGAATGGTAGAAAGAGTCATAATGTGGGGTGGGGTAAGAGAAAAGAAAAAAAGTCAGAGAAAGAGAGACAAAGGGTCAAATATCTAGAGTCCCCTGAAGGGACCACCGAGTTCCATTTCTTAGGGGGACGTTATGTCCTTTGCTTTCTCTGAACCCAAACTAGGACCCAGTCCTTCTAGTGGAGTTCTTCCCTTACCGTTGGGTGAGGTCATAAGAACGGACTTCTTAGGGTACCTACCTCTTCGGACCACCCGACGTCAACTGAGTCGTTAACTCGTGTGTGGGTTCGACTCCTGGATAACAGAATGACTCTCCACCAGAGACACAAAGTTTGTAAACTCACTTTTTAAAGAGGGTTCACGGATTCTATGAGGAATCCCACTTAAAAGGGTAAAAAACTGTCACCTACGAACCAATGACCAGGAAGGACCACCGAGGACAAAGACTAGACACAGTTTAAGACGTTCTATAATTAACATACTAAGTTGAGATATAACGGTACTTTCTTCAGTCTCAGTACTTTTATTAGTTTTAAACTTTTATTTTTATGGTAGTCTTGTAACAAACCTTACATAGAGGACGACGATTCAGCGAAGTCAACACAGACTGAGACAAACTGGGGTATCTGCCGTCGGGTGGTCCGAGGGGACAGGGACCCTAAGAGATCCGTTCTTGTGACCTCACCCAACGGTAAAGGAAGAGGTTACGTACTTTCACTTTTCACTTTCACTTCAGCGAGTCAGCACAGGCTGAGAATCGCTGGGGTACCTGACGTCGGGTGGTCCGAGGAGGTAGGTACCCTAAAAGGTCCGTTCTCATGACCTCACCCCACGGTAACGGAAGAGGTTATATAGAGGATCAATATAAGTTTATACCGGTGACACCATTTGACTCTCAAAAGTTTTAAGTTCGTTCTTTTACCTATCGAGACAGTCCAAGACTTCGTTCTCCATATTCCTCAATGGTAAGAAAAAATTAGATGAAAGATGATACAGAAAAGAAAGAAGGTTGAAGTCCGATCCTTACTTGAGATAGTGAAGAGTTCTATGGTCACTAGTAGATTTGGAAGAAGATTTGAAACTGACATGTAAACCTTAGTAGCCCCTTTGGAGTTTTTTTTAAACTAAGACTACAAAGGGGTCTTTAATAATATAGTAACCAGAAGTCATTCGGGACTCATAGTTCTAAAAATTTCTTCAGGGACTACAATATTATGGTTTGGTTTCAACTCTTGGTAACTGCCAACACCTTCTTCAACACTTTGTTACTACCTTTTTGTACAGACCACCCGTCTAGTGAAACACTTTACGACACGTTCAATACCCTATCAAAACCGACGAAACTATCTTTAGGTTTTATTCTCACCGAATTTGTGATGTTTTCAACAAAGAAAGAATATAGTGTCTGACTCCATCATCTGTAGCGACGAAACTCTTCAATAATCTCTGGGTTTCAAAGAAATAGAATGACGTAACGGGAGTTAGTGTACCAAGTTTTGTTGAGTGGTGATACAGGTGTAAGATCAATCGTTTTACCGTATGAGAAAGAAAAATTCCTTTATTGGAAAGAAAAATTCCTTTATTTACCAATACAGTGAAGATGAGGGTAGGTTGTTTGGTCTTGAATCAGTATTCCGAACAACGTTCCTTTCGTTCCTTTACACTCGTCAATACATCGGACTGTTTTACACCTGAAAATAATAAAACTCCTGTTTCCTCCTTTATAACCTCCCTTTAACCGTAAGAAACGGTGTTTGTAGAATAAACAGAAAGGTTCCATTTCATAATCTCCAGGACTGTATCAACCTAAGTCGTCCTCCCTTCCTTATTCTCTTCTCCTCTCTTGAGACACCTATCTCTCTCACTCAAGTCACAAGTTTCACAACCTCATCCTCAGTAGATCCTCAACCGGATCCACTGAGTTCATCATTATCCACTCTAAAGGTTTTATTTCCTTCACGTCCCTGTTACCCTGATGTTCTTCAATGAACTTCGGTGATGTGTCTTCCGACAACAACGAACTAGGAAGTGACATTTACGACAACGAAGAGGGTAGGATACATAAATTATTGTTTTTATTTTACCTCAATAAATAGTCCAGTATAAGACTAGGGGCCTTCCCGAACATTTCTTTATGTCGTGTCCTAACGTTTTTGAATCACGGCTTACTCCTTAAATGTGAAACGAAAGTTTATGTCCGGTGACGACCACCCGTATCTTGCGACCCATACAACTAGTGATTGCACTAAATAACGACAGGGACACATAAGTCGATGTAAGACACTGGAAAGAAGGTGTCACAGGAGACGGAACTATTTTAGCGAGATAAGATACAATTCAGAAAAAATAAGAAAAAGACTTAGTTCATTCTTTGTTAAAGGTCACGTAAGTCGAGATTGAAAAAAAACGAGTAACAAATAAGGGACTTCTGACTTATTATGGAAATCTTCAACTTCTTAACATTTGACGACGAAACATGTGTCACAGAAAAAACAGGTCTAAAAGTCAGACCGGAGTCTGCTTGGAAAATAAAAATAGAAAAAATGTGTACTCAAAACCCACAAGTTACAGTTAGTGAACCCAGACGTTAATTGGTAAACATAGGGGGTTTACCACTATGTTTACCACTATGGTAAGGGACCACCGAGTCGACCATTTCTCAGACGGACGTTACGCCCTCTGGACCCAATCTAGAGACCCAACACTTCTAGGGGACCTCTTCCCTTTCCGATGGATGAGGTCATAAGATCGGACCTTTTAAGGTACCTGTCTCTCCTCGGAACGTCCGACTTCAGGTACCCCGTTTCTCGACCAGTACTGACTCGTTGAAGGTAAAGTCGGGGGTTTATACACTTTAGTAGAGTAACCCGTTAACTCCCTATTAACATGTATGATCTTTCTTACCATTAATTAGTCAATTCGTGTCATCATAAAGTTGTTTTTCCCCTTCCCTACGGAATCCTTTCCTGGATTTTGAAATCGGGTACCACCAGGTACGTAGATGGGTAGGTTCATAGGTAGGTAGTAAGGTAATTTTTAAGAACGTTTCACAGTCAGAGATATCTTGAGTGATCCCAAGTTTCTAATAATATTTTACAAAGGTCAGAAACTTCTCAAATATACAGTATTGAACTCGTCTGGGTCAAAACTCCTTCCTTTCCTTCAAACAGTCCTTCTTTCCTTCCTTCCCTCTAATATGTGTTTGACACAGGATTGATGACACGGTTCGAAATGTATGTAGTAGAGTAATTAATAGTCCTGATTCCTTCTGTTTCCGATATAGTGTTAAATCATCTTCTTATATTTACGTATTTATTGACGTTGGGGTACATGACATTATTCTCATCCTCGGATCCTACTTCTTTCTTTCAAAGTGTCCCCTCGGGGTTAAAGTAGACCCAGGACTACTTACCAGTCCTCAACGGGTCCCTCTTTCTACCCTTCCTGTGACATTCACTTTTCTTGTTACACGTACTTTCGTATCTTTACACTCCTCGTCCCGTCCAAACCTACGACGACTCCCCGATTCACGTTTCTCCTCTCTGACCTCTCTCTCTGACCCTGAGACGTACAGTTCGATTCCGTAAACTTAACATAAGACATCCATTACCCTTCGATCACTTTCGAATATTCGTACCCTCATTGTACTAGTCTAAATACAAAACTTTTCTACTGACCTTTTTGTTCGTTTCCCCCTTTTTCTGATTTATGTGAGTAAAAGTGGTTCGTTTATAAATAACTCATGACAGTATAAGGTCCGGAGAAGATCCCCGACTTCTAGTGACTCGATAATTATTTATTAGTTTCTAAGAACGGGGGTACATTGAAATTCCTCCCCCGTCCGATATTTGTTTATATACATATATTAGTGACTCACCATTTTTCAAGACACCTCTTTTATTTTCGTCCATTCCTTTTATCTATTGCAAGAAACGTTAACCAACTGGTAAAGTGAGGTATATATAACATTGAGGGTAACCCTTCCTTCCCCTGTAAACTCGTTTCTAGACTTCCTCCCCTCTCATTCTGTACGCCTATAGACATCCTTCTATTAAAATCCGTCTTCCTTATCACGTTTCGGGAAACATAATGTACTCTCGAGACTTTCGGGATTCTACTGTTTTCTTTCCCTAAATTCTGAATCAAAAGGTATAAATATACTTCCTCCGTAACGGGATTTCTTTATGACTAGTGGACAATGTATAGTAAGTCTTGAAGATGAGTGAACAGATTTTCATACGCTGTCCTAGAAGAAAATATCTAGTAACAACAACAACAACAAATCAGGGATTCTGTACAGACTGAGAAACGGTGGGGTGCCTGACATTAGACGGTCCGTTCTTATGACTTCAGTCAACGGTAAAGGAGGAGGTCCCCTAGAAGGACTACGTCCCTAGTTCGGATACGGAGGACGTAACCGTCCACCTAAGAAATGGTGACTCGGTGACCCCTTCGGGTTCGGGAAGTCGTTTATTCGTTCTACTCACTTTGACTCTTACATAGACCGACTAGTACCAGATCGACTCACGTAACGTGTGGGTCTCTATTTTTACTTCGGTCTTAGACCTTACTCTAGTAATCACATATGGTAGGACTTTGAAATCAGTCTGGTGTGTGTATATAAATTACGTGACTTGTGTGGAACTTTACGAAGAGTCGGGGATCCCTTTTTCATGATCTTTTTGAGTTCCCCTACCACCCCTCCTACGACGTACTAGGTATTACAACAGTTACAGTATTAAGTAGGACTTGTCGTCTTATTTCAATTATCTCTTTCAAGAAATCACGAACAAGTCGACGGACGGTGGGTTGAGACACCGTCTTTTTGTTCCGCCTTTGTCGATATAGTAATATCTTACATAGTTTTTATTTAATATCTTTACAGAAGATATATTCCTCATCAAGGGACACAAATAAACTTCATAGTCAGAAATCCTAACACACAAACTGGTGAGTTACGGTTTTTTCTTCATCTGTTATAACAGTAAAAAATGTTGATAACAGTAAAATTATTAATTAATTACATTATCGTACTCAGTTTTTATAACTTCTGTTCTTAACTTTTGACAGTTCTTTTTTCTTCTCTTCGTTACATAAAAGATCTCAAGTTATTTATTTTTTAACGGAACCCTACTTGTGACTTAGATAAATATCGTATGTATTTCCTTATAGAGACCTTCAGTCGATAAGGTAGACTTAAAATTCACAATAAAAAGTCGACTCTCTTAAAGTACCAAACATCTTCTTATAAAAGTAGGGTTTAGATACATGGAAATGGAGGATTTTTAAAAAGGATTTGAAAAGGTCGTAAAGCGATGAACCAATACCTTAGTTCTTGCACCTGTTAAGTAGATTTTAGATAGTTTATAAACAAATCTACAATTTATGGAAGACACAAATTCCACGACTGACCCGTTGTATGTCGTCCTTTACATTTGACTCCTTTTAGATCACGAAGGAGGGTTTCTGGTGACCTCCGTTTCATTTTTTACTATCATTCTACTATGTCTTATACAAGTCATTGGCCTTCCAAGGTTCCTCTCTCTCTTCTGGTGTCCAATCTATTTAGTTCCTTCCGAAGTCCCTTTTCGTCATATACCGGATCTTGGAACTCCGGAACTACCTACCTATTCTAAAGGTATCCATCTCTACTTTGACAATACTCGGCTGACCCCTTTTATCAAGTCCCGTTCTGTCCTGAACTCTCCTCTCAAAGGACAAAACGACCCCGTCCGACATACATGAACCCTCATCGACCTGATTTCGACCTTCCACTCGTCGTCAGTACCTCAGAGACCTGAACCTACAGTCGGACGTCCGACCTGAGGTAAGTCAGTCGTCACCCCGAGGTACCTTCGCCCACCTACACTGTACTACGCTATACTGTGACGAGACAAATGCGAGACTACGGGTCCGAGAACATGAGCGTCAGTGGACGAGTTTCCCGTTCCGATCAAGAGGTCGGGTCCCCCTCTCTAACCATGATATGATGTCTAAGTGAATCTGTCTCACACCATCCCCCGTGAATCCATGCAAGGAGAGTGAGGGGGTCCCTACTAGATCCACGATTTACACCGGAGACGGAACCGATAAATTCTCAGTAAACTCGAGGACTTATAAAAGTCTTCACTCCCTTTTTCAGTAGTAGTCGGTGTTCATTAAAAACACACTTAAATTTTATTCGATTTCTTTTTTAAATTTTTATGGAAAAATCAAGTGGATGATCTACTTGTCGTTATCAAAACGGGACGAGATCTAACCACCATTCCCTCTTCCGTTACTGTGGGGTGAGGTCATGAGACCGGACCTTTTAGGGTACCTGTCACCTCGGACCATCCGACGTCAGGTACCCCAGTGATTCTCAGCCTGTGCTGACTCGTTGAAGTGAAAGTGAAAAGTGAAAGGACGAAACCTCTTCCTTTACCGTTGGGTGAGGTCACGAGAACGGACCTCTTAGGGTCCCTACCCCCTCGGACTACCCAAAGGTAGATACCCTAACGTGTCTCAGCCTGTACTGACTTCACTGAATCGTCGTCGTCTAAACACCATTTTATCGTCAGGATCGGTCTACGATTTATTTTCGAACTTGAACCTTATCCTTTCTTGATTTCGATTCCTACTATGTGGGTCAGACATCCGATACCTTATGAACGGAAACGTTGTAACGTGGTAATATATTATTAGAGAATCTATAAAACAAAAAATGCAATAAATCCTCTTTGTTTCTCTCACAATCCTTAAATCGTTCTATATTTTCTTCACTAACGGTAAGATCTTTGTGTCTTTAAGTTCTCTGAAATTGGATAGTGATTACACGTAGTATTTTCTCGAATGAGGAACCTTCCTTTCAATACTGGTTGGATCTATCGTATAACTTTTCGTCTCTGTAATGAAACGGTTGTTTCCAGGCAGATCAGTTCCGATACCAAAAAGGTCACCAGTACATACCTACGCTCTCAACCTGACACTTCTTTCGACTCACGACTTCTTAACTACGAAAACTTGACACCGCAACCTCTTCTGAGAACTCTCAGGGAACCTGACGTTCCTCTAGGTTGGTCAGGTAAGATTTCCTCTAGTCAGGACCCACAAGTAACCTTCCTGACTACGATCTCGACTTTGAGGTCATGAAACCGGTGGAGTACACTTCTCAACTGAGTAACCCTTTCTGAGACTACGACCCTCCCCAACCCCCGTCCTCCTCTTCCCTTGCTGTCTCCTACTCTACCGACCTAGCGTACTGACTGAGTTACCTGTATTCAAACTCATTTGAGACCCTCAACCACTACCTGTCCCTCCGGACCGTACGATGCTAAGTACCCCAACGTCTCAACCTGTGCTGACTCGCTGACTTGACTCGACTGGCTTACAAGTGGTACAGTGTACTATATATCCATCGTATATTTCAGGGTCTCACAAAAGGAGACCCAATACAAGTCGTACGTATTTAGGACGAATTTGGAGTAGAATGGTCCCCTGACAAACGGGACAAACAGATAAGACCCGTGGTCATCGATCCGACGTCCCCAATCAACCCAAATATCAGGTGCATGTCTGAAAATTGTCATGGATTTCACCAAGAAATTGACAAAAAAAAAAAAAATTCTGTGTCTTTTCAATTAATTCTTACTGAATTTAGGGACACCCAACTCTTGAAATATCATCTGTTGAGAATAAACTAGTCTCGTTGTAACACAGTCAATTAGGTTTTTAAACCAATTTCAGGGTTTCGGATTTTTTATGTTACTGTTTTATACGAATCCGTTATACAACTACATCTCAGTTCCAGAAAAAAGGGGTGATTCACATCTAGACATAAAATTTCTGAAAGAACGTATTTAGTGTAGGCATTACGTTAATAAAGATCAAAGTCAAATAAATTTCATTTCGTCTATAAAGACTCCGTCAGACTCAGATCTTGAACAACCCTGAAAATCCTAAGGATGACACCAGAAATAAAATAAAATAAAATAAAATGAAATGTTATGACATAACCAAAACGGTATGTAACTGTACTTAGGTGGTACCCACATATACGTAAGGGTTTGTACTTGGGGGGAGGGTGGAGAGAGGGGGGATGACACCAGAAATTTGTAAAAAAGGAGACTGGAAATAAAATTGATATATATATATATATATATCAAATATATATATATATCAAATTGATATATATATATATATATATATATTCTGAAAGGTTCCGTAAGTTGAATTAAAAGTCCAATTGATAATGAGAGAAAAAAACAACAGGATCAAACAACTAAAAGTATTATAAATTAATTTTATACGAATTAAATTAATTTCTTTTATGATATTAGTGTTAAGATTAATTGGGTTTGTCCGAACCCTTTTTTTATGTTACTTGAGAACCAATCATTTGGTGTCGTCTTCAGCCTTGGCCTATATAACCTCTCATCAATGACGGGAGTACACGAGTCGGACAACACGTTTAGTCTTTTAACTCAGGTATCTCCCTTACCTCTCGTAGACACTTAGACCGTTCAATCAATTCACCTTCACCAACTTTCAAAGACGACATATTTCAATCGATTCGTCAATCACCTCTTCCGTTACCGTGGGGTGAGGCCATGAGAACGGACCTTTTAGGGTACCTGCCTCCTCGGACCATCCGACGTCAGGTACCCCAACGTGTCTCAGCCTGTACTGACTTCACTGAATCGTCATCGAATCGTTCGTCAATCAAATACGCATAAATTGATGGGTTTTATGTGTTACACTAAGATCTATTTGTAATGATTTCTTTACCAATTTGTGTATGTCTGTATGTGTATGGTTTTCGTTTCCATAAAAAGAGTCCACACCTCTCTCCTTTACAACCAAGACCCGAACGACACTCGAAGGTAAATATACGACAAATATAAGAACTCACAAGGTGGGACTTATAGGTAGACACGACATTAAAGATGTATAGTCCCGTAAATATAATTAATATCTTAAAAATTTGAGGATTTTTACGTCTATCACGAATAAAATATCCGAAAAGATTCTTAATCACTTTATTATGTATACCTCACAATTAGTGTCTCGATTACTCTAAATGGAGAAATACGGTAGAAGAACAAACTTACATTAACGGGCTTTAGGTCTGAAAGTCATCTCAGAAGAAGTTTTTGTATAGATGGTTGAACTTCCCCGACGACGACGACGACGACGATTCAGCGAAGTCAGCACAGGCTGAGACACGTTGGGGTGTCTACCGTCGGGTGGTCCGAGACGACAGGGACCCTAAGAGGTCAGTTCTTGTGACCTCACCCAACGGTAAAGGAAGAGGTTACGTCCTTTCACTTTTCACTTTCACTTCAGTGAGTCGTTCACAGGCTGAGAAGTACTGGGGTACCTGATGTCGGATGGTCCGAGACGACAGGTACCCTAAAAGGTCCGTTCTCTTGACCTCACCCAACGGTAACGGAAGAGACACTTCCCCAAGGATAACCGGTTTAAACTTTATTAAGTTCGTAGTCTTACTTATTACTGTTCTTGACTGTTTTACGTAATTTACAAATTTGATAGATACTTAAGTATACGATCCTTTATTTAAATTCTCTCCCCTTTTCCCTTCCGAGAAGAGATCGTTTGCTTTTTCCGGTTAATTATTCATATCTTTTTTATTATTTAATAGTAAAAATTTAGTGGTATCGTTAATGTTAATCAGTTTTTAATAGTACTCACGATTTTATTAACCCACTTTCTTTTAGCCCCTTACCCTACAAGTCTGTTAAAGTGGACTATCTTAGAGTAAATGATGTTTTCCTTTTATATGGGAATTGTTACCTCTTTATACCAGATAGAAGTGGTTATCTGGTGTACCTCGTGGTGGTCACTCCATGATCGACCGTAGTCCTCCATCCAGGGATAAATGACGTGTGTTTCAGTAGACACATCATGAGGACGAAGTCAAGAGGTTCACGGTCAAATCGGACTTAGATTAATATTCTTCCGTTACTCTGGTTAGGTTTAACTGTTCGTGAGACATTCTGTTGTTATAGTTGTTGTTTTATACATTTGGTTACAACGTTTTCTCTCTTTCCGACACTTTACTAAATTCAATTTTTTCTGATTTCCCTGTTAACTTCTTTAAACTTGTACTGGACATATCATATATTACCATAGTATAGTTATAGTTTAAAGGTCAAAATACCAATACAAATCTCTTGTAAGAATAAGAGTCCCCATTTCACAGTTGTCTTGTTATTATTATTGTTACAAATATAAATACATCTATATATTTTTGTATAATACTCTGTCTCTCTCTTTATTTTACACTGTTTTATTAATCCCTTAGAGGTATTTCCAATATACCTAGAAGTAACATGAACTTTTGAAAGACATCCAAACATTAAAAAGTTTTATTTTCGACTCTCTTTATTTACATATAGATGTTGGATCCATGACAGGGAGGATTAAACGATAATATATCTAAACACGTTACAACCCAGTAGGTCACGTTTGACGTGTTAACAGGACAGACAGTAGGTCAATATCCGAACGAAATACTATACGTCAGAGAGGGTATCGGTGGTGAACATCTAGTATACGAAGGGATCACCGAATTCACCAATTTTTTTTTTTTCAGATGGAGATTACGTCCTCTGGACTCAAGTTAGGGACCGAACCTTTCTAGGGGACCTCTTCCTTTACCGTTGGACGAGGTCATAAGAACGGACCCTTTAGGGTTCATTCTGTCTCGTCGTCTCCTCGGACTACCCGATATCAGGTACCCTCCGAGTTTCTCAGTCTGTGTTGAATCGCTGATTTGGTGGTGGTGTCGTCTTGTTCTTGGTTTCTGAAGGAAGAACGTGTCATTTCTATAATCACTTTGAACTATCACCTTCTTCTGTATAGTTTCTTGTTTGGAGGACTGTCCCGGAGTCCCCGAGGACGATCTTTAGGGTGATTGGCGTACCTTATAATTCGATGAGTGGTTTACGGGCTACGTTATGAATTTGGACTTCATGTTAAGTCCTCTACCGACTTCGCTGAATCGTGTGTACATGTGTAGTGACTCTGACAATCCCTTTTATTTGTCCGGTTTTTCAACTGTACTCTTAATGGTCTCTTTTATTCCATCTACCGTCAGTATACTGTGTTCAGAAATGACTCGGTCAATTTTGAATTTTCAAGTTGTCTTCAAAAGACTGGTTTTTCCAGTTTTCCGGTATACCTCCTTCTCGAACGAGACCCCTTCAAAGGGTCCCCTCTAAGGTGTCTCGTTTTCGTTATCCCACCAGGGACGTTGAGTTCGTGTTGTCTTAGTGTTCCACATTGGTACTGGTCCCGTTTCTATAGTGGTGACCTTTGAAACCAGAGAAATTCTTTTTAATAAATACAATAGTTATTGGAGTCGATACACCTACTGTGGTGAAAATACCGTCTTTTGTTTCTCCTTGATTTCTCGGAGAACTACTCCCATTTTCTTCTCTCACTACTTCAACTGAAATTTTGAGTTGTAAGTTTTTTAATTCTAGTACCGTAGACCAGGGTAGTAAAGTACCGTAGTAAAAGATGCACGTAGAGTGTTTTGTAAGGACAGTGGTTATAGGTATATATTCTTTCTCTCGGAAGTATAATTCCCTTTGAGATTCTATGTCAGATTTGTTTTTCTATTCTTTCATATGTGTCTGTTGTTCTAACAACATATGTTGTTGTCTCTCGATTCCCACTGAAAGGTGGTTATCCCAACTAATTCTGTGAAAGTAGGGAAGTCGTCTAACCGGTTCAAACACACATCAATTAAGAGAAGAAGATGTTTGATTCTTGAAGGAAGCCACCATCATTTTTTGTCTTCTACGTCTATTGTTTAGAGTGAGTTCTCTTATTAGAGATGGACACAACCGATACAGGATATCAAAATCCTAGTTTCTTTCTTCTTGACACTAACGACGGAGACAGTACTCTCTTACCAGTATAGACAAACTCGGTCATCAGATCTTACCCTTCCGTAAAACTTGTTGTCGTTGTTTTCGTAATCCTATTTACACTTATGGTTTCTCGGTTTCGTTTACCCGGTACCCTTAATGACTGGTATATTTAAGAACGAAGTGGACGTTCCCAAAAGACTGGGATCTTAGTCCAGGATACCCTTAGTGTTTGTAAGATTTCTTGTATTCTGTAGTTTTTTATTTACTCCCGAAATTTACATTATTATGTACACCCTATTATTACAGACTTGGAAAGTTCAAGAACGATACGCGGTCCGTCCGTCTCAAGATTCATAAAATAGAGTAAACCAGATTAAGATACTCAATCCACGATGATAAGGGTATAATGAATATCCTTTTACTTTCGTGTTCCGTCGATTTATTTGATGGGTTCCGTCTTGGTCCCAAACTTTAGTCCGTTTGACCGGGTGTACGAGAATAGACGACAAGAAACGACTCTACAATAATTTAGTAATTTTATTAGAAATCTGGTAAATTGTCGTACCATTCAACAAAATTTTTTAATTTTTGTCGTTTATACATACGTGTCATACAAGGGTTAAAATTCTTATATTACTAATTTCCTCTCTCTTTCTGTCCCTCTTTTTCGTTTGTACTCGTTCGGGTTCTTTTCTATCCTTCTGTGATACGTTCTACAGTCACTATTAACGAGTCTACCAGACAGTTATTAAAATAGAAGAAGAAGGATAAAAATACTTTAAATTTTTAAAAGATACCACTTTTATACCGTAAGAAATTAAATTTTTTAATATATATTTTCTTTATAAGGATCTTCGTGTGGATCAGTAGTTGAGTGAGAAGGAGGTACATGTACGGTGAAACTCAATGAATTATTAGGAAAGTTAATTTAGTGATAAAATCATAGGATTCATTATAGATACTTTATTATGAAACGATAACATACCCAAAAAGTGAGATGGTAGAACTTAAACGAAGTAACTGATACGATTTCCGAAACTGACACATCTAGTGTTGTTTGACACCTTGTAAGATTACTCTACCCTTATGGTCTGGTGGACTGGACGGAAGACTCTTTAGACATAGGTCCAGTTCTTCGTTGTCAATCTCGACCTGTACCTTGTTGTCTGATCAAGGTTTAACCCTTTCCTCATGTAGTTCCGACATATAACAGTGGAGTGGGCGAATAAATTGAATATACTCTCATGTAGTATGTTTTACGACCCGACCTACTTCGTGTTCGACCTTAGTTCTAACGGCCCTCTTTATAGTTATTGGAGTCTATACGTCTACTGTGGTGGGAATACCGTCTTTCGTTTCTCCTTGATTTCTCGGAGAACTACTTCCACTTTCTCCTCTCACTTTTTCGACCGAATTTTGAGTTGTTTGTCTTTTGATTCTAGTACCGTAGACCAGGGTAGTGAAGTACCGTTTATCTACCCCTTTGTGACCTTTGTCACTCTCTAAAATAAAAGAACCCGAGATTCTAGTGACGTCTACCACTGACATCGGGACTTTAATTTTCTACGAACGAGAAACCTTCTTCTCGATACTGTTTGGATCTGTCGTATAATTTTTCGTCTCTGTAATGAAACAACTGTTTCCAGGTAGATGAGTTTCGACACCAAAAAGGACATCAGTGCATACCTACACTCTCGACCTGTTAATTTTTCCGACTCGTGACTTCTTGACTACGGAAACTTGACACCACGACCTCTACTAAAAACTCTCAGACAACCTGACGTCCCTCTAGTTTGGTCAGTTGGGATTTTATTTAATTGGGACTTATAACTAACTTTCCTGACTACGACTTCGATTTCGAGGTCATGAAACTGGTAGACTACACTTCTCGACTGGGTAACCTTTTCTGGGACTACGACCGTTTCTAACTTCCGTCCTCCTCTTCCCCTACCGTCTCCTACTCTACCAACGTACCGTAGTGATTGAGCTACCTGTACTCAAACTCGTTTGAGACCCTCTACCACTTCCTGCTTCGGACCACACGGCGTCGGGTACCCCAGCGTTTCTCAGACCGTACTGACTCACTGACTTGTCGTTGTTATTTACATAAAAAATTTACAGTCAAGTCAAGTCAGTGAGTCAACACAGGCTAAAGTACCGACGTCAGTGGTAGACGTCACTAAGACCTCGGGGTTTTTTATTTCAGACTGTGACAAAGGTGACAAAGGGGTAGATAAAGGGTACTTCACTACCCTGGTCTACGGTACTAGAAGCAAAAGACTTACAACTCGAAATCCGGTTGAAAAAGTGAGAGGAGAAAGTGAAAGTAGTTTTCCGAAAAATCGAGGAGAAGTGAAAGACGGTATTCCCACCACAGTAGACGTATAGACTCCAATAACTATAAAGAGGGCCGTTAGAACTAAGGTCGAACACAAAGAAGGTCAGGTCGTAAAGAGTACTACATGAGACATTTACTTATATTTATATACTGAGGACATTAGAGAAACGGTTGATGTAATACTTATCGGTGAAACCCTGTCTGATATCAGGAAATTATACCCGAAGTCTTAGTGAATCAACATGTTCTGTTTCTCCGTCAAAGGATCAAAGGACTTCACGTTAACATCCATTCCCCGGACCCTTTGACCGGAAAATTTATGTGAGAAACCCCATAAAAGGAGTCGGATATCAATTCCTCTAGGAATATCCAAAGAATTCTCCCACAGTACTAGTACCTATACCATAACTGAGACTCCATTAATTTCTTAAATCATTCTATTGGTCCTAAGTTGGGTCTTGACATGGTTCGTTGGGGTCCCCTATCGAACACCTCTCGTAATCTCTATTGGACCCACTGTCACCTTCCCTTTTCGAGTAATAACGTTTGATTTACTTTAGGAGGTCAAAGAAAACAATGGTTCTTACTGTGGGACCTCTCACTGAAACGACAGAACAAACTCACTGTTAAGAATGACGACTATTTAGAATAGTATTTGATATAATTCCATCGTCATACACTGTCAAACCCTACTCCAACTCCTTCTGGATATTGTCATCTCTGTCTTCTAAACGGAGGTTTAAGTTTCAGGTCTTTCTTGAACCACGTCGTCTCCCTCGTTCTCTTCGAGTACACTTTCTCGGTCAATTCTCGACCTATACCGTCCGTTTTGTCTTCAACCGGTTGGTCACCCTTAGTCTTCGTACTCGAGTAGACTTCTTGACTTACTTCCTTCAAAAGTCAAATTATAGGTACAACTTCTACTGGTCAGAGGTTGACTCCACGAAACTACTCGGGAGATGTCCCACCTTTTCTTCTGACTTCTGGACCTTTTCTTTCAACGAACTTGAAAGGACTCCAATAATTATAAAGAGGACCGTTAGAACGGCCCTCTTTATAGTTATTGGAGTCTATACGTCTACTGTGGTGGGAATACCGTTTTTCACTTTTTCTTGATTTCTTGGAGAACTACTTTCACTTTCTCCTTTCACTTTTTCAACCGAATTTCGAGTTGTAAGTCTTTTGATTCTAGTGCCGTAGGCCAGGGTAGTGAAGTACCGTTTATCTGCCCCTTTGTACCCTTTGTCACCGTCTGAAATGAAAAACCCCCAGGTTTTAGTGACGTCTACCACTGACGTCGGTACTTTATTTTTCTACGAATGAAGAACCTTCTTTTCAATACTGGTTGGATCTGTCGTATAATTTTTCGTCTCTGTAATGAAACAACTGTTTCCAGGTAGATCAGTTTCGATACCAAAAAGGTACCAGTACATACCTACACTCAACCTGACGCTTCTTTCGACTCACGGGTTCTTAACTACGAAAACTTGACACCACAACCTCTTCTGAGAACTCTCAGGGAACCTGACGTCCCCTAGGTTGGTCAGGTAGGATTTCCTCTAGTCAGGACCTACAAGTAACCTTCCTGACTACAACTTCGACTTTGAGGTTATGAAACTGGTGGACTACACTTCTCGACTGAGTAAACTTTTCTGAGACTACGACCCTTTCTAACTTCCACCCTCCTCTTCCCCTGGTGCCTCCTACTCTACCAACTTACGGTAAGGGTTGAGGTAGCTATACCCAAACTCATTTGAGGTCCTCAACCACTACCTGTCCCTCGGGACCGTACGACGTCAGGTACCCCAACGTCTCTGCCTGTGTTGACTCGTTGACTTGACTTGACTTGAAAGGATCACCACCAGGTCACCAATTCTTGGTGGACGATTACGTTCCCTACACCCAAGTTAGGGACCAGGTCCTTCTAAGGTATACGGTACCCCCACTCAGGTACATAGATCTCGTGTTGTTCTCTTCGGTGGTGCTCTTCAGACACGTGGTGTTACTTCTCTTCGTGAACGAGTGGTGTTGATCTCTTTCGGACTCGTGTCGTTTCTAGGTCGTGTCGGTTTTTATTAATTTATTTGTCTCTCTAGTTAAATTTTTTTTTTCCTTTCTTTTCTCTCGACAAGACGTATTGGTTCTCTGTCTTGGTCTTTATTGGACCCATAGGAGTCTTATCAGACTCTTCCCGGGAACACCGTCGACAGTTGTCCTCCTCTGTGAACCCCAAACCGTTCTCCACACATTTTCCCCACAGAGACAAATCTACGACAGCAACATACGTCACTGAGAAGAGGTATTCAATGGTTGTCTTGGTATGTATAGCATTCCACACACCCACTGGTCTGAGGATCTTCGATCCCTCCCTCCTCGATTGGCGACGACACACAATATATATATAAAAAACGATACACAATGAAATAACATAACAATATGTTAATTACCTCTTACACGTCCACACATTCTTGTCTCCTCGGACCACCCTATATCAGGTACTCCCCCGGTGTTCTTACAGTTTACCCTGAATCGTTGACTTGTTGTCGTATTCTGGTCTGTCTCTGACCTCTACCGAAGTAAGCGTATACATTGTCTCCAGACACCCGACTATCCCGGACTCACTTAGATCGATCTCGACCCGATCCTCTCTTCATAGACATTTCTCCGTAAGGACCCCCCTAAAGTGTGTCCCTGTTTCACCTTGAAAATGATCCAATGACAATCCTCGTGACCCCGATCCCTCAAACATCAATCATAATGTTTCTAGGTCTTTTTCTTTGAAACACGAATTCTCCTTGTTTATATACCATTGTATTCAAAGGTACAATGTTTATCTATCGGTTCCATACCGAGTCCTTTGAGTTTGTCCCCGAGACATAGTTAGGAAGTTGGATCTCCCCACCTTACCCCTCCCTATACCCTTCCTCAAAGTTTTCCCTCCCCTATATACATATAGATACCGACTAAGTACAACTCCAAACTGTCTTTTGTCCTTTTAAGACATTCGTTAATAGAAAGTTATTTTTTATTTAATTTTTACTTTATTTTATTTATAGTCACAGTTTCGGTTTTTTTTTTTTTTTCTCCCTGTTTATAAATTCGTTGACCCTCCTTATAAGAGACCATTGTACTCTCCGCCTATTCTTGTGTTTTGGTTACATTTACTTTAGTACGACATTAAACTTTTCCCAAACTATTTCTACCGTTTCCCTTTTACACCTTTCTCCTGGACCTTGGGACCGGACACTGGACCTTCGACAAGAGAAAGACAACGTTCACGTAGGACCCCGTGAGTCCTGGGTGATTGGACTGGTGGAAGTTGGATCGTCGGGAACTGAATAACCAAATTGATAACCTAACTGGTTTTTGAAGTCCAAAAAGGTACAATGTCTTTTTTAACTTACTTAAAAACCGGTTGGGTCATGAAGGATATGTAAGAGACTCAGACAATAAGGAGGAGACTCTAAGACTGTACACAGTAACGATAAATAAAGATTAGAGAAAGGATAATATATGTGTAGTAAAACTTTGGAGTAAGGTAAGAATTATAACCACCAAGAGTTCTTAAAGGACCAGGAGAACTTAAGGGAAAGGGACTTACGAGTGTAATTTGAAACGTGTTACATAGACGGGTGAGGGGACAGGAGAGAGACGTGGGGGGAGGTTTTCTTTTAAGTCCCATCGATTAGTCACTCCACCAATCTTTTCCTTACCTTCCCTTCGATCATAAGACACCTTGTCCACCGAGGTTCACACCCAATTTCGTACCAACCCTGGTATATAAGACAGTGTATTATGAGACGTTTGACTGAAAAGGGAAAACATAAATTTACTACATTCACAGTTGTTTCTATACTCTATCATAACAAACGGTACTAAGTTACTTACATGTAGGTAGAAAGGAACAAGGTGGTTCCCTTTATTTACCTGATCCAACCATTACTTCCAGTCGACAGGTCCTACACTTCAGTCGATCCGACTCCCTCGTGGTTTTTCCCCAAAAGTGAAGTAAAACACGAGGATGATAAAGTAAGATTCTGGTTTGATGAAATGTACCACTGTTTTTGACGAGACCCGATCGGAATAGTAGACCTGGATTGTAAGTCCAAAGTCTTTATCAAAGGAGATCCAGTGACTTGACACAACGGTTTGGTCGGTGTCTGATATTTTATTTGAGACCCGTACACGTACTTTTCGACGTACTGTTGTAACACTACTACTGGTCGGATACGAAAGTATGTAGGACATCTGGCACCTCGTTTCCACCGTGACTCACGACTTGACCGGTGATGATCATCGATTCGACAAACTCCTTTTCTCCCGGGACCCGAACGTTTCTTTGACGGTCGTCATTTCTTTTCCCTCTGTGACCCCGTCGCGCCTCAACCACCACATCGACAACAAGTCAACGATTCAATATAGACTGAGAAACACTGGGGTACCTGATGTCGTCCGGTCCGAGGGGATAGGAAGTGATAGAGAGCCTCAAACGAGTTTAAGTACAGGTAACTGAACCACTACGTAGGTTGGTAGAGTAGGTGAGAGTGACGGAAGAAGAGGACGGGAGTCAAAAAGAGTCGTAGTCCCAGAAAAGGTCACTCAACCGAGAATTGTAGTCCACCGGTTTCACCATCACAACTCTTCAAGGTCAACCGGGACTCTGTGTAACGACTCTCAGACTGGTTATGACGTCCCTTTATTTGACTGAGTGAAAGTCTCGTGGACTCGTGAGTGTCGGTCTCCAGTGAGAGATCTTGGTGACGATGGTAGTCGACTTTAGATGTGAATGGTTCTGAGTCCAATAAACAAGGAGTCTGATGAAGTACGACCAATTTGTACAGTAATAATAATTGTTAATTTAATTTATAATGTATTTTTTACTTTACACTTGTGTTTTTGTCTTCAACAAAGATACTTTTGAACAAACTTTTATCATTCAATAATCCGTTACCAATTCCACCTTTTTGTTAATATCTTTAATTTATGTAAGACGTGAGTCGAATAGATTGTCCACAGATTCAAAAACGAAGAAAAATTTCTTTAATATTAACCTTTATCATGTCCTATATAATCCCTATGTCGAATACGTACTTTCTACTCCATCTTGAGGTTACTTGACTGGTTGTAAGTTACTTTTTTGGAAACATAGTTTTCGAATCGTTTTCTTACTTCGATAAAATTAAATTTTATGTTTACACTCCCGTGTCACATATCCTTTGGCGGACGGTTACGTCGCCTTTACCCAAACTAAGGACCAGACCCTTCTAAGGCGTACGGTTCCCCGTTGATGAACCGGTACACGTTGATGACTTCGGGTGTTCGGATCTCGGACACGAGACGTTGTTCTCTTCGGCGGTGTTACTCTTCTGGCATTGTTTCTCAACGGTAGGTGAGGAGTGGTAGGGGACAGGGCGAGTGTCGTTTATCTCTTTCGGACGTCCGTTGTCATTGTTGGGTCGTGTTGGTTTCCATTCATTTATTTATTTTTACGAAAAAAACCTACGAAAGCTTGACATCAAAACCTCTTCTGAGAACTCTCAGGTAACCTGACGTCCCTCTAGGTTGGTCAGGTAGGATTTCCTCTAGTCAGGACCCATAAGTAACCTTCCTGACTACAACTTCGACTTTGAGGTTATGAAACCGGTGGACTACGCTTCTCGACTGAGTAAACTGAGTAGTCGAGGGACTACGACCCTTTCTAACTCCCGTCCTCTTCTTCCCCTACTATCTCCAACTCTACCAACCAACCGTAGTGGTTGAGTTATCCGTACTCAAACTCATTTGAGACCCTCAACCACTACCTGTCCCTCTGGACCACAGGACGTCAGGTACCCCACGTTTCTCAATCTGTACTGACTCACTGACTTGACTGGACTTGACTTTATTTTTATGTTTGAACTACATATATAGGTACTGTAAAAATACTAAGTAGAGAAATTGATTGTAGATGGAGATTGGTTGGTTGAGAAACAGGACTGATGTAAACTAATTTCCCAGAGACACCTTGAAGGAGAGAGTAATAAGGTTTCTTACTCCTTAAGGGTACTAGTCAGAGAAGAAGTTCCATGTCCTGTCATCGTAAAGTTCTTCATCCCTGAAGATTTCTAGACCACACTAAGTTTCGAAATTAGGGTCGGATTAGTGCTGGGGTTTTCCTGTTCATAAAGATCAATAGACGATTTTCACCGTTGTATATCACAATGACTGGAAGGTCTCACCCCCTTCCTAGGAATATCCCACAACAAACACGATTATCTTCCTCTGTTTTAAACCAAGTCTTCGTTTCTTTCAAAACGAGAAATTAGTTTTTTACTTCTACACCCTCGAGGTGAGACTTCTTGTGTGAGAGGCTCTGTCCGACAACCATCCTGACAAAATAGACACCCAAGTAGACACCTCCCTCCCCACCTCACACCACCCCCGTTCACACAACACTTTCCGTGGGGTCTAGAGTCACGGTCCATTTTGCAGAGACACAACCCTTAAGATTAGAGTACGGAATCCACGTTCCGGAGACGTCCCAGGGGACACCCGTTCGTTTTCATCTGATTCTTGTTTTCTTCACCAATCTGGAATATAGAATGGTGGATCTAAGGTAGAATAAAAAGGGTCCTGAGGTCACCCGAAACGATCACTGTTTCCACTGTCGTTTTAGGTTAAAGATTTTCCCGAAGGGTCCACCGAGTCATCATTTCTTAAGAGAACGACTCGTCCTCTGTGTCCAAGCTAGGGACTCTACCCTACTAGGGGACCTCTTTCTTTACCGTTGGGTGAGGTCATAAGAACGGACCCTTTAGGGTCCCTGTGTCCTCGAACACCCGATGTCAGATACCCCCAGTGTCTCAACCTGTACTGAGTCGTTGGTTTGTTAAAGATTTTTAAGTATTGTATGGTCGAAACTTTAGCTATAAGGACTATTTAAGTCTTCGTTAAAGTCTTAGACGTAAGTAAGGTAAAACACGTGTTTCTACAATGATAAAATATAATGTATTAAATTTTAAAAGGACATAGTTTTCGTTGAGAAAGAGACACTGTCATCTTCATTTGGAGAAATGAATTTTCTCCTACAAAGGGTCGTTATGGAGAAAAGAACCACTGCGCCCAGAGAGGGGAACTCAAAGGAAAACCACATCTTCGAATACGAGTACTAGTCGTTACCAGAAGAGACTCGCGAAGGGACCTTATTCAGTGAAAAACTTAGAGAAGAGAAAGTAGTATTCGATACTCAGAGATCAAAATAGTCACCCAAAGTCAAGTAATAGTAATTTCAAGGAGAGACTTCGAACACTTACTGACGTTCAACAAAATAAAATTTCATATCCTGACTCTATAAATTGATGTTTATTCAAATTGTTCAGATCCTTTAAACTAAGGAAGTTGTACAGACAGACGTAGCGATCCAGAGACTGGTCTTACATTTGGAACGACGATTCAGCGAAGTCAACACAGACTGAGACACGTTGGGGTATCTGTCGTCGGGTGGTCCGAGGGGCCCAGGGACCCTAAGAGGTCCGTTCTTGTGACCTCACCTACCGGTAAAGGAAGAGACTACGTACTTTCATTTTACACTTTCACTTCTGCGAGTCAGCATAGGCTGAGAATCACTGGGGTACCTGACGTCGGATGGTCCGAGGAGGCAGGTGCCCTAAAAGGTCCGTTCACATGACCTCACCCAACGGTAACGGAAGAGGTTACATTTGGAATCGGGGAAAGATTATGAAACTACTTACGCACGAGTCAGTGAAGTCAACACAAGCTGAGAAACCCTGTGATCCCTGACATTAGACGGTCCGAGGAGGTAGGTATCCTAAGAGGTCCGTTCGTATAACCTTACCCAACGGTACGGGAGGAAGTCCCCTAGAAGGACTAGGTCCCTAGCTTGGGTACAAAGAATACAGAGGACGTAACCGTCCGCCCAAGTAATGGTGATCGCGGTGGACCCTTCAGAGATTATGAAAGTCTACTGGACAATCTCAGGAAGTCCAATTTGTACTCCGTGACTATGTGTAATAGAACCAAGATAGTTTACCGAAACTGGTCTCAAAGAGTTTAACCTAAGATCCTGGACCTTTCCAGTTCTCCGTCAAGACTCCCGTAATATCCTCAATTACCTCGTCTCTGTTCCCGGGGTAGTTTTCCTTGACAAGAGGAGAAGGGGACACGGAAGGTTGAAAGGGTGAAAATAAGACTTTGTCGAGGAAATGGACCTCGTGGGAAAACGTCAATGTAGTCAGTTGAATGGATACACATCCTGGGTCTTCAACTCATCTTTTTTTCGGGACCGGGGATTTAAGGGGTTTTACAGTTTTACTGAACGTGTTGTAAATCCGGAAACTGAGAAAATATTGTCGAATTGACTTTACATTAAGTGTACAATATGTTAAGTCAGGAAATTCACCAATATGTAACAACACGTTGACAGTGGTGACACATTAAAGTGTTATAAAAGTAGTGGCGTTTTAATTTGTAATTTGCGTGATCTCAGTCAGAAGTTTGGGAGTAGAAAAGTCGAGATACGTTAATGATTAGATGAAAAACAGAGACACTGAAACGAATAAGACCTATAAAGCACATTTACCTTAGTATATTATCCACTGGAAAAAACAGACCAAATAAAGTGAATCGTATTACAAAAGTTCCAAATGGATACAACATGTAACATAATCATACAGAAAAATTTATCGACTTATAAGGTGACATACCTATATAGTGTAAACAAATCTGTAAGTAGAAAGCTCCCTGCAAACCCAACAAAGGTGGATAGTCGATAACACTTACCTCAACGAGACTTGTAAACATATGTCTAAAAATAAAATTGTGGACAAAAGTTAAGAAAATCCATATACAGACCTCCGTCTTAACGACCCAGTACACCACTAAAATACATATTGAATAACTCTTTAACGGTTTGAGAAAAAGTATCGTCGACATGGTAAAATGTAAGGGTGTCACGACATACTCTCAAGTCAAATAGGTGTAGGAGAGGTCATGAACGACAAAAGGTAAAATTTTTTAATAATAATAATAATGTCAGTAGGTTTTCGATACTGCACTTTATTCCACTTAGTGGAATGACCACAAAACTAAAAGTAAGGAACTACTGACTGTTATAATTCGTAGAAAAGTACAAGAATAGCCTGTCAACATATGGAAGAAACTTCTTCACATATAAGTTCATTAAAAAGGAAAATTTTTGACCCAACAGATAACAAAACAAGGACTCTACACACTGTCACTTAAAATACCAAGATAAACCGATCCAATATAGGTTGACAAGTCAGTTTGTGAGTAGATACACAACTATACTTCCATAAAACGTGTACACTAATGGTAAATCTCAACTGAAATTCAATTTCTCTACTGGGAACTATTACACTTATCTGGATTTAAGGTATTCAGAATTTTCGTTTTAGACTCCAAAGGATTTCTTATTTCTTAAGACGGAGTTCTGATCTTTAGGGTGGGTACACAGACAGGTCGGATATCCGGTCTGGGGTCTGAGTGTTATTATAAAACTGGGTTAAGGAATTTTATTTAGAGAAGTATTCGTTCATACACAGACACACACGTAAACACACATTTATGCATATATACATACAAATATATATAATAATATATATAATATATGTGTAATGTAAAAAGAGAAAGACATTTTTACTTCCGCTGTATGTCGACTGTTCAGATAGGTCTCTTAGTCTATTAATCGTAAGACAGTATACGTCCTGTTATTTACAGGAAAAGGGTCTTAAAGAAGAAAGTTTCTACATAATTCGTGGATGATACACGATACGGAGTAAGATTCGAGACACCTGTGTATCGACTCATTTCCAGAAAAAAGAGTTCCTCTAATATAAGATCATTTCTTTCTGTACTGTTCGTACGTCTCTCCATTTATATTGGTGGGGTCCGACCATTATTCACAAGTACTTCTCCTAATTTATCTACCCCCCTCCCCGTGAAATCGATTAANAAGACCTATGATCTGGGAATGGTTTACATACTCAAACGAATTTGGTGTAGTCAACTTAAACAATGTATGTCAGTATTTTAGGATTTATTTTGAGTATTCACAAAGACTCCTAGTCTATCCTATTACGTACATTCTGTAAATTTTGTCACGAATTGTATATTGAGTTAATTACAATAATAATAATAAAAGTAGTGTAGACTTAAGTAAATCTCTTTACTCGGGACGAGTGACTTCGAATTTCTATAAGTAATAGTCATTTACGAATACTTAAGGATAATGTAAATTTCGTGTTATACTCCAAACTACGTCCCAATCGAAATACCCCGTCAGACCCGTCAGTATGTCCCGGGACCCGGACCGAAATTACGAAAAGACAGTAGTAGAATTTTAAGAATAGTTCAGAACTTGTTTTCCGAGACGTAAAAGTAAGACGTGACCCGGGATGTGTAATACATCGACTAGGACAATACTAATTATTTTTTCAGAAAAACGAGTCTTGTTATTGTTTTTAATGGTACGTAATAAGTCTTTTTTTGAAGAAGATTTACATGCGACAAAGTTTTCTGACTCTTTATATGTCTTTGTAGAATTGTATTAATTTACTTCAAAACTTCATATTGACTATTTGAATGTGATAGACTTTTATTACTGATGAGGGAATAAATCTTATCAGTTCACGGACTATTCACTTTATAGTTATATAAAACGTTATTGTTCTTTCTCTCTTTGACATCCAAAACAACACCATCATCAATAATTCTCAACCCCTCAAATATGACGACTCCAAACCCCTTAATACTTCGTTTTAGAAATTCATCAATAGAAGAGGGGTCAATAAAAACCAGTGGATGTCCTCAAGAGAGATTCTCGACCTGTACAACGAATTGCACAGAAACAGAATCAAAGAGAAAGACATTTTTACTTCCGCTGTATGTCGACTGTTCAGATAGGTCTCTTAGTCTATTAATCGTAAGACAGTATACGTCCTGTTATTTACAGGAAAAGGGTCTTAAAGAAGAAAGTTTCTACATAATTCGTGGATGATACACGATACGGAGTAAGATTCGAGACACCTGTGTATCGACTTATTTCCAGAAAAAAGAGTTCCTCTAATATAAGATCATTTCTTTCTGTACTGTTCGTACGTCTCTCCATTTATATTGGTGGGGTCCGACCATTATTCACAAGTACTTCTCCTAATTTATCTACCCCCCTCCCCGTGAAATCGATTAAACCACTTCAGTCACTTTTCAAGAGACTCTTCCACTGGTACACTTAACTCTAGACTTTCTTCTTTTGCGCCTTCAGTCTACTCCTAGGGTCTGTTCACATAGGAATCGTCTTCTGTCGTTCTTGTTTCCAGGGTGTTCACTCTACCCGAACCAAACACACCTCTGTCACTAATCTCGTGTCCTCAGTCCCTCGTCCCACTGAACACTCTCGATCTCCTGTCTGTCCACGGTCCGGTCCATCCCGAGACCCCTGGTTCTCGTCCTCAGACCTAAAATAAGACCAAGTCTCTCTCCGGAAACCTCGCAAAGTTCGTCCCCTTTATGCATTAGGTCAAAATACAAAGTCTTTCTAAGAAGGTAGACAAACGAGACACCTCCTGAGTCTACCTGACTTCTAACCGTTCCGACTACCGTCACTGGTAAATAACCCCTACAACGGCATTAGGTCCTTTCCTTCCACCCCCGAAGTGGACACCAACACTGGAACCCTCTATCATACTTCAATCTAAGTCCCATATGAAGACTTTGTCTCACACATCCTGAATGACAACCTGACTTACATTTCCAATCCTTTCCTCTCTCAAAAAACAAAAAGAGACTACTTTTCAAATTGTATGTCTTTTGAACCTTTTAAGTCCTTTCACAAGTCGTCCGATAGACAAGATTATACCTTTGAATTGAAAAAGAACGTGTTCTTTTTAAGATAATAATAACAATTGGAAAACTTCTAAAGTCTCGTGGAATCGAATAATCTCCAAATCCCCTAATAAGTTCAATTTTTTGTTTCCCCTCACCTCTCTCCGTCTCTTTTTATTTTTTGACAAAGTGAGACAATTTATGTCACAAAGGATTGGATTCAACTTGAAATTAAAAAAAACTACAACAAAACATATAGTGGATAATGGTTGAGATAGTTACTAGTGGTCATTTGTTCTAGATTATAACGTGACCTAAAAAAGAAGAACGAAAAGAGACAAAGGGAATACATATCTCAAGCTAAACGTCCAAGATTCGAGTCCTGGCAAATGACTCACGTGGTTGTGTCAAGAAGTACTCTTGAAGTACTTCTAAATTAGAACGTGACTGATAAGGAAGAGAATTATAAGATCCTCCATGTACCACGGACCTAAAGTTGACAGAAGGATTAGGCGACACAAAGTAAACGGTTAATAAGAAAAAGAGAAAAATTTTTTTAAAAATTAATCCCCTGTTAATGATTGACTGTATTTAGATTAACTGTATCTAGTAAGCATAACACTACCGAAGAGGGTATGTAGTTGTGCTTATGGTTAATAAGAATGTTTTCACCATCCTTTACACATTTTAAAACAAATTTTAACTGTAGGTGGTAGAAGGTTTATTGATTAGAGAGAGGATTACCTCTTTTACTGTCGGTCACCTTATACTTGATGTAACTATTGTATGTTGATCAACGTTACTTTCTTTAACAAAATTTGAACTCTTACGTGAAAATTCCACAAATATGTAAATATACCAGTTTTTAGGAATTGTACGTAGATAAATTAAAATTATACCCTCGTTGTTATAACCTGTCAACCACTCCAAGGTTCATAGGTCCCAGCTCCTCCCCCCATCCATCATTTTATTTTTATAAAGGAAACAGGAACATACTGAACCTTAACAGATTTTACAGTACTTCTTTCTCATGGAGTAAATTTTTTATAAACCCCTATCCATAACCATTATTATTATTAATCACGAAAATACGAGGTCGTCGTCAACCATGACGAACAGGGTACTTTCACCTGTACTACACGGAATATGAGTCGAATTAAAGTTCTAAAATTATTTCCTTTTTTTTAACATCCTTCACATCATATAATAGTATGAATTTCCTCAGTTAATTTAATCAGAGGACTATGTCTGATGTAATATTTGAGTAAACAGTGTGTTCAATTGAACCAGACTGGAAAGGTGGGGAAGGACCTATTCCTACCATCGTTAAAGAGTTATCGTTTTNAAGAGTCATCGTTTTAATAACTAAAAAAAAAAAAAAAAACCTGTCTCTCAGAAGAGATCAAACTCAAAGGATAAGACATGAAGATAAGAACTTAGTGGAAGACTCTCTAACCTCAGAGTAAATGTGTAACCGTTCTTTTTTTATGATAAACCTTCCTGTACCCTGTGACATAGAATCACAGGTTCGACTAAATTGTGTGGATTTGTCAAATACTTTCGTAAAACGAGGTATACCTCACAAAGGGAATAAGTTACTTGTGTTCTTTCACCACTAATAGATAACTTCGAATCACACGAGTGGTCCGTTTACAGTTAGGAAAAAATGTGGTATCTTAGAGTACTCGAGATTATAGAAAAAGGGACTTAAAAGTACAACTAAGAATGAACAATTTACTGTTAGGTAAACGGTGTACGTTATAACTGTATCTAGTAAGTGAGTCGATTAACTTTTACAAAGGAAAATAATTGTTAAAAAGTACCAAGTCCCCGTTCTGCAGAGAAAGGTTTTTTATTAATCTTCCACTTAAATCGAAAAATGGTCTAAACTCTTTAAACTCTTTTTATTGATAGAAACGTTTTTAAAATAAACGTGAGTCAAAAAGGTTTTCTATTTCTTATAAGGTCTTTTTATTACCCCCGTCGTCAGTACCTACCTTCTCCAGAAGGTAAATGACTCATGGGTAATATTTGGTCTTTGACCCGAGACTCAAAATGTACGTAATAAAGGAAATTGTGGTACTCCACAAAGAAAATAGACGTAAGACACCACTTTGACTCCGAGTCTCTCCAGTTCATTGAGTACGTTAGTCACTACCTACGAACCGGACCCGACATTGTGGTTCAGACAACTAATGTACAGTGTGAGGAAGGTAAAGTGATGCGAAATGACGAAGTGACGAAATCAACCACACTAGTTACCTTAGAGATGTGACTCCCGACTTCGTTGAGTCACTAGTGTTGACCAAGTCTAAGTGTCAAGGGAACTCGCGAAAGAGTCACCGTAACTATCTCCCTGTCCTCTGAGAATAGGGTACATTGAAACTAGAGAGTGGGTACCAGTTTTCGTCCGTCAGAGGGTGACCCTCCGATCCTATGACTTTTCGAGGTGCACGAGAATGTCTTTCTTTGTTCTGATAGTAACGAAGAATAGTCACTACCAGAAACGAAAGAAAACCATCGACCCTAAAACAAGATTCCTTCCTGTGAAACAAGATTCCTTCCTATGTAAAAGGAGATACGACGAGTGTAGAAACGACCACCGGTGTGTCGGTTGACGTATTTATCCGAATACATCAACCGACTATCCAAGTTATATATAAGATCATAAAATCTGATAATGAGTATCATAAGTGTTTTGACAACCTTTTAGATAAATTCTCTTTGGTTGTTTCTTAGTTTTCTCACCATAAGGACACAAATACATGTAAATATTTCTACTCACTATGTTTCTTTACTGTGTAACGAAACCTAAAACAATTCAAAGGTATTTGTATGTATCAGATCAAAAGAGTCCGGTGGGAAACTTCCTGACTAAGATTTTGTTTATTTTTTATATACACATCTAGTCCTCACTTTCCATTCTAACTAGTGTCCCTAAGAAAAAATGTTTTAAATAACCGTAAAAAAGGATGGTTTTATGGATGCTGAACGGGTTTGGTTCCAACTTTACTGGTACATGGAATAAAACTATCTTGTTTTTATCTGAGGTGAACTCATTAGTTCAATTAACAAAAGGTTATTAATTCTAGTAGTATCCACGTTTCTTTATAGTTCGAAATTGAAGAAAAGACTGATGATTCCATTATGATAAAATTGATTTTAAAAATCTTTTACGTGGATTCTTTTTTCTTCTTTTAATTTTTCTATACACTAGTATGTGCAGATTCCTATTGGTAACAATTGTGACTCACATGTAACTCAGAAAATAGAAACGTAAAATTTATTGTAACTGTATGTTCAGTCTCCCGAAGGGACCATCGAGTCGACCATTTCTTAGGCGGACGATACGTCCCCTGGGATCAAGCTAAGGACCCAGTCCTTCTAGGGGACCTCTTCCTTATTCGATGGGTGAGGTCATAAGAACCCGAAGGGACCACCGAGTCTACCTTTCTTAGACGGACCTTGTACTCTCTGGACCCAAATTAGGGACCCAACCCTTTTAGGGTGAGGTCATAAGAACGGACCTTTTAGGGGTCCCTGTCTCCTCGGACGGTCCGATGTCAGGTACCCCAGCGTTTCTCGGCCTGTGTTGACTCGTTGATTCGTGTGTATAATCAGTCTTAAGAATCGACATTCGTTGACTTTCTCGACAGTGAAGAAATTCGTCTTTTCTTAAATAACTTTTCTATAAACTATCGAGTCTTTAAGTATCTTTTAGGACCTTTTGGTCAGAACCATTTTTCCTTCTCATTTTTACTGTTTCTTACCGATTTTTTGGTCCTGGTCTTCGACCGATTATGGTACGTTATTAAGATCACTCCAAGGATGAGATTTCTGAAAGTGACTTCGACCATGAAGACTGTGGTACCCGAGTCTGCGACTACAGCTAAGACGGACGGGACGGTCGGGACGACGGGATCTTGGACCCAGTGGAAGTGATTACCCTACCTCAAAGATGATAGGAACGAAGACACCCAGCGACCAAGGATTAAGGTTCAGACCTGCCCACCCGCGAACTAGTTCAGGTACACGACCGGGGTCTACAGACCCTTACCACTGTCTTTCCAAGAATTAAGAATGGAGAGATTACCATCCTCTTGAAGTGTCGTACACTTCTTAGTGTACCACCCTTTAAGGGGTTTGGACCCGTCTCTCGACTATGACTCTCCGGTTTTAGGGTGTACTACAGACTATGTCACTCGAGTATGTTGGAATATATCGAGACATAGGACGAACTGGGAGTTTGTACTTCAGTACCGAATAAAAGGATTTTGTACTTCATAAAAAGTTTTAATTCTGAAAGGTACTGAGACATTCATTTCAAAATTAAAATTAGTCATTTAATCGAATACACTATAACACACATACGAGTCAGTACAGGTTGAGAACCGTTGGGGTACCTGCTATCGGGAGGTCCAAGGAGATGGGTACCCTAAAGGGTCCGTACTTATGACCTCACTTGAAGGTAAGGGAGGAGGTCCCCTAGAAAAGGTGGGTTCCTAGTTTGGACGCAGAGGACGTAACTGTCCACCTAAGAAATGGTGATCGCGGTTTATACACTATAATTGGTAGGATTTATTTCGAACTTCTCGTACCGTCAATGTTTCCTTCTTCGTAGAATTATGTCTCTATAGTCTTAATAAAAAGATCAAAGTCAATCGTGAGTAGTCCTTCTTCAGTGGGAGAACTTAAGGTCCGAAGTATAGAACTCCGTGGTAGACTCTACTGGATCTATTGAACTTACTCCGTTCTGACTGACCTTTTCCGTCCAATTCCTCAACGGAGAGGACTCTCCGACTCCGTCCGTCGGCCCCGTGTCCGGGTCGACGTCTTCGACCTTCACTCAGGTTGGGTTCTCCTTTTCTTCAGACGTAGACTGGACCAACATCAGATCGGTCTTCCGACGGTAGAACGTCAAACTATGACTTCCTTCCTAGGTCTTCGACAGTCCCTAACTCTCAAGGTCGGAAAACGTACTCTAAGTCCTCCTCGGTCCCCTGACTTTTTGTCCTAGTTCCACTTGAAATCAAGATCTTCCTGGCTATTATCCATTTAATGGTTTCTCTTCTTTGTGTCGTCAATATTCTAGGACTACGACCCTTTGTAACTTCCGCCCTCCTCTTCCCCTGTTGTCTCCTATTCTACCAACCTACCGTAGTGGCCGAGTTACCTGTACTCAAACTCATTCGAGGTCCTCGACTACTACCTCTCCCTCCGGACCGTAAGACGTCAGGGACCCCAGAGTTTCTCAGCCTGTGTTGACTCGCTGACTTGACCTGACTTGGCTTGTTTTCTCTTCTTTGTGTCGTCAATGTTCTGGTCACTTATCCCACTCTTCTCCAGAAGGTTCAGACCCACCGTCTTGATTTCGTCAGTAACTGAAGTTCCGAGTTAAAGAAACTTTCACTTTCACGAACGACGAATTAGTACAGGGTGAGACACGCTGGAGTACCTGACGTCGGACGGTTCGAGGAGACAGGTACCTTAAGAGGTCTGTTCTTATGACCCTACCCATCGGTAAGGGAAGAGGTCCCACTAAGGACTGATTCCAACCCGGGTCCCTCGATCCAATATCCCCACCCCAACCGTCTTATCGATGTAAACCTCGGGTCCCTGAGGGTTACTCCTGTTGAAGTCCCTGACCCTTTTTCCGGTACCCGTGTCCGACAAACCACTCCAACACGTAGGAACACAGTCCTTCAGTCCGACCTTTCTCTCCCGTGTCCACCAGGTCTACTCCGAACCCTTCTTAAACGGACGGAGGACAACAACAAAAAAGACTCCGACACCTCTAGATGGAGAAAATAAAAGGGACCTTGGGATGATTTCCCAAATAGTAACACAAGTTAAACATACACCACAATGGTAAGGATACCCAAAGGACTTTTAAGATTATGTCCGAAGTCTACAGGGTCATCAGCAAATGTCTATAGTACTGAGTTATTAAAACGGGACTTCTACGAATAGAAAATCCCTCAGACAATGAACAACTTACAAATTCCTAGGTCGTGTCGTTACGTCTCAGTTTTGGTGTATACCTCGATCTCGGGAGTCCATGATCTCATCTTAATTAACCTCATCGTTAAAGGTTAGATAAAGTGTATTCAAGCACAAAACTAAAGTACTCTGAAATCGGTATTCTTGCAATAAGTGTCTTTCACAGACACCGTACAAAACGTGATTGTTTTCTCTTTTGACGTAACTAGTACCATATTAATGTGAAGGAAAACGTGTTGAACCAGGTACGGACTGTCCACCTTAGACGAGTCCTGACCGACACTTGGGACGTTTTGACGATACGACGACGACGACGATTCAGCGAAGTCAGCACAGGTTGAGACACGCTGGGGTATCTGCCGTCGGGTGGTCCGAGGAGGCAGGGACCCTAAGAGGTCCGTTCTTGTGTCCTTCACCCAACGGTACAGGAAGAGGTTACGTACTTTCACTTCTCACTTTCACTTCAGCGAGTCAGCACAGGCTGAGAATCGTTGGGGTACCAGACGTCGGATAGTCCGAGGAGGTGGGTACCCTAAAAGGTCCGTTCTTATGACCTCACCCAACGGTGACGGAAGAGGCGTTTTGATGATATACTATACTATTTAATAACAGTAGGACGAAGTCTCCGACACAGTGTAACGGACGTTGGTAACCTACCTGGATGGAAAATTTTTATCTACACAAAAACGTGAGAACTTTGATGAATAAAAGAATGAGAAACAGTGTCGGTCGGATCAAATTCGACTGCCATTTTTCTCCAAAACCTCCAAAAGGTGGTGTTCCAATAAATTTCAAGAAACTCGACGGCGGTCTAGAAGTAAATCGTAAAATTATTTGAAGGACCCGGTTCCTCATTAAAAGGACATAGGAGAAACAGGAGTCGTACTTCATTATCATGTTTTCTCCCAGTAGTAAAAATCCGGTCAGTAGACGTACTTAATATTTTAATAGGAATACTTATTGGTCTATATTACAGACCCCATCTCTTTTTCCCTCGTCCAAAGAAAGACACCAATTGTAATTTGTCCCTACCAGTATCTATGTAGTTCCCACATTCTTTCACGGTTGTCTTTATAAAAATTGTGTCTATCAATCTTTTCTGTAATTTTCTTTGACGTGTATGTCAGTTCAATATCCTTCCATTGATCTTAATTTAACGGATTTGTAAACGAATGACCACCACAGGAATAGACCTCCGAGAGATTTCCGTTTTCATGACTATCTATGGGTACAAATGTACCACTATACCTTTAACCGGAGGTTCTGTCAACATTCCGAGGGGTCTCTTAAAAAACCTTGGACGTAGAGACCCACGCCACACTACAGTGAAAAATCACAAAGATCCGTAACACGGTTTTGAGTCAAAGTCCTTTTATTAACGTTTTTACAAATTTATTAAACGTACTCCAAACACTTTCGATTCCTTTTCGACGGACAAGGTAAGGGTTTCCTCTAAAGTTCTGTGTTAGTTACAATCCGGCGTTTTTGTGACAAATCTGTCTTATTAATAGTCGGGAAAGGGAAGAGAAAGTAATAATTTGACTCCGAATAAGGGAGACTCCCAAAGTGGACCGTATACCTTTCTGACAACAACGATTCAGGGGAAATACCTACAAGTTTGTCCGATTCGTTTAAGTCTCAAATGATTTAAGTAAGTACCTGTACTAAACTGTACTTCAACGAAGACACAGTACTAATCGAAAAAACAAAGATAAGTACAATATTAGTTCATACTACCTTAATATATCTTACCAAGGTTTGATGTACCTCTTAAGAACTTTTATATAGGGTTACGACTCAAGTAAAGTCAGTAACAACCGTGGAATTTTGACTCGAGTTTCTTGGGCTTCACTGTCCTAGTAGTTTTGTTGTGTGTCTTCCTACGTCACCCACCTTATCATAATTCTGTTTTTTCACTTCAGTACAAATTTAACACAATGTCGATAGTTACGGGTCCAATGTCATGTCAATAAAGAAATCCCTTGATGAGTTTCATAACAAACTCACCTTAATTTCAATAAAAGTGTCTCTAAGAATTTTACTGTAGAACACTAAATTTCTCTGTACCATGAGAAGTATAGCATCAAATAACTAAAACTGTCGAGTCCTTACTGTAACTTATTGACCGTGTTGAATAAGAACGGGGAGAGGAATATGACGGATAAGTTTGGTGAGACACGTTGATCAAAAAGGAGACGGAACAGACACCTTCCGTCATAATACATTTATCCATCCATCTATTAACGTATATATACGAATCGATTGTTTTTCAGAAACCTGTGAATGTTAGATTTGTCTGAATACGATGATTAATTACGGACGATTCAGCGAAGTCAGCTCAGGCTGAGACACGTTGGGGTATCTACCGTCGGGTGGTCCGAGGAGGCAGGGACCCTAAGAGGTCCGTTCTTGTGACCTCACCGAACGGTAAAGGAAGAGGTTACGTACTTTCACTTTTCACTTTCACTTCAACGAGTCAGCACAGGTTGAGCATCGCTGGGGTACCTGACGTCGGGTGGTCCGAGGAGGTAGGTACCCTAAAAGGTCCGTTCTCATGACCTCACCCAACGGTAACGGATCAACACACATTATCAATTTCTGAATTTTGTAATTAAACTCCCCAAAGAGACCAACGAGTCACCATTTCTTGGATGGGCGGTTACGTCCTCTGTACCCAAGTTAGAGACCAGTCCTTCTAGGGTGGACGACGTCTCGTTGTTTGGACACACGGTGTTGATAACTCGGACGCGAGATCTCGGGTCCTCGGTGTTGATGACTTCGGTCACTCGGGGTCTAGGATAAGAGGTGCTCTTTTCGGTGGTATTTCTCTTCGAACACGTGACGTTGATCTCTCATCGACGGTGAACGAGGTTATCTCTTTTTGATCGTCTCGTTACTTTTGGGTCGTGTTGGTTTATTTATTTTTAAATTTTTTGTGTAATTAAACTTCGAGTCGTAATAAAGGGTGAAACCCGGAGGTCACCCTTTATCCCTCTTCAACCGAAGAAGTGAAGACTGAGACGGAAAAGAAGGGATTGCTAGTGATTGACACTGAAGACTAGAGTCATCTCAACCCTACACTCACTCTCTTTTTTTTATTTTGTATTCCTTTGTCCGTTTCCAAATGAACTAAGGGCTACACAACTGTGAGAAGTCTGAACCACTTACAAATTCGACTAAAAAGGTAGTACNTGAAGTGTAAGGTCCTACAGACCGAGATCCACTCACACTGACTACTGTGGCAACACTAATAGACCCAGCACTTCTAGAAAAAACATGTCAAGCAGACACATAAGAACAGTCGAGAAGAATTGTAGAAGACGAAGACAATCCAGGTATGGTAAAGACAGGAAATAGCTCGGGTAGAAACGTACTTTACAAGGGAACCATAGAGATTAAAAGAACTTCTCTAGAGATCAGAAAGGGTAGGATGACAAAAGGAGATAAAGAAACGTAACTATGGACATTGGGTACGTCTCGTCACATACCACACAACCGATTACAATGATATTGACTCACAGATAAAACACGGGACCACCGAGTCAACCAATTTTTAGACGGACGTTTCGACCTCTGGGCCGAAGCTAGGGACCCAACCCTTCGAGACGACCTCTTCCTTTACCGTTGGGAGAGGTCATAAGAACCGACCCTTTAGGGAANGTATATATACGAATCGATTGTTTTTCAGAAACCTGTGAATGTTAGATTTGTCTGAATACGATGATTAATTACGGACGATTCAGCGAAGTCAGCACAGGCTGAGACACGTTGGGGTATCTACCGTCGGGTGGTCCGAGGAGGCAGGGACCCTAAGAGGTCCGTTCTTGTGACCTCACCGAACGGTAAAGGAAGAGGTTACGTACTTTCACTTTTCACTTTCACTTCAACGAGTCAGCACAGGTTGAGAATCGCTGGGGTACCTGACGTCGGGTGGTCCGAGGAGGTAGGTGCCCTAAAAGGTCCGTTCTCATGACCTCACCCAACGGTAACGGATCAAGACACATTATCAATTTCTGAATTTTGTAATTAAACTCCCCAAAGAGACCAACGAGTCACCATTTCTTGGATGGGCGGTTACGTCCTCTGTACCCAAGTTAGAGACCAGTCCTTCTAGGGTGGACGACGTCTCGTTGTTTGGACACACGGTGTTGATAACTCGGACGCGAGATCTCGGGTCCTCGGTGTTGATGACTTCGGTCACTCGGGGTCTAGGATAAGAGGTGCTCTTTTCGGTGGTATTTCTCTTCGAACACGTGACGTTGATCTCTCATCGACGGTGAACGAGGTTATCTCTTTTTGATCGTCTCGTTACTTTTGGGTCGTGTTGGTTTATTTATTTTTAAATTTTTTGTGTAATTAAACTTCGAGTCGTAATAAAGGGTGAAACCCGGAGGTCACCCTTTATCCCTCTTCAACCGAAGAAGTGAAGACTGAGACGGAAAAGAAGGGATTGCTAGTGATTGACACTGAAGACTAGAGTCATCTCAACCCTACACTCACTCTCTTTTTTTTGTTTTGTATTCCTTTGTCCGTTTCCAAATGAACTAAGGGCTACACAACTGTGAGAAGTCTGAACCACTTACAAATTCGACTAAAAAGGTAGTACCCAAGTAGATAGATAGATAGATAGATAGATAGATAGATAGATATATAAAAACTCTAAGGGTGTAGTGACCTACAGAGAGTAAACCTTTCACGAAACTTTCTTTCTTTATATAGAAGAGTTTCACTAGAAAAGACTACGGAAGTAATGAGAGGAACTCATAGATCGTCTTTTGAACATGGAGAAGTACGACTCCAGAGGAGTGTGAAACACATCAGGAAGACCCGTCTTGGAATCTATTGAGACCGAGTAAAACGAGAAAATATTGAATTGGACCAGGTGTTTTGTGATTGCTATAGTTGATGTAATAACAATAAGGGGAGGTGTAACACCGATTTACATCGAACTTCGAACTCAGTCAAAAATGAAAAAACGGGTACACAGTCTGTACGTCAGGGGTACGATCCCTTGTGTATCTTACGTAAGACTCACCTACGTTTTATCCGGGAGAATGTAAACTCCACTTCTTCTTCATAGAGGGTAGAAGGGATCAAAAATCTCGTAATCTGAGAGTCATGTTGATAGAGGTTTCTGTAAGAAAGAGACCTGTGGAGCTTTGAGAAAAACCTTCATGAAGAATCCATAGGAGTTTTGAGTGAAACCTTATAACGACATCTACTTTCAGTTTTGAAGACGTTTACTAATACGGGATGTGTTCCTATAGCTCGATTTCCTACTCACTTATATCTTAATGCGGAAAGCAGGGGATCGTTATGTTGTACGGTCTCCCGTGAAACGACATTGAGTGGATTGGTCACCACAACGAAAAAACGGTCAAACGTGTTTCCGTGAATAACGGAACTTCGAGAGTACACTTTGACTCTCAGGGTGAACTTTAGAGTGAAACAAAACTACTCAATATTCTAATCTTAAAAGAGACATACTTTTGGTAGATACCTATAACGACTGTAAACGTTGTTGTGAAGTTGTCGTATGGTTTTTTAACGGTTCTCCGGTTTCAACAGTAGAACAGTGAAAAATAATCTTGTTTCATAGTATAAAAATCTCAAAAAGAAGGTTGTTCTCAAGATTTTATCAAGTTACTTCTTTCTTTTTAGAAAAGTTGTTTCCGCGAATCTGTTGATCCATAGTGTACGTTCTTTTTTTACTGGGGATGGAGTACGGTATATGTTTTAAATTGAGGTCTATCCAATATCTCATTCTTGTTTGTGATATTTTAGAATCTTTTTTGTATCCTTATTTAGGACTCCGGAACCTGATTCCCCTTGTTCTACCGTTTCCTCATCCACCTGTACCTCATATAAAGAGAAGTGCCTATGTAGTCCTTATATGGAAGTCTGTTTTTTCACGTAAGTCTTGACTCTCGTCTGTCCTCATGGACTGGTCGTTATTTCTTATATATCTTGGTACGTTTTGAGTCATCCTGTTTCCTTGATCCCCCTTTTTACCCTCACAATCATCCTGACCTGGACAGGAGTCACCCACCCCCTTGACTTCGTCCCCAGGGTAGGGGTGTAGTCCCGTTAACAGACTTAGTCTCCTCTTTACAAATTCAGACTCTCACTTTGTCGACTAGACACCGTCGGATTTTACCTTACTCTTAGTCTGTCATGAACGGTGTCGGTATATAGGAGACCTGTCCCTACGTCCAGGGGACCTTCCACATCACCGACCCTCAAATCCCTAACACTTCGTTAGGGTCCCACTCCCGACGACGACTGTCGTCTCTCTACCTAATTCCCCTACACTTCCTCCTCTAACACCCCCTTTTATGGACACCTCCTTTCGGTCCGTCGGTACCTTCGTTCCGTTATGACGACTCAGTGTGCATCCCCCACTTCGGTAGTGGTATCGTAGAGAGAGGGGTGTACGGTCGTATCCGTAGACTTTTTATCTCTCCGACCGGGTAGTTTACAGACTACGTGACTTGATGTCTGATCCTGGGGTCGGTCCTCTTCCGTTACCGTGGCGTGAGGTCATGAGAACGGACCTTTTAGGGTACCTGCCTCCTCGGACCATCTGACGTCAGGTACTCCAGCGATTCTCAGTCTGTGCTGACTCGTTGAAGTGAAAGTGAAAAGTGAAAGGACGTAACCTCTTCCTTTACCGTTGGGTGAGGTCACAAGAACGGACCTCTTAAGGTCCCTACCACCTCGGACTACCCGACGGCTGTTACCCCAGTGTGTCTCAGCCTGTACTGACTTCACTGAATCGTCGTCATCGTCGTCATCCCACTAGGAAATTCACTGACTACACGGTTTGTTGTCTTATCCTGGGGTGAGTCCCACGGGGAAATCCTTGGACATAGATGTCTCCTCCTGGGGTCGGTCCCCCCGGTGAGATACACGGACTACACGGTTTGTGTTTCTTCCGAGGGTCCGTTCCCTCGGGAGATTGACGGACTTACCCGATTCGATGTCTCTTTCTGACCGGTTTCTCCGGAAGACTAGTGGTCGATGTTCTCCGAGTCTTTCTCTGTGTCTCTGTGACAGAGACGGTGTCTTTGTCAGGTCACAGGGACGCGTGAACGGTGGTGTCCCAGGGACGTTCGGTTCATCGACGTGGTGGAAGTGCGAGACGGTACACGACGATGTCCGTTTTTTAAGAACGTTAATACGTACGTCCAGTGGAACCAGCACAGGTCCAGAAACGGTGGGACACCTGACACCGGACGGTCCGAAGAGACAGCCCCCCAAAGAGGTCCGTCCTTATGACCTCGTATAACCGGTTATGGCCGACGGTATGGGAAGATCTCGTGATATAAAGGACGACGAGATCGACGGTTGAGGGGACTCATGGACCACGACGGTCTTGAGGACGTTAGGAGGTGGGGACTGGGAGTGCCCCCGTCTGGGTTCAGTAAGTCTCGTCGGAGTCCTCGTTTGGGGTCACCTGTTGGGTGTATGTCTCCACCTTTATTTTGGTGTTGACTTTGGGTCCCTGTCACATCGATTCCTTCTTCTAGGATTTGGAAGGGTGATCGACATGTTCACCGGATAATTTAGGTGTGCTAGTTGATCCATCTAAGACACAGATACCTTATATATTTTCCTGTAACTCTCGAGGGTGTTTTCTTTTACGTGATCAAGCCTATCAACACCTGTAATCTCCGTTCTTGTGTGCACTGATCTTAGTATAATCTTAGACTTGACGGGGGAGTCGGCCAGGTCTCTGGTCGTGTCACAACCTCCCATAGGATCCCTGTACTCCACCTGACACTGAGGGTCACTCCCTTTCCTGAGACTGTCGGTACTGAGTTCTTTTTGTAAATAATAAGAATATAAAACTGAACGAAACATCCAAGAAAACCTAAAAAACGGAAAATAAAAAGGGGAGGGGGGTGAGACAACATCAACAACTAAAATAACCGTGATACTTTAGATTAATTTGAAAACTCCAAAAAAAAAAGGAGTCAGTGTAAAAAATAACGACAATATTTGGAGACGGTGAAACAACCCGAAAACGTCAAGACACCTCAAAAGGAAATCAAACAAAAAAAAAGAAGAAGGACAAAAATAAAAAGAAAATTAAAAAATCTGGTTAACATAAGAAAGATGTATGTAAGCAAACGGAAAGGACGACAAGGAAAGGGGAACGTCAATTAGAAATTACATATATTTAGAAGAAGTAGATGGAGATAAATATAAACGTATAGATAAGAAAGAAAGAAAGGAAAGAAGAGTTGTATAAACGATAAAAACGAAAATAACGAATTAAGGGATGAAACGTGGAACAAATCAAAAAACAAAAAACAAAAAAAAAAAGGGGTCAAACACGAAATCAATCAAAACAAGAATTCACCATTTGTATTAAAACCTAAAGGAAACAAGTGACCCAGACGGATGACATGAAATACAAACAACCTGACAAAACTGAAACAAGTACCCACATTTATATACATACATACATATAAAGTAATAAAATTAATAACAAACGGACTAAAACATTGACGGTAAACAGACCCCAAGTAGAAACTAAAGAGTAAAAACCCATAAACAAAATAAGAGTGAATTACGTTATTGTTTGGTGAACACCTTACAAGCAAGGACTGGTCTCTAGTTCGGGATTCGGAAACCTCACCTTCGTGACTGAGGTTCTGGGATCTGTTGGTCTCTTGATTGGGATCCCCCATAGTTTATCACTCTTGAGTATGCTTCCTTTGGTGAACTTTTGTTCCGACCAATCGTGGGTTGGTGGTCATCGTGGGGCACGTCCTACGGAGTAGATTCGTTGTTTGTTTTGTTTTTATGTTTGGGTCAGTAGTCGTCTGTCCTAATAGTGGAGTGAGTCCGAACAGGTAGTCTACTTTTTGTTTGTTTTGGTCGTGTTTAGAGTGGGATATGTTTCGAATGTGTTTGGTGACCTGGTTTCGTAGGGTATGTTCTATTTGGGTTCCTCTTTGTACGGTTCTGTGTATCGTTAGTTTGATTGTTTCTGATTTCTGTTTCTTTCTTATAATTTTCGTCGTTCCCTCTTCGTTGTTCATTGTATGTTCCCTTTGGGGTATACGAATTGTCGACTAGAAAGTCGTCTTTGACGTCGGGTCTTCCCTTACCGTCCTATATAAATTTCTTGACTTTCCCTTTTTATGTTGGTTCTAATGACATAGACCGTTCCTAGAGTAAGTTTTAACTACCTCTTTATTTTTCGAAAAGTCTGTTCGTTTTCAATCTCTTAAGTCATGGTGGTTTGGTCGAAATGTTGTTTACAATTTCCCTGAATCAATATATCAGTTCTTTATGCTCTCTTCTTTTTCTAGAGGTTTGAGTTGGGGTTTGTTAATTCTTTTATCGTTCCTTTATGTTTGTCAATTCTTTTATCGTTCCTTTTATGTTCCTTTCTTTTGACATTTTTTGTGTCTGTGTACCTCTAATTTGTTATGGACAGATTTATTGGTTGTCCAATGACTTCTTTAGTTTTCCCTTTAGTTTTTTAAAGATCTTTGTCTACTGTTACTTTTGTACTGTTGAGTTTTGGATGTTCTACGTCGTTTTCGTCAAGATTCTCCCTTCGAATATCATTATGTTAGGACGGAGTTCTTTGTGCTCTTTATAACTTAGTTGTTGGATTGAAATGTCGATTTTGTTGACCTTTTTCTTTTTGTTGTTGTTATTGTTTTGGGGGGTTTTAATCATCTTCCTTTCTTTAGCATTTCTAGGCTCGTCTTTATTTACTTTTTCTTTACTTTCTTTGTTATCATTTCTAATTATTTTGTCGACCAAGAAACTCTTCTATTTTGACTGTTTGGAAATAGGTCTGAATAGTTCCTTTTTTCTCTCTTCTTAGTTTAGTTGTTTTAATCTTTACTTTTTCCTCTCCAATGTTATCTGTCACGTCTTTATGTTTCCTAATATTCTCTGATAATACTTGTTGAGATACCGTTATTTTACCTATTGGACCTTCTTTACCTATCTAGAATCAATCTTTTCAAGTTAGAGACTTCTAACTTGGTCCTTATTTATCTTTAATGTTCGTAACTTTAACTTCGTCTCTAGTTTTTAGAAGGTTTTTTGTTTTAGGGTCCTGGTCTACCGTAGTGTCCTCTTAAGATAGTTCGTAAATCTCTTTTCGATTACGGATAGGAAGATTTTGAGAAAGTTTTTTAACGTCTCCTTCCTCGTGAAGGTTTGAGTAAGATGTTCCGGTGGTAGTGGGACTATGGTTTTGGTCTGTTTCTGTCGTATGTGTTATTTTTGGATGTCCGGTTATATCTCACTTCTCTACCTCGGTTTCGTTTTTATTATGGGTTAACACCTACACTGACCACTATCTTCGTTTCAGGTTACAACATTTCTCGTTATAACGTATCCTTGGACCTTACAACCCAGGTACTTAGTTCCGTTTAACCTTCACCAGTTTGTCCTCTTCCGTTCGCACTTGCAGCTGTATAATCCTTAGTCGTTTGATTTTACCTGACCTTACCCACTTAAATTCAGTCTACTGGCAATAATGATGGTAATAATGATGATGACACCCGTTCTTAGGGAATTTTCTTTACCTCATCGGTAGTATCAGTTGTTCTCTCAGGTTTTACGTCATGAACCTACGTTAGAGTTTTTGCTGTCTTACTAGAGACAAGTAAAGGTTCCTTTTGGTAAGCTATAGTGTCATTAGGTTCCGATACGGGACTGGTCATTACGACTTCTTCGACTTCAACTTGTCAAGATACTTCTGAATGTTCTGGAAGATCTTGATTGTGGGAGTTTTTCTACAGGAAAAGTAATATCCCCTGACCTTACGCTTTCATTCTTCAGTTCTTTGTGGACCTCATTGTCCGTTTAAATCGGAACCTCATGTCTTACTTCGTCCCGTTTCCGATTATATCAAAACGGTTCTCTTGGGCGACTAGTATCGTTTTTGGGTGAAAGTTGTTGTGTTCTCTTCTGAGATGTGTAACTGAAGTGGTCTACCAGTTGTGACTTTAGTCTAACTAATATAGGAAACGTCGGTTTCTACCTCTTCGAGATATGTCAGTCGTTTTTGTTCTGGTCCTCGACTGACCGAGTCTAGTACTCGAGGAATAACGGTTTAAATCCGAATTTAACTTCTTTCATCCCTTTTGGTGATCTGGTAGTCCATGCTGGATTTAGTTTAAGCAATACTAATATGTCACCTTCGCTCTTTATCTAAGTTCCCTAATCTAGATTATCTGTCTTACGGATTTCTTGATACCTGTCTCCAAATATACTGTAACATGTCCTCTGTCCCTCGTTCTGGTAGGGGTTCTTTTTCTTTACGTTTTTTCGTTTTACCGACAGACTCTTCCGGAATGTTTATCGATACCTTTATTCTCTTCACTTTTCGTTTCTTCTTTTCCTTTCTATATGGATAAACTTACGTCTCAAGGTTTCTTATCGTTCCTCTCTCTTCTTTCGGAAGGAGTCAATAGTCACGTTTCTTTATCTCCTTTTATTATCTTACCCTTTATGATCTCCGGGGAAGTTCTTATATGCTCTATGGTTCCCTTGTAAAGTACGTTTCTACCCGTGTTATTTCCTGTCTTTACTATACCTGGATTTTCTTCGTCTTCTATAATTCTTCTCCACCGTTCTTATGTGTCTTCTTGATATGTTTCTTCTATTTATTTGGGTACGTGGATACCCATGGAATAAAAAAGTTTCCTCCGTTCTTATATGTTACCCCGTTTCTGTCGGACAAGTCATTTATCACAATCCTTTTGACCTGTCGATGTACATTTTTTTACTTTAATCTTGTGAAGGATTGTGGTACGTGTTTCTATTTGAGTTTTACCTAATTTGTGGATTTACATTCTGGTCTTTGATATTTTGAGAATCTTCTTGTGTATCCGTCTTGTGAGCTACTGTGTTTAGTTTCGTTATAGGAGATACTGGGTGGAGGATCTCATTACCTTTATTTTTGTTTTCATTTGTTCACCCTGGACTAATTTGAATTTTCAAAAACGTGTCGTTTCCTTTGATATACGTTTCACTTTTCTGTTGGGAGTTTACCCTCTTATATTGTCGTTTGCTTTGTCAAATGTTTCCAAATTAAAGGTTTTATATGTTCGTTGAGTATGTTGAGTTATGGTCTTTGTGTTTGTTAGGTTAGGTTTTTCACCGTTTTTCTGGATTTGTCTATAAAGAAGTTTCTTCTGTGTGTATACCATTCTGTATGTAATTTTCCAGGAGTTTTAACGAGTAATAATCTCTTTAAGTTTAGTTTTAGTACTCTAAAGTAGAGTGTGGTCAGTCTTACCGGTAACTGTTTTTCAGATGTTTTTTATTTACAACCTCTCCCACGTCACTTTTCCCTTACGAGAACACGACAACCTTCCTTACATTTAACTAGGTCGGTGATACCTTCTACATACCTCTAAGGAATTTTTCGATCCTTATTTTGGTAGTATACTAGGTCGTTAGGGTGAGGATCCGTATATAGGACTCCTTTGGTTTTAACTTGTTCTGTGTACATAGGGTAACAGGTAACGTCGTGATAAATGTTGTCGAGTTTGTACCTTTGTTGGATCTACAGGTAGCTGTCTACTTACCTGTTTCTTCAACACCATGTATATGTGTTACCTTATAATGAGTCGGTAATTTTCCTTACGTAAACTCAGTGAATATTACTCCACCTACTTGGATTTTGGATAATATGTCTCACTTCATTGAGTCTCTTTCTTTCTTTTTATAACATAAGATTATGTATATATATCTTAAATCTTTTTACCATAACTTCTCAAATAAATGTCCCGTCGTCACCTCTTCGTCTGTATATCTCTTATCTGAATACTTGTACCCCTCTCCCCTCCTCTCCCACTCTACATACCTTTGCCATTGTACCTTTGAATGGGATGGTATTCGTTTTATCTGTCGGTTGCCCTTAAACGACATACCGAGTCCTTTGAGTTTGTCCCCGAGATGTAGTTAGATCTCCCTATCCTACACCTCCTTCTACCCTCCCCTACATACATACGGATACCGACTAAGTACGACTTCAAACTGTCTTTTGTTCTTTTAAGAGATTTCGTTAATAGGAAGTTAATTTTTTATTTAATTAAATTTTTTCTTAAGACTCCGGAACCTAATCTATTACCAAAGAATCTATACTGTGGATTTCGTGTCAGATGTTTCCTTTTTTATCTAACTTACCTGGAGTCAAGTCAGGTCAAGTCAGTCAGTCAACACAGACTGAGAAACGTTGGGGTACCTGACGTCGTACGGACCGGAGGGTCAGGTAGTGGTTGAGGACCTCGACCGAGTTTGAGGTCGTACAAGGTAACTCAACGACTACGGTAGGTTGGTAGAGTAGGAGACAGCGGGGAAATAGGACAAAAGTTAGAAAGGGTCGTAGTCAGAAAAGATTACTCAGTCAAGAAGTGTAGTAAACCGGTTACAAAACCTCGAAGTCGAAGTCGTAGTCAGAAAGGTTACTTATAAGTCCTAACTAAAGGAAATACTAACTGACCAAACTAGAGGACCGTGGGGTTCCCTGAGAGTTCTCAGAAGAGATTGTGGTGTGAAGTTTTCGTAGTTAAAGTGACGCGAGTCGAAAGAAATACCAGGTTGAGAGTGTAGGTATGTACTGATAACCTTTTTGGTATCGAAACTGATCTACCTGGAAACAACCGTTTCATTATAGAGACGAAAAATTATACGACAGATACAACCAGTGTTGAAAAGAAGGTTCCTCGTTCACAGAAAATTAAAGTACCGACGTCAATAGTAGGTGTTACTAAACCCTCGAGTTCTTTTCTTTCAGACAGTGACAAAGGTAACAAAGGGATAAACGGTACTCCACTACCTTAACCTACGTACTAAAAGTAAAAAACTTACAACTCGAAATTCGGTTGAAAAAGTGAGAGGAGAAAGTGAAAGTAGTTCTCCGACAAATCAAAGAGAAGTGAAAGATGGTATTCTTACCACAGTAGACGTACAGACTCCAATGACTATAAAGAGGGTCGTTAGAACTAAGGTAGTACACGAAGTAGGTCAGGTCATAAAGTGTACTACATGAGACGGATCTTAAATTTATTCGTCCCACCGTTATATGTTGGAACTGTGTGAGGAAAGGGTTAAACCTTGTCCAGACAACAAGGTGCAGACCAGGATTGCCAACGAAGAACTGGACGTATGTCTGAAGAGTCGTTCGTCTATTCCACCAGACCATAAGGATAGAGAACTTCTTACAAGGTGTCAAACAACATTTGGTGTGTTAGTTTCCGAACCACATCAGTTATTTCGTCTTCATCTACAAAGAGACCTTGAGAGAACGAAAAAACTACTAGGTCACTACAACTGTTAAACTAGACACCAAGGAGACGGAAAAGATTTAGGTCGAACTTGTAGATCTTCAAGTGTCAGGTGTATAACAACTTCGGACCGAACCTCTTAAAACTCGTAATGAAACGATCACACACTCTATTGAAGTTAAACGTCATCAAACTTGTAAGAAACCGTAACGGAGAGAAACCCTAACCTAACTTTTAACTGGAAACCGTCAAGACACCGGTGACGACTCAAAAGGTTTAAACGACCGTATAACTCACGTCGTGAAAGTGTCGTAGTAGTGTGGTACTACACACTAGTGTGGTAGTACCAATAGACCCATTACTTCTACAAAAAACATATCAAGAAGACACATAAGAACGGTGGAGAAGAACTATAGAAGACAAAGACAATCCACGTATGGTAAAGACCGGAAATAACAAGGTTAGAAGTGTTCTTTATAAGGGAAGAATAGAGATTAAAAGAACTTCTCTATAGATCACCTAGACCTCACCTGAATTATTTCTAATTCAAAACACAGAGTCTCATGTGGCAGTTCTTTCACTTTTTTGTTGGGTACCCTTTACAATCGTCTAGTATTTAGAAAATTCTTATATATCTCTTGAGTGTTGTTGTTGTTTTTTCCTTGTTGAATTTTTCCCTGTTTCTTAGACATATCTATAAAGAGTTTTCTTCTAAAACTTTACTGGTTATTTGTGTACATTTCAAAAAAATTGTAATAATCGGTACACATTTATATTAGTTTAATATACTCTATAGTGAAGTATGAGTGATCCTACCAGTAATTCTTTTGTATCATTGTTCGTAACACTTCTATATCATTTTAACTTTGGGAGATGTCGTGGCCATCTTTACATTTTACCACGTCGGTGAAACCTATTGTCCAACTGTCAAGAATGTTCAAATTTATATACCAATGGTGTACTGGGTCTTTAAAATGAATGTCCATATTTATATTCTCTCAACTTTTGTACAGGTGTGTTTTTGGACATGAACTCACAAGTATTGATGTAAAGATTATTATCGGGTTTTCACCCCCTTTTGAGCTTATCGGTAGTGGACTACTTACCTATTTGTTTACACCGTATAGATATGTTACCTTATAATAAGTTGTTATTTTTTCTTACTTCTTGACTAAGTACGATGTTCAACCTTCTTAGAGCTTTCGTAGAACGGTTCAGTCTCTTGAGTCAGTGTGTGTTTGTGTGTGTATGTATTTTGGATGGATTTTATAGTAAGGTAAATATACTTTATATGTCTCATTCGTTTAGGTATCTCTGTAATTCATCTAATCCTAAACGGATCCTAAACGTTTTTAAAGAAAAAACATATCAAGTAATGATTACATATCTGTTCTTTAACTAAAAACATACAACTAGAACATAGGACATTGAAACGACATGAGAAAAGTGATCAGAATCACCTAAAGAATCCCAAAAGAAGGTATGTTCTTGTAAAGTAAACGTTGTCTCTATCAAAATGAAGAATAAAGAGATAGAACTACGGAAAATAAAGAAAACGAACGGACTGAAGTGACCGATCTTAGAAGTTATGGTACAATCTATCTTCTCCATTTACGTCTGTAAGAACGGAACAAAGACTAGTGTCTCCCTTTCACAAGTCAGAAAGTGATATTTCTTCATAAAACGACACCTAAAAAAACATCTATGAGAAATCAGACCAACTCCTTTAAAAGGGGACAAGGTTCAAACAATTATCCAAATTTTTATTATTGCTTACAATCCATCCTAAACAGTTTGTGAAAGGATACAAATAACTCAACTTATATACGAAAAACAATTAATAAATAATTATACCACACAATGTAACTTATTAAAAGTATATAATTCGATCGGAACATAAGGATCCCATTTAAGGTAAATCAATATCACATTTTAGGTAAAATATATAACGGTTGAAACCAAACGATCATAAAACAACTCCTAAAATGTAGATGTGAATATTCCCGAAAATATAAAATCTATGAAAGAGAATCGGATAAACAAGTGAATCGACGGGTAACACAGAAATCGACACGTTTTAAAAGGTCGAAAATACGTTGGTTTGACCAAAAGGGTCCCGTAGGGACCACCATGACACCTATTCTTAGGTAGACTGTTACGTTAGGGACCAGAAACTCCTAAGAACCTAACATCGGACGGTCCGAGGAGACAGAAGCCGAGGAGACAGAAGAGAAAGGTCTCTTCTTATGACCTCACCCAACGGTAAAGGAAGAGGTCCCCTAGAAGGGGTGGGTCCCTAACTCAGACCCACAGGACGTAACGTCCGACTAAGAAATGGTTGACTCGATGGTCCCTTCGGGTCTAAGTTAGGGACCAGAACCTCCTTAGGTGCACGACACCTCGTTAGTTCGGGTGTACGACGTTTATGACTCAGGGATACGACGTTGAGGACTTCGGGTTCGTGGGGATCTCGGACACGAGGTACAGTTCTCTTCGGTGACGTTACTCTTCAGACATGTGGTGTCGTTTCTCGTCGGGATGGAGTGGTGTTGATCTCCTTCTGTCACGGGTCGTAACTTCTGGATCACGTTGGTTTTTATTTATTTAATTCATTACTTATTTCTGTATTTTTCTTAATTTAAAAAAAGGGGTATAAATGGGTCCAAATAGAGGTCTAAGAAGGTAAGATGAACAGATAAGATGGGATTCGTGTTTGTTCCACGATTTAGTTGGTGATGGAATGGAATCCGACATTAAAAGTTTTCCTAAGACCGACGAGAACACATAATAAAAAAGACGTAGATGTGGTTTAACAGTATGAGGTTTATTAGGGTAACCTTACCGGAACTTAAATATGATCGTAAACCTCCTTATAACTTCAGAAGTATTGTCAGTCAAACAGAGTGGTCCTTCTTAAGAAGGTAAGTCCAAAAAAGGATAAATATCAAAAGAAGGACCTCCAGATCGAACAAACGAGCATTCAAATAAGGATCTATCAAATACCAAGACCAACGATTGTATATAGTCGAAGAAAAATAACGTGAGAAATTAACTAATAACGACCCAAAATAATCTCAAGAAACAACATCGGGTGTCTGTCGTAGAGACTGGTTGAGACTGGTTGACTTCACGTACCCCCTCAAATAAACTAATTTCTCTCTGACTTCTTCGTCACAGTCTTATGTATCATGAAAAATATTATTGTTCTTTTCAATAAAATTAATTATGAAAATATTTTGGTTATTTCAATTTTACATCATTTCTTCATTTTTTACCCTTGTAAAATTATAAAAGTAATAAATTTATTGAGGATTTTGATATTTTGTGATACTTCGGTTTTTATTTACATGTTTCCTCTTTTTATTTGTACGTGATTCATCTTTTTTGTTATACTTTTTAAATTTTAATAAGTTCGGAGTGACCATCACCTTCTTTACAGTAGATTATTCGATGACGAAAAAGTAGAAGTTTAATTGTTTCAGAAACAATGGAAACAATTACTAATTAAGACCGTTCCCAAATCTTTTTACATAAGAATAGGTGATAACCATTTTAAAATTTACTATATTCACAGTTTTCGGAATTTCTACAAGTGTTAATATGATTCAGTAAGCAAAGTATCAATTTGTAAGTCCCAAAATAGAGAACTTTGACTAAGATTTATATCCTATATAAAATACACGTTTCTACAAGTCAAGTCAAAATAAATACTTTATCGTTTTTTAATCTTCGTTTTTGCGATCTTTACAAATTCCTATAATATCGTATCGGTGAACCTTATAATTCACTTTAAATTTACACTCTAAATACTTTCGATCTACTATCGATCTCCATGATGACAATTGTACACCTCCTGTTTTTTAGTGGGTTAACAGATTATGTAAGATCATCAATAGAAACAAAGGATCTTAAAGTCAAAAAAGGTGAAAAGGTTTTAAAAAGGTTTAAAAGATATGACTCATGTAAAATAAAGATATTATGTTTTTTTTTTTTAAGGTCATTCCGGACACAGGTGAAACTCTACTAACGAGAAAATTAAACATAAAAGGTTTCCGGTCCTCGAGTCTGTGCTTAAAAGGGTAGAAAGGAACGGAGATTTACGACCAGAGAGACGTGGTAGAACCCACGAAGAGGGAAAAGTTTTGACTGAACAGAAGAGACCTTAGGACGAGACAGTTAAAGAGGTCAGAGGACGTAAAAGTTCGAAGTTCGTTGTGATGTATGTCCAGAATAGAAAGAAATATGAAGGGACCACTGAGCCTGTCATTTCTTTGACGTTAAGACCTCTGGACCCAAGGTAGGGTCCCAGTTCTTCTAGGGGACCTCTTCCCTTACCGATGGGTGAGGTCATAAGAATGGACCTCTTAAGGTACCTGTCCTCGGACCGTCCGATATCAGATACCCCAGAGTTTGTCAGTCTGTACTGACTCACTGATTACGAAAGACGCTTTGTTAGCAATGAACTGGGAAAACGAAAATTACGAATGTTAGGAAAAAGAAATAATAAAAATGGTAGATTGTGAAGAAAGTAATAATAACATGAAAACAAGAGAGAGTGAGAACTCTCCCAGTGATAGTTAAAAGATGAAACATATATAACTTTACTGTCTCGATCTCAAATAGAAACGGGAATTCAAAGGGGGTTTCACGTTAGGATCGAGACGCTAGAGAAGGACCAAACAACAGAATAATACAGAAATCAGAATAACATAATACTGAAGTAGATAAAGGAGGTGTCCGACACACAACTAAGGGACGGGATTGTTCTGAAGTCGAAATATGTTGAGGTCATGAGAACGGACCTTTTAGGGTACCCACCTCCTCGGACCATCCGTCGTCAGGTACCCCGCGATTCTCAGCCTGTGCTGACTCGTTGAAGTGAAAGTGAAAAGTGGAAGTACGTAACCTCTTCCTTTACCGTTGGGTGAGGTCACAAGAACGGACCTCTTAGGGTCCTTGCCCCTCGGACCACCCGACCGCAGATACCCCAGCGTGTCTCAGTCTGTGCTGACTTCACTGAATCGTCGTCGTCGTCCCAACAGTACATGAAGGATCAGGTACACTTACGGTGGGGGATCTTAATACGTCATGCACCGGACACACAGATAGACGACACTGAGACCAGAACTGGAGAGAGGAATCAATGATGGGTTGGACAATCTGACGTGTAGTCTGTAAGGGTTACTATACAACACGACAATCAACGAGTCATCACAGGATGAGAAACACTAGAATACCTGACATCGGGTGGACCGAAGAGACAGGTACCTTAATAGGTCCGTTCTTTTGCCCTCACCAGTCGGCAAGGGAAGAGGTCCCCTAGAAGGACTGGGTCACTAACTTGGACCCAGAGGACGTAACGTCCGTCTAAGAGATGATAGACTCGGTGGTCCCTTCGGGTGACAGGGTGACTGTGGAGATTAAACATACACTTTTCACTATCGGAGTAAAATGGAAGGTCTGATCCCCGAGAAGGAGTGGAAAGATGGAGGTCTATCTCTTTAGGGTAAATTGGTTAGGAGTTGGGGTCCAGGATTTGGGGTCCCAGTATAGGAGAGAGAATTACAGAATAGAAAGTAGGACTGGTTTGACAGTCCGTTATCAACACAAAAACTTTGGTCATGTTTGGATCTCTCTTAAGAAATCATCGGACTCGACAGGATCTCTTCTACACAGTGGTCTACACTCCGTCCCTCTGGCTACACTGGACATCACTATCTTTCTCAGTCTCCAGTCTTGGTCTCCTCGTCACAGACCCTAGTTTAGGTTTCACTCTCCCTATCCACATGTTTCCGTTCCCTGACCACAACTTCTGTATCGTTTGTTCACTACTCTTGTGTCTGACATTCCGATCCACTTTTGAGTCCTCTCCCAACTCCAGATTGAGACTTTCCACAAAGAATACACCGTACCCCTGAGTAGGAACCCCAGAAGAAAAATTTTCACCGATGTATAAGGGTGGTGGGGAAAGAATTGAGTGACGGAATCACGAAAGTGTAAGATAACCTAGAGGAACGAAGGTTAAGATAGGGAGGAGAGTGTAATTACAAAAGATAAGAAACGAAACTGGTAGACAGAATCAGACAAGTCCTCCGATATTGTTGTTGTGGTATCGGACCCACCGATTATTTGTTGTCTGTAAATAAAGAGTGTCAAGACCTCCGATCCTTCAGACTCTAGTTCCACGGACGTCTAAACCAAAGACCACCGCAGATGCAGGACAAAGTCTCTGTCGTAGGTCACAGTACAGGTTCTCGTTTATTTGGGTCGTTCTTACCCCGGACTATTCATCTACTCCCACCACACAAACAGGTGACCTCCTAAACGAATTCTAAACTCATCGTCTTCGGACCCATTTGACGCCTTAGAACTTACCCATGAGCGTAATCTTCCGGATGGTCCAGTAAGATCTACCTCCAGGTGACGGTCCCTTCGGTTCATCCCTTGGTCTCCCAAATAAGTTTCTCTTCCAAGATATGGGGTCTACTCTGGTCATACACTCGTTTTCACCCTCCCTCTTCCCGGTCCGCGGTATTACTCCCTAAAGTCCACGTGACAACGAGAGAGTCGGTCGAACACGTTCTGTGTGTCACCGGAAGTTACACTTATCGTGGATTCAGACGTAGAGGAATATTTCGTTCCCATTTTTTGTGGACCAAACCCCCCAAAACACGAGAATAAATCCGGTGAGAGGGGTTTTTTCGGTCCCGAATAGCTATATAGGTGTACAGTGTCCTACTTGCGAACACCTCCAGTCCTAGACTTAGAACTTTCCTTAGTACTGTGTATACCTTCTGTGTCATAGTAGTGACAGGTCTACTACGACGCAATCTACGAAGGTAAAGTGGTCCAGGGACGTCACGTGAAACAAAATCTACAAGGACCGGTTTGACACCTGAACCTACCTTCGGTTCGTCGACTCTCACTCAGATCCATTCTACCTTCGACTACGACGAGTTCTCTTTTGTCGACCGATTACCATAAGTTGAATAGAACCGAGAAGATGGGCCCATTAAAAGGTAAAGATAGTTCAACGTTATAAACTATAGAGTTATAGACCCTAACAAAAACTCCAAAACTTACTATCGACTTTTCTAGTTCTTATGTTATGGTACTACTTTTTTTAATATAATCTTAGTAGTATACGTACTAAACCCCCGAAGGGGTCACCGAACCTACCATTTCTTAGACGGACGCTACGTCCTCTGGGTCCGAACTCCAACCTTTCTAGGGGACCTCTTCTCTTACCGATAGGTGAGGTCATAAGAACGGACCAGCCTGTGCTGACTCACTGATTGTGAAAGTGAAAAGTACATACTAGAATACAAACACTCTTTTAACCATATATACACATATACGTTTGTTGACACATATATAGTTCCAGTAAGTTGGTATTTTTTCTGTTGTATTTTTTTTTCAAGGAATGGTCCTGGTGATTTTACTTGTTTTCCACTACCACCAAGAGTAATACGTCTATGTGACTTTTCTAATCCCGAGAAGTAGGGTGTTCCCCGATCCTGACGTCGGATGTTTAGTTCTTCGTCACCCTTCCGATCACTTCTATAGAGAAACAGGTAGTCTAGAACACCACGACGATGACTCTCCCAGTGAATTTCGAGTTGTTTTGAAAGCCCTGTGTCTTCCCATCCACTTTTAAATGTGTACTCCATTGTTCTTGACACAATAAAGTACCTGACACGACTGACTAATAAATTCGTACGTACAAACTACTCTCAAATATTTGTAACTAGTTACTAGGTATTGCAGGTTCAATCTCTATACACTTTTTATGAGGACCATATTAGTAAACTCCACTATCTAGACTGCGAAACCCAACCCGTCTAGTTTGTATACTGGATTATACCGTTAAGGGATGTGATAAAACTCCGTGGAAAAATATAGACTGTAAAGTGAGGAGTAGTAGATGGAGACATAAAAATAGAGTAAAAAGTAAGATTTTACCTTCCCCTCAATTTTTGACCACACGATAAAAAAAAATTATCATTTTACCAAATTTTATATCCATGAAGAAATACGGTAAAACTACCCAACCCCCTTTTACTCCAGTAGACGGTTCTTTAACTTTTCAATACAAATTTATCTTACACCCCCTGAAAAGACCACCAGGTCACCAATTCTTTTGTGGAAGGTCACGTTCCCTATTTCCAAGTTAGGGAGCAACCCCTTGATTCTAGGGTGTTCGGTACCCCGTTAATTTGGGTGTGGTGTTGATGACTCAGGTTCGAGGTCTCGGGAGTTCAGTGCTGAGGACTCGGACTTACGTTGTTATCTCTTCGAACACACGGTTGTTTCGGGTTGTTTCTAGGTCTCGTCGGTTTTTTCTAAAAAAAAACTAAATTTTTTTTTTTTCTTACACCTTTAACGGACCACCCTCATGTTTTACGTCTAAGGTTCTTCTTTATTCGTGTGTGTGTGTGTGTGTGTGTTACGTCCACGGTTCCAGGCGGAGTCATCAGACTTCACTCTGTGTTTTAAAAATTCAGTCAAGTATTTCCTTAACACTTTTTCATAGTTCTCAATCAGGGTTCTGTTAACAAACTCTTCGTGACTTGCTTCTCCTAAAGGGACTCGTAACAACGATCGGATATGTCACAGACTTACTACCTTAGTTCAAGAACTAAAGGTAGACGGTCTTTAATTTATATGTTTGGATGTCTCCCCTTGTCGTGAGGTCTTGGTACATCACGTGTCGGACGTGTGTACATGTGACGGAACAAAAGAAGTTTGGAAGTCAATTTCGAACTCACAGGAAACACACGTCCTTCGTGGTCTCTCGTTCATAGAGACAGGGACCGTCCTCCGGGTCCGTTCTCCGAAGAATGAGGGAAAAGTGGGAACAATAGTATTGACTAAAGATCGGTTTCGTACCTATACTCCTCTCTATGGAGTTGTTTCGTTTGTCATTCCCTTGTCTCTCCTCTACAATCATACTCTCTCCATCAAAAATTCCTTTTTTTTTTACATTTATATATGATGTTTATCATTTAAATATGATTATTAAATTTTTATTTGATCTTTATTCTGACGTCTAAATAGTACATAAAATTTTGTATTAAGGTGTTATTTGAAGTTTAGACTCAGTGTTTTGTTTAACGGTGAAAGTGGACTGTAAAGTCTTATAACCAGTAAAATGTGAATTCTAAAGGTAGATGTATTATCGTTAAGAGTCATGTTAAAGTTTATGAAATATTAGATCCAAGGAATGTTTGTTGATCGTCAAGTGTAAAGATATGTGTCGATAGAGAAGAGTGGTACGTTCAAAGAAGTAATAGAGTAGGTGAAAGAGAGAGGACCGAACAAAAGAAGGGGGTGAGAAACACAAAAAGAGAAAGGAATGATCACTGTGTACAATGTTCGGTACACCGTCAAAGGGTCGTGACAGTGAGTCGAAGTGAGTGAAAAAAGGTAGGGAGGTCAACAGTGGAGTCGGTAGACGGTATTAGGATACGAACCTAATGATACAAGTCGAGAAAAACCACAAAGACGGAGGTCAAAGAAGAAGATTAGATAAGACCTGTATTGTCTGTTTTACTAAAAGATTTTAATTTAAAAGTCTCATAGAAGGGGAACAAATTCTTACTCCGCTGGGTTAGTCAACTGTGGAGGGGGGGGGTGGTAGTGGTGGGTAGAGTGACCAGGTAGAAAAGACGACGACGAAGAAAGGATAACTAAAGTCGTGGTAAATGGTACATTCACTAAAACAGTGATTGAGCCAAGGAAACGAGTTTAAGGGAGGGACACTTCTGTGTAATTCCGTTTCTCCAAAAGTTTATATACGTAAATTTATGTGGGAAGTTACCACCAACGGATTGAACCGACTCGAAGTTTTAGTGACCCTCTCTAAAATTTACTGTGTCATGGATGACAAGTCGTTGGGACAACAACGACTCAGCGATTCAATACAGGTTGAGAAACGTTGGGGTACCTGACATCGTACGGTCCGAGGAGACAGGAGGTGATACAGGCTCTCAGACAAGTCTAAGCACAAGTGACTCAACCACTACGATACATTGGTAGAGTAGGAGACGACGGACAAAGAGGAAAACGGAAGTTAGAAAGGGTCTTAGTCTTAGAAAAGATTTTTCAGTCGAGAAACGTAGTCCACTGGTTTCATAATCTCGAAGTCGAAGTCATAGTCAGGAAGGTTACTTATATGTCCCAACTAAAGGAAATCATAACGGACCAAAATAGAGGAACCAGGTCCCTGGAACTTCTTAGAAGAGGTCGTGGTGTTAAGTTTTCGTAGGTAAGAAACCACGAGTCGGTAGAAATACCAGGTTGAGAGTTTAGGTGTGTACTGATGATCTTTCTGTTATCGAAACTGATATGACTGGAAACAACCGTCTCACTAAAAAGATGAAAAATTATGTGACAGATCCAAACGGTATCGAAAGGAAGGTTCCTCGTTTATAGAAAATTAAAGTACCGACGTCAGTGGTAGACGTCACTGGAACCTCGGGTTCTTTTATTTTAGATAAGGTGAAACAGGTGAAGATAACCGGTACTTTACTACCTAGTCCTACGGTACTAGAAAAAAATTACAAGTTAAAGAGTAGACGAAAAGGTAAGAGAAAGTGGGAGTAGTTCTCCAAGAAGACAGGACGAAGTGAAAGACGGCAATTTCACCATAGTAGACGTATAGACTGACTCCAACGACTACAAAGAACGTCGTTAGAACTAAGGTCGAACACTAAGTAGGTCGGACCGTAATGTTCAAGACTAACCCATCCAGACCCACCTCGAACCTGAGCCTCTACAAATTTTCAAGACGTCCACTGAAACCAACCGTTATAATAAGTCACGATCTATATGTAGTTCACAAGTCATTAATTCCTCTCTCACTTACGTACGGTGGGGAACGGAATGTTAGATGTTTACAAGGGGTGTCGAGAGTCCTACTTATAGTTTGGGATCAAATCGTGTGTTCTGAGAATTACTAGAACGGGAACAGGTAAGAGAACTAAATGGACGGTAAAGGGGGTAGGTACGAAACGCCGTCAGTATGACTTATACACGTATGATTCAACAAGGTCAACACAGACTGAGAAACGCTGGGATACCTGGCATCGGTCCGGGGAGACAGTTACCTCAAGAAACCTGTTCTTATGACCTGACCCAACGGTACAGGAGATGGTCCCCTAAAAGGGCTGAGTCTCCAGTTTGGGTGCAGAGAATACAGAGGACGTAACAGATCCACCCAAGAAATGGTGACCACGGTGGACCTTTTGGGGATATGACTTATATGGAAGGGGAGTTAAGGATGGTACAAGTTAAACACGAAGGATACTATATCGTGTGGAATAAAAGACGTAATCATTGACACAGGTACGGAGTAGAGAGAATGATCTAACATTTGGAGAACTCCTGTCAAGAAAGAGATTACGTAGAAACAGAGAGGGTGACACGCTCGTGTCATAGAGTGTGTATATAAACAACGAATTCACTTATGTAAAGTGATTACAGTAGTGATTATTTCTAAACTTACTTACTTATAAAGAGAAAAGTAACAAGTAAAATCTAGTCTTAATAACACCTTACGTTTACAAGAAATGTTGAAAATTTTTTACGGGGAAGTCTACCTCACAACTGTACTAAAAATCGTGTATCAAACACACACTTTATCATTTACTTCAATTGTGTATTTGAAAAGTAGTTTTAACGGTAACAACTCCTATATTGACTCTCACTTTTTTACTCCCAAGTATAAGTAGAGTTTCATATTAATATGAGTACCATTGTACACTCATTGTAATTCAAACAAAGGTAAACTTAAATCCTATTTAAAGAGAAGTTTAAAACTAACTTTGGATTTCATTACAAAGAGTTTGACACCAGATCCCTGACGGATCCAGTTATAGGGGACCCCACATAAAATTTATATTTCCATTGGGGTGGGGTCTGTGGAGGGTTCAGTTTTAAGGGTCTCCTTCCTTTGATCTTAGACAGAAAATTGTTCTAAGTATGTACTAAAAACAGATACCCCAGAGTTTCTCAGTCTGTACTGACTCGTTCATTCGTACGTGTCGTCGTATGTACTAAAAACCTTTCTAGGCGATCTCCTCTTTTACCGTTGAATGAGGTCATAAGAAAGGACCTTTTAGGGGACCTGTCTCTATAGACCGTCCGATGTTAGGTATCCCTTTGTTTCTCAATCTGTATGTATGAACTAAGAATTACAGTCTTAACAAACTATGGTTGGAAAGATCTTAATTTTATTTACGAGGTGACGTAATTAAATCATATCTATTACCGAACCAAAATCTCGTATAAGAATAATCACTCTTGATGAATCCACTTCTATATAATTTAATTCCTGACCGAACTTTTGTTCTATTTTCTTATTTTAATTTTAGAGAAACTATAAGTAATTTTACCGAAGATGTCGATTTTGAAAGACGAAAAGAACTTTAAAGACTCCACAAATGAGAGAGTCTTTTTTTAAATATTTCCAGGAAACCTTGTATATCTATGATTATGTTGTCATCTCTATGTTTAAGACTTTGTCCATAAAAACGTCTTAAACTTTAAAAGTTTTATCAGAGTCCTCACTCTCTAAATGGTAAGAACTCAGAAACTGACACAACGCCTGTTATCAACACCGTGTATCCATATCAATCCCGAAGGGTCCACCGTGATCACCATTTCTTGGACGGATGGATACATCCTCTGTATTCTCTACACTCAAGTTGGGGACCTAGTCTTTCTAGGGGACCTCCCGTACCGTTGGGTGAGGTTATAAGAACGGACCTCTTAGTCCGACGAGACACTGTACGGCCTAGAAGGACCTGGTCCCTAGTTTGGACACAGAGAACGTGACCGTCCACCTAAGAAATGGTGACTCTGTAGTCATCCCTTTGGGTCCCGGGGAAGAATGTTGGAACAAATCGAAATTAATGGAGGAATTTCTAGAAGTATATATCAGTGTGATCCTCTCTTCCGAGTCATACTTAAACCCCACCCCACCCTCCTGTGTTAAGTCAGATATTGTTTCCATAACAGTCACGGCAACCGGAACAGTTAGTCAGAAAGTTGAGATCTTCAAGTGTTTATATAAGATAAATAAAGGTATCCTAAAAAGAAAGTGTATAGTCAAAAGTCACTGGTATCCTAGAACAACCCTAGTCGAGATCGAAAATGGATAAATCGACAAATACGATCGAAAGTATCGGTGTCATACCATTCCAGACAATCATCCGACATTTTTTACATTTTAACAAACATTCACCTGAACATAACATCCGAAGAAACACCACTCGGAAGAAAACTTAAGTCACGTTACTATTTTGTAACCGGAAAAGATCACGTTGAATGATACAAAAACGGAGTATCTTGTCATCCGTGTCACTATAAACGAACACTCTTATTGGGACAACCTCCACCACAATCACCTGTAGAATAGATTTGTGTTTTCCCGGTCCCGGTACAACAATAGAGATTTATGTTATTTATGTCAATATAGATTTTCTCACGATAGGTTTTCTTAATATTACGTTCGACATTTACATTAAATTTTAAAAGATTGTCGGTATAAATTTTTGCTTTTTCTTTGTCCAATAAAATTTTTTTACACAGTTGTGTTTTGTAGTTTTTATAAGACTAAAGTTGTATACTAATTATAAAATGTTATAACTACTCTACAAAATGTAACGAATAAAAATTTTACGAAAACTCTATACTTCGTGTCAAATATGAATGTCTGTAGAGTCAAGTCTGATCGACGTACTGGTCGCGAGTCATCGGTGCACACCGGTCACCCATGAGATAACTTGTCGTGTCCAGATTTCATAGGTTTATACCTATATCTAGAGTGTCAAAGTCTCGACCTTCTCTTTAGGTCCTAGATCTTCTAAAGTGGAAAAACAGCACCATTTCCATAGGTAGACCATATGTAAAGGCGTGTCATCCTTTGATGAAGACAGTACAAAAAAAGAGGGATACCATCATTCACAGGGAGAAGATCCACAGTCGTAATACTGAATTCCAGGAGAACTGTTAGTCAACCAGTCCACAGGTAAGACTATACTTAGTAAACAGACGTCACTGAGTTTAGAGTGGTAGAAGGTAGTGACCTGTAGATAGAACAATAGACAGTGGTGTCCTGTTGTACTATTCCATACGAGTAATCCCCTCGGTACAAGAAGGTCAACATCGGTAAATCCCGGACTCCACCCTTGAATAACTTTCTTAATTGGGTCCGAGGTTTTCAAAAGTAGCTGAACCATCATCGAATCCGTGGTCCTCTACTACCGAGGAGTACCTGTCTGTTCATAAGTTAAATCAACTTTAAATAAGTTGACGAAACTTACAAATAAGTAGAAAGACTTATTATTTGGAGTGGTAGTAAGTAATTGGAAACCTTCGTTATGTCCGAAAAGAAATAAACCGAATCGGAGGGTAACAGGATTCAGTCTAAAAATTTCCAGTTTAAAGTCTTACATTGTCCCAACTATAATCGTGACTACTCTTAGAAGTTTTCTTCTACGGTATGGACTTGAGGAACCAGTAGCCAGAGTCCACCTTTGTACAGTTAGAGTATGGACTCACGACACACGATACGCATCAACGAGTCAGCACAGGTTGAGAAACGCTGGGGTACCTGACGTCGGGAGGTCCGAGGAGACAGGTACCTTAAGAGGTCCGTTCTCATGACCTTACCCAACGGTACGGGAAGAGGTCCCCTAGAAGGGTTGGGTTCCAGACTTGGGTCCGGAGGACATAACGTCCGCCTAAGAAATGGCAGACTCGGTGGACGGAGATTAAGAGGTAACACCGACGGTGTCGAAGGTCGTATCGGGGAACGTACATTGTCTACGATGTAACTACCAAAAAACTTACTTATTACTTTACAAAATATAGATCTATTTGACTTTACGTAAGTAGTGAAATGGTTCACTATACTTACCTCTCATTTCTTCAGGAAAGAGACAAACCCCAGTCCCTGGTTTCGTTGTTACTCTACCTCCCCTCTTCCACTGAAGACCAATAGTTCCGGATGAGTCATGAGTCCCCGGTTCTGATTAGGGACACCTTTCCAGTAACAGGGGTAAAGACGTAGACTTCTCGGATCTAAGTTACATCCCTCTCATCTTCCACAGTGACACTGTGAAGTCTACGAAACGATATTCTCTGTGGTGGGATCCATCCAGTCGAAGGAAGGACTCCTCGTGTCCTTCGTGGGCACACCTCGGACCCCCTGGGTGTACTCAAACTTCTTTGTCTCTTACATGTCTCCTCTACCCCACATTTTCATCGTCTCGTATCCGAGAACTTATATAAGTTAGGGGGCGGGGGTGGCCCGAGGGTCTTACTGAACTCCACCTCTCTCTCTAACCGTTCTACGATACTTTCAACAATATTTTCAACTACCATGGGAGTCCACTATGTCCACTATAACCGGATGCCTGTAAACCAAATGTCAAGGTTTTGTAAATTTCTAGACTCGATTGAGGCTTACGAGTTTTGTTGTTGGAGAGAGATGAACGTGGGTATGAGACTTAAGGAGGAGGGAAGAGAAAGAGATTAGTGTTTCTGTAATTCATTAAATAGTGTGTTTAGTATGACATGATTCTTAATTTCCCCCCTAAGTCTTATATTAAAAAATTTTCTTGAAATTGTTAATACTGTTGAAGATAACCTTCTTTGGACTACGTTTCTCGACTGAGTAACCTTTTCCGGGACTACGACCCTTTTTTAACTCCCGTTCTCCTCTTCCCCCGTTGTCTCCTACTTTACAAACCTACCGTAGTGACTGAATTACGTGTACTCAAACTCGTTTGAGTCCCTTTATCACTACCTGTCTCTTCGGACTACATGACGTCAAGTACCCCAACGTTTCTCAACTTGTGCTGAATCACTGACTTGTTGTTACTGTTTAACAACAACTCCTTTGTGATTTTTCCAATATTAAAACTTATTTTCTTCCGAAAACCTTCCTAACCGATATATACCGAACCGTTTATGTATTAATTTCTAGATTCTTCGACATTAAACTAATTTTAGATTGACATACGGTTCACTGAATTAGAATGTCTTACAATTTGTAACTAACACTGTTTATTCCCTCAAATAACTTGTAGTATATTACGGAAATGTTTGGTACCTCGTCCTTTTAAGTCCTGACATATGGACTCGTTCTTCCGACAGTTGATAACTTAAATCGTGATTACTATACAACTCGACGAACCTATTACTTCAAGGCATTATGAGTAGTCTTCTCGATAATTGTCTATCATTTTGTGTGTCTGTAAGTATATATAAATTATCATTTTTGCTTATACCGTTTTGGACTTAACTTCCATCTAAAAAGATCACTCCTAAACGGAAACGAAGACGGTCTACGGGACACCGTAATAACTCGATCTTTATAAACCGTGTTTGAAAGGATCTGGTGTGTTTAATTACATTTGTGGTTTGAGTCACACCCGTCTAAACACGAATCCTTAGGTAGTTCATTTTTTTACAAGAGGGAGTCGGGTATGTATTATTCTGGACACTCTTCGTCGAAAGGAAATACCGAGAAAAAGAGTCGTCTCTAAAAGAAAGATTAAGAGAGTGATATCGGGAAGATTCTAGAACCGATTACAAACATTTCCGGAGTCAAGATTGAGAAGTAAGAAAACAGGTCCAAAGAAGAGGTCAGAGGATGTAACGAAAATCAGTCCTCCGAGATCCCAGGAAAGTAACCGTGTAGAGAGTCTCATCGGACACTATAAAGGGATGGTAAGACCAAAGTCGAGAGAAAAGCTGTAACCAACACCACCTAAAGGGAAACAGCATGCTTTTCCGAGTTCCACTTGTGGTCGGTGGCACCGTCTCCGTTAGTCGTTCGTGTATCTACGGGGACAGAGAACGGTAGACTGCTACTCCGTTTGAACCAGACCCCACACCGTCCTACGTGACGCTCCGACCCAGTGTTCGTCCCTACACCGGAAGGAAATACGATCAACTACACTTTTATCGGAAAGTATATCACCCCTACCCCCATAACGGATAACATAACTGAAAATGAATTATAAATGTGATAGAGGACGGTCAGATATAAAATAAAGAAACATTCAGTAGACGTATAAGAAATACCACTGAGACTCATCAATGGGAAAAAAAAAGGAAAATTTAATTAAATAATAAATTACTTCCTATTAACGAAATATCTTAAAACGACAAAAGACAGTTTGAATGTACTCAGTCGGTATCCATATGTATATAGAGGAGGGAAAACTTGGAGGAAAGTAGAGGGAGGGGTAGAATGGGGAGATCCGACTATGTCTCGGGGACAAACTCTAAGGACTCACTATGTCGTTTAAGGGGAACGGATAGATAAAATGTATACCATTACAATCAAAGGTACAATGAGAAAGGTATGTAGAGTGGGAGAGGAGGGGAGAGGGGTACAGGTATTCAGATAAGAGATACAAACAAAGAGGTGACAACGAGACATTTATTTAAGAAGTCATGGTAAAAAGATCTAAGGTACATATACGTAATCTTATGCTATAAATAGAAAGAGAAAGACTGAATGAAGTGAGAGATATTATCTGAGATCCAAGTAGGTGGAGTAATCTTGACTGAGTTAACACAAGGAAAAGTACCGACTCATTATAAGATAACACACATATATGGTGTTGAAATAGGTAAGTAGACATCTACCTGTAGATCCAACAAAGGTACAAGTTCGACAACATTTATCACGACGTTACCTGTTACCCTATGTACACAGAAAAAGTTAAAACCAAAGGAGTCCCATATACGGATCCTCACCCTAACAACCCAGTAACAACCAAAATAAGGATCGAAAAATTACCTTATAGGTATGGTAGAAGGTATCACCGACATAGTTAAATGTAAGAGTGGTTGCCATGTTCTCCCAAGGGAAAAGAGGTGTAGGAGAGGTCGTAAATAACAAAAATCTAAAAGACCACTACCGGTAAGACTGACCACACTTCACCATAGAGTAACATCAAGACTAAACGTAAAGATATTATTACTCGCTACAACTCGTAGAAAAGTACACAAACAATCGGTAGACATACAGAAGAAACCTCTTTACAGACAAATTCAGAAAAAGGGTAAAAAACTAACCCAACAAACAAAAAGACTATAACTCAACACACTCGACGAACATATAAGAAACAGTCAACAAAGTAAACGATAATAAAAGAGGGTAAGACTCCCAACAGAAAAGTGGAACGAATATCAAAGGAAACGACACATTTTCGAAAAGTCAAATTAGTCCAGGGTGAACAAATGAAAACAAAAATAAAGGTAATGAGATTCCTCCACCCAGTTTCTCCTAGAACGAAACTAAATACAGTGACTCACAAGGTGAATACACAAGGAGATTCTCAAAATATCAAAGACCAGAACTCGAGTCAAGTCAAGTCAAGTCAGCGAGTCAGCACAGACTGAGAAACTCTGGGGTACTTAGTGTCGTGCGGTCCGGAGGGACAGGTAGTGGTAGAGGGTCTCAAGTGAGTTTGAATACAGGTAACTCAGTCACTACGGTAGGTCTGTAGAGTAGGAGACAACGGGGGAAGAGGAGGACGGGGGTTAGGGAGGGTCGTAGTCTCAGAAAAGGTTACTCAGTTAAGAAACGTACTCCACCGGTTTCATAACCTCAAAGTCGAAATCGTAGTCAGGAAGGTTTCTTGTGGGTCCCGATGAGGAAATCCTACCTGACCAACCTAGAGGAACGTCAGGTTCCCTGAGAGTTCTCGGAAGAGGTTGTGGTGTCAAGTTTTCATAGTTAAGAAACCACGAGTCGAAAGTAGTGTCAGACTTAGAGTGTAGGTATATACTGGTGACCTTTTTGGTATCGGAACTGATCTGCCTGGAAACAACCGTTTCATCACAGAGACGAAAACTTATACGATAGATCCAACCAGTATTGAAAGGAAGGTTCCTCATTCGTAGAAAATTAAAGTACCGACGTCAGTGGTAGACGTCACTAAAACCTCGGGGGTCTTTATTTCAGACTGTGACAAAGGTGACAAAGGGGTAGATAAAAGGTACTTCATTATCCAAATCTTTTTTAAATTTAATTTTTTTCTCTTTTTTTTTTTTTTTTTTTTCCTTTTGAGGTATCTCAAACTTTTCGGGTTCATCTCCGTCTCCAAATTTCGGTGTTATTTTTTACACTGAGCCCCCTTTTTTCGAGTTTTCGAATTAACCTAAAGTATTGCAGTTATTTTAGTTGTTGATGTTGTCCCGCCCCAACCACCCCCCTCCCTTTTTTTAGGTTTTCTTGGATGTCTTGTTCAGTTTTATATTCTTATTATTTACGAAAAGAACTCATTGACGACAGTCTCAGGAAATGGTACGAACCTCAGTGTCAGGTGGAATCGAGGGATCCTACGACAGGTTGTCACAAGAATAGAGACCTGGACGACACCTCCGTCGAGTCTAAGATTAGACCAGAAAGAGGACATACAAGAACGGAGGTTACAGGTGTCGATAGTTCTGATTGTGTAAAAGAAAACACCCTCGAGAATTACTGTAAAACATATAAGGTATCTGTGTCTCAGACGGATCAACTAACACACCTAAATTAGACGTCGAACATGTCGACCACCCTTCCAAAACCTAGAAGAAGGAATCGGTGTGACGGGGACCCAAAGTTAACACCAAAATAAAGGTGGGGACGGACACCCAGCAGGTGACCCCAAACGAGACCTCCTGAACTCAAACGGGGCCACTTCCGGTCCACACCTCCACCACATCGACGAACCCAGAGTCCCCAAGACCGTCGTGGTCCATGAGTCCCCTCAACCGCCGATCCCGTCGTCCTTTATATCACGAGATATTCCCATACCGTTGGTCATGACCGTTATGGGAGGTCATAAGAACGGACCTCTTGGGGGTAGGGACCGTCTCTTCGACCCGACCGGTGTCAGATGTTCCAGTGTTTCTCAGCCTGTGGTGGCTTCGTTGGGACTCACGTATCTACGTTCAAAAAAAACGGACACCGTCGAAGAGGGGTCACTCTCAACTCGCACTTCCACCACGTTGACGAACCGAAGACCCCTGGGACTACTACGGTTCACACGTCCCTGTACCTGACGAAGGCACTGTCCTCAATACCGGAATAGTCTCAGAAAAAACCTCGGAGAACATCAACCGTTAATCTTCCGGAGAAACCGGTAAGAGGTATCGAGACGGGTAAGTCCGTGAATCTTCAGAGGGAACGGACCCAGGAAAAGACAACAAACCACGTAATCCATGTATCTCCCCGAGGGGACTGACCCCAGGTTGAAATATCTAACCGCGTAGTCCGTGAATTTCCCCGTGGGACCCACCCGAGGATCAGACAACAAACCACGTAGTCAGTGATTTCCTCGTGAGACCGCCCCCAGGATGAGACATCAAGTCACACAGTCCGCAAACTACGCGGTCAGAGAGATAACAAGTCGACGACTACGACCGCGACCACACACCCCTCTCTGTCCGATACCACTACCGAGGTGGGTGATACGTACTGAGTCGTCATAACGGAACGAAGGTACCGACGGACCGAAAGGAGGTGTCCGTAAAGGGTGGTGCTAGAGGAGGAAGTGTAGGGGAGTTAGGTAGAGAGGTATCCGTTATCGTCGGGAGTGGGACCCTAACGAGGTGTTAAAGATTTGAGGTCGAGGGTCTACGACACGGAAGGACCCCTGGGCACAGGGACAGACCCCAGACGTACCGACGTAGTTCCTGACAGACTAAGAGTAAGGTAAATCCGACGGTGTCTAGTCGACAAAGTGAGTGTCGGAACTTACAAAGAGGAGACTGAGTCTGTTAACGGGATTACACCCCTACCCTGGAGACGGAGTCAAGGAGGTGGGTGGCTCCCGTCCAGGTCACGATGATTGTGAGGACAAAAAGGGGGATCAAGGAAGTAGGATGATTCAAAACGTGCCAAGATATATAAGAAAAGGTGACCAGTCTATGAGGACAGACGAGAGTCGACCACAAGACGTACGTGAAGACACAGAACTTCCGTATAAGGACTACATAGGTACCTCTCTCTACATGAGGTGTAGGTGGATGAGGAGACGGTAGAACAAGAAATGAGACAAAAACTACAAGACATCAAAGTAATACTACACAGATAAAAACCCCCGAGGTTTTAGTGACGTCTACCACTGACGTCGGTACTTTAATTTTCTGCGAATGAGGAACCTTCTTTTCAATACTGGTTGGATCTATCGTATAAGTTTTCGTCTCTGTAATGAAACGGCTGATTCCAGGCAGATCAGTTCCGATACCAAAAAGGACACCAGTACATACCTACGCTCTCAACCTGACACTTCTTCCGACTCACGACTACTTGACTACGAAAACTTGACACCACAACCTCTTCTGAGAACTCTCAGGGAACCTGACGTTCCTCTAGGTTGATCAGGTAAGATTTCCTCTAGTTGGGCCCCTAAAGAAACCTTCCTTACTACGATTTCGACTTTGAGGTCATGAAACCGGTGGAGTACACTTCACAACTAAGTAACCTCTTCTGAAACTACGACCCTCCCTAACCCCCGTCCTCCTCTTCCTCTGCTGTCTCCTACTCTACCGACCTACCGTAGTGACTGAGCTACCTACGCTGAGACTCACTTGAGGCCCTCAACCACTACCTGTCCCTCCGGACCACACGCCAAGTACCCCAGCGTTTCTCAGCCTGTGTAGACTCGTAGACTTGACTTGACTTCATACAAAGAAAATAAAAAAAAATCATAGATACTAGGGACTTAGAATTTTAAGAATAAGACGATAAAAATCTTACGTATAGATAGTTAAGATCTTTTAAGTGTAACTATAGAGAAGTTCATAAAAAAGAGAGGGTAAGAATTATCTGAAAATAGAACCTTTAGGATAAACCGGGAAGAACAAGATAAGAAACGTAGACAATTGATCCTACTGGTTGGTGGGTCAAACAAGTCCTAAAGGGTCTTACATCAGGGTCTAAAGGTCTAAAAGTCATGATTTTGGTTCTTTCAGGATCCGTTTTGTCCTAGACATTAATACTGACGTAAGAGACATTAACAAAGTCTCGATAGAAGGTCAAGTACTTGACGGACAAATCGATACTAACAATTTTTAAAATCAGACAAATAAAAAGAACTTTAAAATAAAAAGTTTATTGAAAAGAGAAAAAATCTCAAAGAGTTAAAAACTTTGTCTTAAAGCTAAAAATTTAATGAAATCATTCTAATATAACAAATACTATTAGAGACAATCTTACAACAATATATTTTAAGAATCCCGATATAGAATGTTAAATCACATATAAGACTGAGATTAAGTACCATCGAATAAAAATATATACAAAACATTAAAATATAAAAATTCGAGTAAAAGTCACTCCAAATTAGACATAGAAAGACCTGTCAGATCATTTCACATAAAGAAGTCTTTTCAAAATATACAAAGAGAAACTCCACTTGATTCACATAGTCATCGGAAGGGACCACCGAATCACCATTTCTTAGACGGACCGTTAAGTCCAAGCTAGGGACTTAACCCTTCTAGGGGACGTCTTCCTTTACCGTTGGGTAAGATTATAAGAACGGACCCGTTAGGGTACCTGTCTCCTCGGACCGTCAGATATCAGGTATCTCGTGTGATTTCAACCCGTGTGAAATCGTTGATTTGTTGTTGTTACCCATATAGTCATCGGAACTTAATTAAAATAACATTAAAGAATTAAACTTCCCGAGGTCCTCATTCGTCATCATAATTAGATTTGAGATATCAGTACTCTCAGTTTCTGGATACCAATATTTAAAAATTCCCTCTGAAAAGATGGGCCTTGAGTTTGGTTTCATTTGTTTGAAAAATTAGTCCATTCACCTTTAAAACAACTGAGAAATTATTTCCTATATCGAGATCCCTATAGAAAGAAGTATCCGTATTTGAGCTCAGGAATCTAACGACTCTGGTCATTTCGTATCACGGACTAGACCAAAAAATAAGATAAAATCGATTTGTGGTCATGTAAAGGGTATAAAAGAAACGTCTGTTATTATATTTCTATTATCGTTGTTATTATTTTCGATTGTGAAGATATCTCATACGTGGTACCCCGTCTGTAAAAGATTCGTAAAACGTAAATCAAGAGTATATTAGCAAATATATTATATATTATTGTATATATACATATATTATTATAGAAAGGTTGGCAGGTCTACTCCTATGACTCGGTGTCTCTCCACTTAATTGAACGAATTCTAGTGTATCGATAATTCGCTGTCTGGATTCAAAGTTTAGACATGTAGTACTGAGGTTCAAGAAATTTACAATTTTTGGCGATGGAGAGTTAATACCTAAATTTCATTATAAAAAGGGTTATAAAGAATATATCAGTATCGTCTTGAAAGTCAAGTTGACAGTATAAAGATCTTTTCCTATAAGGCTTAGAACTAAAATTGTAAAGTAGTAACACTACCAAGTAAAATACACAGTTTAACTAACTCGGTTCCCACGAATCTAATTTGGAATAAAGACAGACACTTCTATAAAGACCTACTCTAATCGTAAACTTGGTTACGTGAGTCATCTAGTAGGAAGGGTCACACCCACTTGTAGTAGTAGGTTAGACTACTTCCAGGCTTGTCTTGTTTTTCGTCTTCTCCCTCCTTTAAAGGGGAAAACGACCCAGAGGTTGAACGACCCCCGTCTGATACCTTGAGTCGGAGGTATTAGACACTCGGTCAAATAGTATCATTTACAAGAGTATAAATAGAGGATAACCAAGACAAAGATACTCCTTGGTACTAGTTATATTAGTATGAGTTTATAAAGACTGGAAAGTCAAAGGGTAGGATAATAATTCTTTGATGTTCTTTTTACATACAAACAACGTTACTAGATATAATAAACATAGAGTCGTAAAGATTCACTAAAGGTTTATCTCTTCAAACATTTTCTTTTAGGACTTAAAATGTACGACTCCTCTCTATAAATTTAGACTTATTTCTTAACTCCCAATATTATTATTCACTTTAGTGATTTCGTTACCATTTTACATTTACTAACGATATCGGGTCAAGAAGAGGTACACGTCGGGGGTTTTCAGTCGTAGTCGTGTGAATCTTTTTAAACAATCTAAGAACCAGAGTGAGGTTTAAGTGACTTAGTCTTTGAAACCCCCCATGTCCGGTCTTTAGACACAAAATTGTTAGACCTATTAAGACTTGGTCAAGTCAAGTCAGTGATTCAGTACAGGCTGAGACGCTGGGGTACTTGGCGTCGTGTGGTCCGGAGGGACAGGTAGTGGTTGAGGGCCTCAAGTGGGTTTGAGTACAGGTAACTTAGCCACTACAGTAGCTTGGTAGAGTAGGAGACACCCGGCGAAGAGGAGGACGGGAGTTAGAAAGGGTCGTAGTCCCAACAAAGTTTACTTAGTCGAGAAACGTAGTCCACCGGTCTCATAACCTCAAAGTCGAAGTTGTAGTCAGGAAGGTTACTTGTGGGTCCTGACTAAAGGAAATCCTACCTGACCAACCTAGAGGAACGTCAGGTTGCCTGAGAGTTCTCAGAAGAGGTTGTGGTGTCAAGTTTTCGTAGTTAAGAAGACGTGAGTCGAGAGAAATATCAGGTTGAGAGTGTAGATATGTACTGATGACCTTTTTGGTATCGGAACTAATCTGCCTGGCAACAACTGTTTCATTACAGAGACGAAAAATTATACGATAGATCCAACCAGTATTGAAAGGAAGGTTCCTCACAGAAAATTAAAGTACCGACGTCAGTGGTAGACGTCACTAAAACCTCGGGGGGTTTTATTTCAGACTGTGACAAAGGTGACAAAGGGGTAGATAAAGGGTACTTCAAACGTCTACGGTACTAGAAACAAAAGACTTACAACTCGAAATTCGGTTGAAAAAGTGAGAGGAAAAAGTGAAAGTGGTTCTCCGAGAAATCAAGAAGAAGTGAAAAACGGTATTCCCACCACAGTAGACGGCCCCAGGTCGGGGCCACCTAGGTCCCACTAAGCTTCTACCCCTGCCTCAGCCGCAGGAACCTCTTTATGTATAAATTAGTGTCTATATATCTCTAATCTTTGCCTATCACATCATCCTTCTAATCACCTCTTTTCCCCGACTTATTGAACCTAATACACCTTATCGTAGGTACGAGGTCTACCCTTAAGTCGGTCTTTTTACTCCTCGTTCTTTCTTACTGTACCCCCTTAGTCAGAAAGACTTTTGACTAGGCTAAAGAAATAAAAACCCAAACGAATATATGGAAAACAATGTATATCCCTACTTATGTCTCAGTGTACCCCCAGTCGTCAGGACTGGAAATAGTTTTAGTCCACGAAATGTATTTTTCCAGAATCCCTAAAATACTAGGAAAGAAAGACTATTGACTTTTGAATAAAAAAGGTTCCCACAAAAAAGAATTTGGTCCGTGGTGGGAGGTTTATTTCAATGTAAGGATATCCCACTCCCACACCACTCAATGTAAGTTCTTTCCTTAAATAAATTGGGTTCCTATTGTACTAATTAGAATTTCCAATTATGAATAAAGAGGATATATGAATTTCCAATTACGAATAAAGAGGATATACGATCAATATAAGTAATATTCCCGTCCCTTATACCTCTAAATCGTCGTTTGTAGTCGGGTTGTTTACTTTTAGGAAAGTGGTTACAAGGGGAATTCTAGATAAATCAGAATTCTATCACTATTTCAATGTAAAAATGTATCGTTCCTGTGTCACTAAATATTGTTTCATGTCACTAGATAATGTTTTCTCTTTTAGGTAATTGAGTTTTTCAGATCATAACGATTGTAGTTTTTGATGATATAAAGGAAAAGATATAAGGTTTATGTAACTAATTATATAAGGGTCCACGGATTCCTATACCTCCGGACCGCCGTTAGTAACTGAGTTGTTCTTCTTTTTCGGGATACGATTAATTCTGAGAGTTTTATGAGATTTTGAGAGACACGACAAATACCAACTCTCCATCATTTGTTAGTACACGATCACCGTCCTCATACCTATTAGGACAGTGTGTTCGATCAGACAGTCGTCTCTCCAAACTGGATTCTGTACGAACAGGATGAGTCTCGTCCCTTAATCGTCGTTAATAACTGTGTTGTTTACTTTTTGGGAAGTGGTTATATTAAGGATTGGTTGGGTAATATGATTATTAAAGATTGAGGGGTTTTCTTAAACGGAAATCATTCAGATTTTGTAGAGCACGGAGAGTCTAACCCTCCGACATTTGTTAGTGTACACCGGCCTGCTTCGATATGTCCACCCGATCTATTGGAAGTCTCCTCAGGCATTCGACTTTGTGAGAACAGTGGGGGTCCTTAAAAATAACGGAACCTCGACGTGCAAATGAGGAAGAGACTCTCTTTACCCCCTCTCGTATTTTGTCTGAGACCAAAACCCCATCTACGAGTCCTTGTCCCCCAAAGGACTCCGAACTAGTGCGGAAACGCATACGGTTCGGAGGAAGGAGTACTGGAAACGGTACCCGTCTCAAGGAGTGCGACCGGGGGCCGTCAGTAGACGTATAGACTCCAATAACTATAAAGAGGGTCGTTAGAACTAAGGTCGAACACGAAGAAGGTCGGGTCGCAAAGAGTACTACATGTGACGTATATTCAATTTATTCGTCCCCCTGTTATATGTCGGAACTGCATGAGAAAAAGGATAAACCTTGTAGACAACAAAGTACAGGTCAAGATTGACAACGAAGGACTGGACGTATGTCTAAAGAGTTCTCCGTCCAGTCCACCAGACCATAAGGGTAGAGAGAGTCTTAAAAGGTGTCAAATAACACTAGGTGTGTAAGGTTCCGAAACACCGTATCAGTTATTTCGTCTTCATCTACAAAAAGACCTTGAGAGAACGAAAAAACTACTAGGTCGTCTACAACCGTTAAACTAGAGACCAAGGAGACGGAAAGGATTTTGGTCGAACTTGTAGTCCTTCAAGTGTCAAGTACACAACGACTTCGGACCGAACCTCTTAAAATTCGTAATGAAATGATCGTACACTCTACTCATGTTGACACGCTATCAAACTCGTAAGAAACCGTAACGGAAGAAACCTTAACCTTACTTTTGACTGGAAAAGGTCAGGACACCGGTGACGACTCAAAAGGTTTAAACGACTGTATAACTCACGTTGTGAAGGTGTCGTAGTAGAAAGTCCTAAACTTTATCGAGTTGACCTTAAGGTAGTGGAGGTGATCGAAACAAGTATCACTACGAAGGCTTCCGGGTGAACTGAAGTGTAGGGTCCTACAGACCAGATCCATTCACTAGTGTGGTAACACTTATAGACCCAACACTTCTAGAAAAAAGAGACTAAGTCATCAATACATGTCTACACTCTCAGACCTGGTATTTCTTCCGACTTACCACCACCAAATCAGTGATTCAGCACAGGTTGAGAACATTGGGGTACCAGATATCGAACGGTCCAAGGAGAAGGTACCCTAAGAGGTCCGTTCTTATGACCTCACCCAACGACAAAGGAAGAGGTCCAGCAGAACGACTGGGTCCTTAACTTGGACCCAGAGGACGTAACGTCCGTCTAAGACTCACTTCCGACTTACGACTTTTTAACTATGAAAGTTTGACACCACGATGTCTTCTAAGAACCCTCAGAGAGTCTGTCGTTCCTCTAGTTTGGTCAGTTAGGATTTCTTTTAGTTGGGACTTATAAGTAACCTTTCTGACTACGACTTGGACTTCGAGGTTATGAAACCGGTAGACTACGATTGTCGGTTGAGTAACCTTTTCTGGGAATACGACCCTTTCTGACTTCCGTTGTCCTCTTCACCCGTCCTCTCCTATACTACTAATCTATCGTAGTGACTGAGTCACCTGTACTTAAACTTGTTTGGGGCCCTGTATTATTTCCTGTCTCTTTGGACCACACGATATCAGGTACCCCAGTGTTTCTTGACCTGTATTCAATCGTTGACTTTTCTTTGTTAAGACTAGGTGGGATTACAAACTCTTAGTAACCATAGTGGATAAATCCTAAATTAAATAACACTTGTGACTCGAAAAATATCAGCTTACAACAAAAGGTACGTTAGTGTCATTCAAAGGCACGTAGTATTTCATAATTGGGAGTTCGACTTCAAATGACGGAGAGGTCGATTTTATCCCTATAATCTAAGGAAAAGTTGAAGAAAAGGAAGGATAATTCAACGTCGTAACATCATGATGAAAGAAATTTGTAGACTCAAAAAAACTTTCTTCAGAACAGTAATTTGAATTACCCTTTCATTTCTGGTAATTCATTAGTGAGAAAAAATCTAATTTTTTTTATACTTCTGGTGACGAGAATTAGAGAGAACACAACAATAAATCATTCATTATCCACTCAGAAACCCAGAAAGTGTTGTCTAGTTTCTATTTTAACGTCAAAATACTGAACTAATCGGGTTCGTGACCGACTTTTATTCGATGTAATTTCAACGGAGACTTCAAATTGTTATAAAATTGATAAACAGTTCTAACTCAAAGGTCTTTAATAAAGATACAGGTACACATTTTACAAGACTACAAAAAGGAGGGAAATCGTACGATCCGTGACACGATCTACTACTCTTATGTTGGTACTAGTTCTGACTGTACCACGAATAGTGGTGTCTCGAATTTCCAACCACCTTTCTATTCTGCTCCTCAACTAATGTCTTGTCGTACTATTTCCTGAAAGTATAGTACCAATTTCTTCACCAACTTCTTAGACGGAAGGTTACGTCCCTTGTGTCCAAGTTAGGGACCACTCCCTTGGTTCTAGCGTGTTGATGACTCGGACGTGCCGGAGTTGATCTCTCGGGTTCACGATGTTATATGTCTGGGGGTGTGTGAGACCTGGGACGTCCGGTGTTGATCTCTTTTCAAGTGTACGGTGTCACTTTTTCGGGTGAACGGTGTTGATTCTAAGTTACGTCGGTTATTTTTTTAATTGACGTTTTGTCGTATTCACAATACTATCCACTTCATTTCCCACGATAACCTTGACAAGAGTTATTTTTACGTTGTGTTGAGACTCACTAAATAACGAGAACTAATATTTTATGTGAGTGTTCTGTCTTCGATTGAGGGTGAGTAGGAAATCTTCCGTCAAGTCCAACAGTATAGGAGTGTAGGAGATGGGACGGGGGGATGGAAACTCTAATACCGGAAAGACGTACGAAGGTACCTTGAGAGGTATATAAAGAATGTCATGATGAGTGTTATATAAGGTTTACAGATAAGTTTACTCAGTAAGATGACATGAGATTTGTGAACCTCCCGTTCCCAAGATAGAACAGAAACAGAAGAGTTAAGATCGTGACCATAGGAAAACTTAAGAAAAATAACGTAATAAATTACAACGGAAGACGATACCTAACGAAAATAGGAAATAGTAGAACCTTTTTCTTACGTGAAAAATTTTCAACTAGAAAAGTGACGATCCTTGTACTCAAGTGATATTAGGAAAGGGGGGTCATGACTACTAATATATCTTCAACATAGAATTATAATTGACTAAAAACACCATCATTCACATCTGCCTCCCTTATTAATTTTATAATTTAGTAAGGGTAGGGAGGAATTATTTATATCGTATGACTTTTCTACGTTGTCACTGCCGGTATCGTAGAGAAACCCCTTCATATTCCTTTTCTCATATACGACCTACCAACCTCAAGACCTGACTTCAGTGGTAAATATTAAAAAGACCGGTAAGTCGTAGGTTTACGAGGGGGACAAACTCTCTTTAAGGAGTAACACACTCAGAACCACTTGAAATGTCCAGATTAAGGGAGATGTTTTTGGGTTACTTGGTCTATAGGGGAGAAAGGTTGGGGTCGTTACTGTCGTTCTCGTACTTTGGACCAAAACCAGTTAGTCTAAACCCTTAGACTTAGACTTCACTTAGTGAACCCCAGAATGGACCACCGAATCACCATTTCGTAACTGGGTCCAAGTTAGAGACCAGGTCCTTCTAGAGTACACGACGACCTGTCAATTCGGACACGAGATCTCGGGTCCTCGACGTTGACGACTCGGGTGTACGGTGTTAATGATTTCGGACGTACGAATCTCGGGTACGAAGTGTTCTCTTTGGTGACGTTACTTTTCGGGTACGTGGTGTTGATCTCTCATCGGGGACGAGTGACGTTGATCTCCTTCGGACGATCGTAGTTGGTTCTGGGTCGTGTCGATAATTTTTTTTTTTTTTTAGAACTTCACTTAGTGAACTTCTCATTTCTACCAATTTTATACGAGGGTTGTCGGTTACCAAAGTCATACCACAGATCGTCATAGAAATGAACATCTCCCCAATCGTCTTTATAGGATTGGTTCGAACCTATATTAGGATAAAACTAAGACTTACAGACTAACGGAACCAAGGACTGACAAAAAGTCGTACCAAGAAGTTAGAAGGACAACTGGGATACTCTATAAAATATAAGACGGTTATTAAGGAAAGAACGGGTTTAATCGGTCAGTCAAATGTAACGAACACTGGTTCTTGAAGTAGAAATGTGACAAAAGGAGTTTCACGAAAGACAAATGACTTATTCGTCAACAACTTACTGGTTCACCGATAGTAAAAAATGCGGAATGGGTTCCTACAAAAGACACCCAGGGATAAAGACTAAGATAAAATACTGTCTTCTTGTGAATAAAGTACTTTATAATTACTGACAAAAGACCTTATACACTCAAGATATTCTGTTCACTATGGTTACTTTTTAAACGTCACGTTGTTATTCTATCCCCCGGAGACCGTGTTAGTGTACCTCGGACTCCTCCGTTTGTGTCCTAACTTTCGGGATTTGGATAGGCTTCGGTTTAGGGAGGAGGATTCCCTTCCAGTCGAACACAAAGTCGGACCATAAACAAGTGACTTGGAATAGATGTCACTTTAGATTCTACTGTTCGGAGGGTATCCGAAATGAGTCGGGATTTTCGAATACGAGTTCGGAGTCCAACACTCCTATGTGACTCTTCCGATTGTCCTTGACAATCGACGTCCTAAACTCCGAACTTACCAAAACATCAGAGTCTTCTACTCACATGTCACTTTTCACAAACACAGAGACTACAAGAAAGAAGAAGGAAAAATAAAAGAGTGGAGAAAGTATCGTGTTCAATATTAACTAAAAATTTCCAAAACTACCAAAAAAAACCAAAAGTTAAAATACATAATAGTAAAGTAATGTAAATAAATACCTTTTAAAATAGAGACTATTAAACTGTAACACTCAAATGTAAAATAGAAGGACTATGATAAAAATATCTTTCGATAATTATATAACTAACATAAATATCTAATCCACTATACTCCTTTAAAAAAGTTTTATCTAGATTTTTCTGACTTACAATTTTTTTTATTTTACCAACTTACAAATAGCGACTTTAAATGACTAATATTAACTTTTTTGATAATAACACATTTCGAACGGTTCACAGTTTCCTTATTACTAGAACGTACATTAAATGTATAGTGTATAATAGATGGATGTTAAATAAACACCAAGAAAAATGTCAAGTGTACTAAATCATAAGTCTTATCGTTAGGTGATGTTACAAAGATTTTTGTAGATCCTTGAAAAGGTAGAGGGTACGTATATTGTAAATTTGTTGAAAGTACACCTAGAGTCCATAGTACAAAATCTTATTGTAATATGTCAAGATGTCAGCAAAACGATAATTTCGTAAGAATTGACTAAAGGTATAGTTAACTAAGATACGGAACAACACTACATGTATTGGGAATTTCTGTGTTATTAGATCACAAACGAGAAATCATTTGTCGAGGTAGTTACTGAAAGAGTTTCTGTATCCTTCCGAATAGTTGTATTAGTTATAGTTACGGACGGTCTAACACATGTATAAAAATAAAAGAACCCTTTCAAAACCAACTAAATCTGAAATTGGAAGGAGGTTGTTGACAGAGTATTATACGAGTCCGTCCTTATAAAAAGGACGTATAAACAGACCCGAGAACCACTGATTTCTGTTAAAATAATTCCGTCCCGTCACGGAAGTAACATGAAGGTTGTGGATCGTGTCATGGACCGTATAAGATCTAAGAACTATCTAAACACATTTCTTACCTACTTACAATTGTCCGAATTGTCAAAGGTAAAAGGTATCTCTCTCGGTCATACTATATCTGACCGAGAGATATAGTACTTGTTGTAAAGTAGTTACTTTACAAGTAAGCGATTCACTCAAGGTAACACCAACAAGTAAGTGATTCACTACAGGTTAAGAAATTCTGGGGTACCTAATGTCGTGTGGTCCGAAAGGACAGGAAGTGAGAGAGGGACTCGAACGAGTTTGAGTGTAGGTAACTCAACCACTACGGTAAGTTGGTAAAGTAGGAGACAACAGGGGAAAAGGAGGACGGAAGTTAGAAAGGGTCGTAGTCCCAGAAAAGGTCACTCAGTCAAGAAACGTAGTCCAACGGTTTCGTAACCTTGAAGTCGAAGTCGTAGTCAGGAAGATTATTTATAAGTTCCAACTAAAGGAAATCCTGACTGACCAAACTAGAGGAACGTCAGGTTCCCTGAGAGTTCTCAGAAGAGGTTGTGGTGTCAAGTTTTCGTAGTTAAGAAACCGCAAGTTGGAAGAAATGTCAGGTCGAGAGTGTAGATACTTTAATTTTCTACGAATGAGGAACCTTTTTTTCGATACTGGTTGTATCTGTCGTATAATTTTTCGTCTCTGTAATGAAACGGTTGTTTTCAGACAGATCAGTTTCGATACCCAAAAGGTCATCAGTACATACCTATACCTTTTCCAGTCAAAAGTAAGGTTAGAGTTTCTTCCCGTTACGGTTTCATACAAGTTTGATGGTGTGTTAACGTACGTAAAGTGTACGATCGTTCTAGTACGAGTTTTAGGAAGTTCGATCCGAAGTCGACAAACACTGGTCTCTTGAAGGTCTACATGTTCGACCTAAATCTTTTCCGTCTCCTTTGTCTCTAGTTTAACGGTTGTAGGTAACCTAGTATCTTTTTCGACTTCGAGATTATGAAACCGGTAGAATATACTTCTCAACTGAGTGACCTTTTCTGGGACTACGACCCTTTCTGACTCCCGTTCTCCTACTCTACCGACCTACCGTAGTGACTGAGTCACCTGTACTTAAACCCGTTTGAGACCCTCTGTCAAGTACCCTGTCGTCTCTCAACCTGTACTGAATCGTTGACTTGTTGTCTTTATACTTCGATATAAGTTATAGAATATTATTTAATATTACCTTTTTTTAGACTTTTTCTTATATATTGACTTAGAAAAACGATATATGGTCTTTGATTGTGTTGTGACATTTAGTTGATATGAAAGTTATTTTTCTATAAATAAAACTTCTTTTTTTTCGAAGTGGAGAAATTGTAGTGTATGTAGTATTTTATATTTGTCCCTGAAGGAACCACCAGGTCACCGATTCTGCGACACGAGGGTTACGAGGGTTTCCCCTGGGTCCAAACTAGGGAGTAGTTTCTGGATCTAGGGTGACGTCGTTGAATTTTAAACGTACGACGTTGATTTCTATTCACGGAGTCGATTCTGGGTCCTGTCGATTTATTTATTTTCATTTATAATTTTTTTGTGAGGGGGTTTATATTTATTAATTTTTAAGTTTCGTAGTATTATGTTTCGTCAGCCTTTAATGTAATTTTCACATCGTTGTTGAAACCGGACAAAGTGAGGTATAACTCGTGAGATTGTTGTGTAGTGAAGTCACCCTGACCTGTCGAAAATACCACGAGAGGAAGGACAGTAGTGAACTCAAGGTTTTATACGAAAAATCGTAGGAACTCATACGTTTCTTATTTCTACAGAAAAATATAGAAAGATGATAGACAAAATACAGAAATATGATAGTCGGGGAATTAAACTCTTTCTGACTTGGTACGTCCCTGTAAGAGGTACCAGTTGAGACCCAACGCCTTCTATCCTTTAACGTGTAAACCTTACAGGGTAATAATAGGAAACGACCCGTAGTGTAAAACCGAAAGGAGGGAAACTTCAACTGGAGAAATGGAGATAACAATAAGGGAAATTCTAGTTGTCCTATATTAGATATAGGTCTATTGTGAGGAAAGAAACACAGTTTATTTATAAGTCATTTCTACTATTTATTAAACGAGGGTAGAGTTTAGTGTCTGTAACTAAAAAATTTTGACATCTATCGTAAGAAGTAAAAGTAATATTTTTCACTGTAATTATTATGTCATAAAAAAGAATTTAGACTTTATCGATTTTTATACTTTTTATTCGTAGTAAGTATTGTGGAAATGGATTCCTATAGGTAGTAATTAAAAAACAGTATTAAATGGTAAAAAGAAATCCTGGTATTTACTTCAGTATGAAATTGTGTGACAAAACATGGACCAGTAAAAAAGCTACAATCTTTTGTGTCTAATGTACTAATATAATTCCTAACCCAATAAGGTAACGAAGAACCATAGTTAGAGTATTTAAACTTTTACAGTTTAAATAGAAAAACAAGAGGTGTCGAGACGTTTCGACCCTAATGATTAATATATTTTTATGTCTAGGACTCCAAGTCTCACCCATTCACTGACGACTTTTAAATGTATGGTTCATTCACCGTCTCTATTTCGAATGAGATTCTAAAAAACTGAGGTTTAACCATTGGGAAGGTATCACACAGAGGACAGAGAGGTTACTCTATTACGTCTACTTCCCAGACCCGTTCACGTGGAATAATAATAAATAAAATTCTCCGTAGGATTTTCCTCAGTAACGTAGTCCTTGTTGAAGACTAAAACAGACTTAGATCCCGTTGAAGGACTTAATTTTTATGTGTTTCAGAAGATCCCGACGTCTAACTTAAGTAGAATTACGTTTCGTAGTAATATTGTGTGGTCACACACGATTCAACGAAGCAACACAGGTTGAGACACACTGGGACACCTGACTTCGGACGGTCCGTAGAGACAGATACCCTAAGAGGTCCGTTCTTTTAACCTCACTCAACGATACGGGAGGAGTCCCCTAGAAGGGTTGGGTCCCTAGTTTGGGTACAGAGAATACAGAGGACGTAATCGTCCGTCCAAGAAATGATGATCACGGTGGACCCATCGGGTATTGTGTGGTCATAGTCATAGGTCAACTTAGGATGTTATTCTTAATTAAGGACTGGTCACTTGTATCGGTATGTTGCAATTTCTTTTGTCAAGCTGGGGATCAGTTCCTTGATTCTACAGAGTACGGTGTGTCGAATTGGTCTTCTCATTTTGTTTTTGTTTCAGTCCAGTGATAACTTGTTCCTATAAGTTCAGGGACGATCGAATTGTCGTCTGGGATCCATACATGTAACTAGAACAGAGTAATAGGGGACCGGGGGAATAAAAAAAGTGTCTTACTATTCACTTTACAGATCGTCCCCTCCCGTTGAACGATGTATCCAGATTCCTTAGATTGGACCCCGGATCTTCAGTGTGCCTGAAACTTGGTTTTTAAAGTTTCGCAAATGTTCTAAGACGTCAGTGAAGAGATAAGTAACGATCGGTTACTATTTCTCATGACGTTAAAGAGGTGTATAAGATGTTCACAACGTGTAAGAAAATAGTGTCTATTAAACGATAACTAGATGAAGGAGTAAATACAAAAGAACCTGGAATGTGAGAGACCCAGTTCTAAAACCAAAGGGGACCCCGTCGACAGGGGTATACGGAGGTTTCTGAAACCTAACAGAAAGGGAAGTCCCAGGACCTGTGAAGTCACTCTGGACTCTGATTCTTGGGTGTCACTCTTGAATAAGAATTCTCCAAGAGTCCATATTTAACGGTCCGGAGGTGGTTTTATATTAAAAGTCTTTTTCTGTTTTGACACTGAAAGTATGTCTATATTTTTTCCCGTGTGTAATTTCTTAAGTAAAATGAGTATATTATACTCTCTTGGTCCGTTTTACCTTATCGTGACTTAAAAAAAAAGGGTACCCATCCTACCCTACGTATTTTAGTGATGGTCTTCATGTCTTCAATATATAAATAGTTAATGGGTTGAAAGTTTCTTGTCACTTTATCAAGTTTCTGTTACTTATTCCGATCTGAGATTATTGTGTCTTTATATGTAATATCTGTGCATATCAAAAAATTTATGGTGGGGGACGTTTACCTTCTTGTATCCCGGTAGGATTGGTTAAGGTCACCTCATTCTGTTCATAGGACTTCTTATAGTCTAATGAGGTCTCACTAGGGAAATCTTGTGACTTAAAGGAACTGTTTAAATTTTGTGCAATATTAAAGGTTATCAGGAATGTATAAATTTTCCATTTTTATAGACTGTTTATTATAAGTTTTCGTCTCAATTACAGTTTTAAGTGGTCTTATAAAGTTGGAAATAATTCTGTCAAGTATGACCTAATAAAGAACTAATATGGGAAGTAACGTGTTTGATCCGGAAGTTCTTGTTCTAGGAGTTTTATGTCAGTGTCGATGCGTTTTAGTGAAATATGTGTCAATTGATTTTATAGAGTGACGACGTCAAGATGTAATTGAAATCGGACACGGTAGTGGTTCTTGAAATTCGTTGTAAGTCCGATAAAGATGACATATTAGTATTCCCTAAACTAACTCCAGTGTAGACTTATCAGATCACCAAAAGGGATGAAAGAAGTTAAATTCAGACTTAGAGCGTCATTCCTCAAGAACTAGACTCGGTGTCAGTCGAGGATGAGAACAAAAACGACTGACACATCTCGAAGAGGTAGAAACCGACGTTACTGATATTAGTTAGACTAAAACCATAAGTGGTGGACCACTACAGGTACACATCTCAGAAGAGAACATAACAACCTTCTTCCACAAACAATACTGGTCACGGAAGAGAACCGTTTTGAGAACAATCGGAAACGGGACGAAGTAAAACACGAGGTTCCGGTTTGAACGGACAATGAGGTCCATAGAGAACTGAAGGATGAAGTTCCTCGTGCAGTTCCGACATATAACAGTACGACGAATAAATTGAATAAATGTCTCATGTAGTACTCTTTACGGTCCGACCTACTTCGTGTTCGACCTTAGTTCTAACGGTCCTCTTTATAATTATTGGAGTCTATCCGTCTACTGTAGTGGGAACACCGTCTTTCACTTCTCCTTGATTTCTTGGAGAACTACTTTCACTTTCTCGTCTCACTTTTTGGACCGAATTGTGGGTTGTAAGTTTTTTGATTCTAGTACCGTAGACCAGGATAGTGAAGTACCGTTTATCTACCCCTTTGTTACCTTTGACTCTCTGATAAAAGAACCCGAGGTTTTAGTGACGTCTACCACTGACGTCGGTACTTTAATTTTCTGTAAACGAGAAACCTTCTCTTCGATAATGTTTGGATCCGTCATTCAATTTTTCGTCTGTGTAGTGAAACGGATGTTTTCAGGTATATCAGTTTCGATACCAAAAAGGTCATCAGTGTATATCTACACTCTCAACATGGTGTTTCTTCCGACTCGTGACTTCTTAACTACAAAAGATTGAAAATACAACCTCTTCTGAGAACTCTCAGGGAACCTCTCTTTCCTCTAGTTTGGTCAGTAAGGATTTCCTTTAGTTGGGACTTATCAGTTCGAGGTTATGAAACTGGTGGACTACGCTTCTTAACTGAGTGACATTTTCTGGGACTACGACCCTTTTTAACTCCCGTTCTCCTCTTCGGTCATTGTCTCCTACTCTACCAACCTCCCGTAGTGACAGAGTTACCTGTACTCAAACTCGTTTGAGAGCCTTTGTCACTTCTTGTCCCTTAGGACCGTATGACGTCAATTACCCCAACTTTTCTCAGTCTGTGCTGACTCACTGACTTGTTGTTGTTGAGAGAATAACTGTAATGCTGCCAGAAATCAAAAAACTAAGGAGAGAAAAAGGTCGAGACAACTAAGGGAAAGTCATAGACTGGAGAAATGGTGGGCCAAGTCTAGGGTTCCTAGAGTGAAAATAGTAAGTGGAAGACTGTTGGAATTAATTGGGATGGGAAAATTAAGAAAGTAGTGGGACGTTCGGACGTTAGACCCGAGTAGGTGAGTAGATACAAAATATGAAGAAGTGAGTTCGTCCTACCTACTATGACCCCCTTTTTTTTAGTGTTTTATATCCTTGATCATAGACGTGATTATATCCTTAGATCCCGAAAGGTCCACCACGATCGTCATTTCTTGGGTGGACGGTTACGTCCTCTGAGTTCAAGTCAGGGACCCATCCCTTCTCTTACTGTTAGGTGAGAGCATAAGAACGGATCTCTTAGGGTACCTGTCTCCTAGGACCTCCCAATATCCCACCGTTTCTCGACCTATGCTGACTTCACTGAATGGTACGTGTATTAGTGTGGCAGAATCGATATGAAAGTTTAGAATATGTAGTAGAGAGTCGAAGAAAATAAAGAAAATTCCTCATAATGTTTGAAAATGAACAAAAAAAATTCGGGAAGAGGAACCAAGGTTTTAGGTCGAGACGATTGAAGGGTAAAGTGTCTCTTTCTTCTACGATAGTCTTTATTTGAAAGGAGTTGAACAGGAGGTGTCGTGAAAGGAGGGTTTATCTTTTCGTAGGCAAAGATGAGGATGGTGTAGAGAGAGAAAACGGGAGGAAGGTCAATTACGTCTAATCAAAAACCCTGAGTTGGTGAAGAAAAGAGGAGTCCCCGACACAACGGAGTTAATGAGTTAATAGAGAAAATAAAAATCAAGAACCGGATATCTAACCTTGTTCAGTATCGGTGAATGTTGTTTTTATGAAAGGGGACCGAGACTAGGAGACGATGGACGGTGAGAATAGAAAAGGAAGTCCTACCCCTTGTGCACATGTGGGCACCGTCTAAGTACAACTACATACCGTTTTGGTTATGTTATGACATTTCATTAATCGGAGATTAATTTTATTTAATTTTTTTTCGAACTCCAGAGGTGAAGGAACGACGAAGGGAAACAACAAAACAACCAAAATTTTCTGGGTAGATAAAACATTAGGTAGTCTTTGAATCTGGTAGTGGTATTGTAGATTTGACGAAACGATTCACTAGTCCCAGAAGAATTAAAGGTTTAGATCACCAGTGGTGAGTCATAAATAGAAGGAACTAATAAAACGAAATAAAAACTATGTCAATTCCTGAGAGACCCCTTCGAGAAAATAAAGAAAAAAAATAATATGACCAGAAAGGACAGGGGGAGGATTAAGAACATCTTAGGAACACCCGGGAAGATGGATAAAATTTTTATAATTACAAGAGATTTCAAAGTGGGAATCTAGAGAAAAGAGTGACATATATGAGACGGAACTTATCACACGAAAAAAACTGACATCGAGTTTGATAGTGGAGAGATAGTCACGTTGTGGTTATATGTCTCTTAAAAAAAAAAAAGGACCACCCTTAATCCTGAATTTCCGTCGTGTTTTCTGTTTTTATCTCAATTTTAATGGAAACTTTTCAGGGGATTTTATGACATGTGTACTAAAATTTACATATATGATAGTTAGTTCTTTAGGATGTGTCGGTCAAAAGGAGACGAAAACCTTGTCTTCCAACAAAGAACTCAACTCGTGGTCTACTTCAACAACCGAACGCAAATTCCCCGGTACAATATTCTTTTTATACAAAACAAAAAAACGGTTCGTGTATATCATCTCAATTATACAATTCATTCACATTCTCTATTTAGGTGACATATATAAAAGTCGGACTGAAGAAAGTACTCAAGGTCGGAATATATCGTTTGATGGATGATTTATAGTGGAAAAACTATACGGTTAGGTCTAAGAAATCTAAAGACTTTCTACTTCTTTACTCTATTAAGTGTAAGTTGAATCGGTCCTACAATAATAATAATAAACGACGTGACACATCATACACTCTAGAATCAAGGGACTGATCCCCAACTTTGACACGGGGGTCGTAACCCTGGTTCCTCAGAATTGGTGACCTGGTGGTCCCTTCAAGGTCGTTTCCGTAAATGACTTTACTATATCACTACACTGTTCCCAGATCGAGCGTACACTTCACGAAAGGATAGTAGACACAACTACAAGAATAAGGTCCCTCCACAGGAAATCGTGACATGTCGACGGTCTTCGGCTAGACGGACGACCTCGGTATTCGTCGGTGTCGAACCACTTTAGAGATCCAGTTCATGGTGTGTCCGGTCAAGACCGACTTGTCGAGATAACTCTGACCACCTTAAGTATTCGTAGATACTTCGGTAAAGGTAAAGAAATGACCAGGAAAGTTTACGACACAAAGTGGGTGACTGACAGTGTCGTGGAATTTCTGGTAGGAGTATTTCGGTAGTACATGGGTTTACTTTACGGTCGTAAAGGGGTAATTAACTTGACTTTAGATAATGTTCGACATACATAATTCTCGGTTAAAATCTCTGTTCAGATATATATCCCGTTATTCGTAGTGGAGGAGTTTTCTCTTGTGAGGATGTGACAACCATCCCTACACTTAACCTCGTCGGTAATACCTCTTGTCATACCTCCGAGGAATTTTTTGATTTTTATCTCAATGGTATACTAGGTCGTTGGGTGAAGACCCGTATATAGGACTCTTTTGAGATTAAAATTTTCTATGTACGTGGGATACAAGTATCGTCGTGACAAATGTCGTCGTTTCTGTTCGTACGTAAGTATGATTCAACGAAGTCAGTACACACTGAGAACCCTGGGGTACCTGACGTCGGGTATCCTGAGGAGACAGGCACCCTAAGAGGTCCGTTCTTTGGACCTCACCCGACGGTACGGGAGGAGGTCCCTTAGAAGGGTTGAGTCCCTGACTTGGGTACAGAGAATACAGAAGACGTAACCGTCCGTTCAAGAAATGGTGATGGCGGTGAACCCTCCGGGTCGGTTCTGAACCATCGTTGGATTTACAGGTACCTGTTTACTTACTATTTCTACACCATATATTTATGTTACCTTATAAGGAGTCGGTATTTTTTCTTACTTTATAACGGTAAACGTCGTTATACCTACTTGTATCTCTAACAGTATGAATCACTTCATTTAGTCTGTTCCGTTTGTAGTATACAGTAAATATACACCTTAGATTTTTTTACTATGTTTACTTGAATAAATGTTTTGTCTTTGTCTGGGTGTCTTTTTCTGATGGTTTCTCCTTCACCTCCCTCCTCCCTGTTAATTCCTCAAACCCTAATTGTCATACCCTAAATGTGTCATGATATACATTTAATTTGTTTGTTGTTCTTAGATGATATACCCTGTTTCGACCGAATTTTGAGTTGTAAGTTTTTTGTTTCCAGTACCGTAGGACAGTGTAGTGACGTACCGTTTATCTACCCCTTTGTCATCTTTGTCACCGTCATTACAGAAACGAAAATTTATACGACAGATCCAACCAGTATCGAAACGAAGGTTCCTCGTTCGTAGAAAATTAAAGTACCGACGTCAGTGGTAGACGTCACTACATCCTCGTTGGGTTTTATTTCAAAGAGTGAGAAAAGTAACAAAGGGGTAGATAAACGGTACTACCCTGGTTTACAGTACTCGAATCAAAAGACTTACAACTCAAAATTCGTTTAAAAAAGTGAGAAGAGAAAGTAGTTCTCCGAGAAATCAAGAAGAAGTGAAAGACAGTATTCCCACCACAGTAGACGTATAGACTCCAATAACTATAAAGAGGGTCGTTAGAACTAAGGTCGAACTCGAAGTAAGTCGGACAACAAGGTACATGTCGTGATTGACAACGAATACCTGGACGTATGTCTAAAGAGTCCTCCGTCCAGTCCACCAGACCATAAGGGTAGAGAAAGTCTTAAAAGGTGTCAAAGAACAGTAGGTGTGTCAGTTTCCGAAACCGTATCAGTTATCTCGTCTTCATCTACAAAAAGACCTTGAGAGAATGATGCCAGGTAGCTACAACCGTTGAACTAGAGACCAAGGAGACGGAAAAGATTTTGGTCGAATATGTAGACGTACAAGAGACCAGTACATGACAACGGTCGAACTTCCTAAAACTCGTACTGGAACGATCGTACACTCTACTGATATTAACACGACATCAGACTTCTAAGAAACCATAACGGGAAGAAACCCTAACCTTACTTTTGACTTGAAAACGTTAGGACACCGGTGACGACTCTAAAGGTTTAGACGACCGTATAACTCACGTCGTGAAAGTGTCGTAATATAAAATCCTAAACTTTATCGAGTCGACTTTAAGGTAGTGGAGGCGATCGAAACAAATATCATTACGAAGGATTCCGAGTCAACTGAAGTGTGAGATCCTACAGACCGAGATCCACTCACTAGTGTGGTGACACCAAAGGTCCAGTACTTCACGAAAAAACATATCAAGAAGAACATAAGAACGGTGAACGAAAATTATAGATGACGAAGACAATCCAGGTATGGTAAAGACAAGAAATAGTACGGGTAGAAACGATCCTCCTAATAAGGTTGATAAAACTCCTTCCCTGTCCATAAAGGTCCTTAACCCGGAAGCGGGTGAAAAACCAGTAACTAGCAGTCGGAACCTTCACAGTACCATGAATACCCACACAATATATCGAACGACTACACACACAAACACACGAGTCAGTGCAGACTGAGAAACTCTGGGGTACCTGATATATCTGGTGGTCCGAGGAGACAGGTACCTTAAAAGGTCCGTTCTTTATAACTTCACTCAACAGTAAAGGAAGAGGTCCCCTAGAAAGACTGGCGGTCCCTAGTGTGGACTCGCAGAACCCAGAGGACATAACTCAGGTCCGTCTGAGAAATGGTGAATACGGTGGACCCTTCACAACTACACAATGTCACTTGTATATATATAAGTCTACCAATCTACCGTAGTGACTAAGTTGCCTTAGACCCGTTTGAGGTCCTCTATCACCTTCTGTCTTCTCGGACCACACGACGTCAGGGACCCCAGTGGTTCTCAACCTGAGTTGAATCACTAACTTCTTGTTGTTGTATGACTTCGAGTTCCAGATTACCTTCAACTGAACAGGTGGTAGAACCTAGGTAAACTAATATAGTCAAATGCAACACAAGAACCCGATACAGTAATAAATTTTGAAGTACGGAACAGGGGAAGGGAGGATGAAGGTAAAGTAACGGGTTATGAGGTGTATAAGTAGGACGAGTAGAAACGGAGGAAGGGTGTTTGAGACCGTTGGTGGTTAGAAAAATACAAAGATATCAAAACGATTAATGTGAAAAAAGGGAAAGTGAGAAAGTCCATTAAAGACACGTGTGTCTCGAAGTTCTATTCAAAGAATAGAGACGGTATGTTAGTCTAATCGAGGAGATAAAACACATTAAATAAAAAAGGATTCCTGGAGGACCTTCCACCATCTCCTCTAGACTGAGGATGTCCGACGTGGTCTCTGTCAAGAAGATGGGGTCATAGGTGAAAAGGGAAGAAAGAAAATCATTTTGGTAGAGTGTAACACTTCCAAAATGACTCGGGAACCCATGGATCGATCTCTGATGTGAATGATGAAAGGACCATAGAATCATACCGAGTATCCTATACTCGTCTTTCTTATACATGTTTTCTTAAGTATCCAATTTTCTTTTGTGATTTATGTCAAACATATTGGGATAAAACCTAAGAAAAAAAAAAAGGTAAAATACACAGAGTCGTTTTGTTTATTTGTTTTATCGTCTTTTGAGTCAAAGACACTCCGAGATACCCCTTGTACTTGTAAATTTCACATTACTTGTTTGTCTTCGGACACTCCTACTTTTTTTCGTACCAGTCCTTCGACCTTCCTCTTAGTCCCCTAACACCAGAATACTTTGATTCCCTTCGTTCTGAAAAATCCTTACTAGTTGTGCAGGTTTACTTTGTCTGTTTAGTTGTACAGGTTTACTTTGTCTGTTTAGGTTATTTTATTCCCTGCTTTTACTAGTTACTAAGTATCTAGTAATGAAATTCAGAGCTCAAATATAGATATTTTACCCATGGAGTACACCAATAATACTCTAATTTGATTTGTGTTCGAAGAACCTTGAGGGCTAACCAGGTTACCGATTCTGAGACGAGAATTACGTTCCCTGGACCTAAACTAGAGACCAGTCCCTTAATCTAGGGTATACTGTTTATTTTCTGGGGTGTGTGGTGTTCCTTCTAGCTGCTATAGTACACGGTGTTGATTCTGGACCACGTCGGTTTATTTATTTTATTTATTTTTATCTTATAATTTATTTTCGATGACCAAACACCATCCACGAGTTATTTAAAATATAAAAGGAAAAAGAGGAAAACACTAATTAAGTATCAAAATAAGTTTATGATTAATGAACACTCCTCGGGACGACCTCCGACTTCTACATGATTGCTGTCTGAGACTGGATTTCATGAGATATCTCATGTCTGACGGTCATGGTAGGAGGCAGTACTGACTATACTACTCTCCTTCATGTACCTTCAATGGACTAAATGAAATCAAACAAAGAAAACCATCCGGTTGATACGTAAATATCGTAGTGATTGAGTTACCTGTACTCAAACTCGTTTGAGGTTCTCTATCACTTCCTATGCCTTCGGACCACACATGATAGTAAGAACCCCAGTTGTTTCTCAGTCTGTACTGAGTCGTTGACTTGTTGTTGTTGTTGTTCCAATTAATATTTTAAATTTTGGTAGAGCTTAATTTTTTTTAAAAATTATACTACACCACCATAACTACGTACTTTTCACAAAGATTAATCACTTATGTTACATTTCCTTACGTAAGAGTAGAAACATAATGTCTAAATATAAAAATTCCAACGAGAACTGAAAACTTTACCGTGTCAGACACCTCATACAGAGAAAGATTTGTTTGGATGAAGAAGAGGTAGTGATACAAAGAGTGGCTAAGGAACACTACTCTATAGTTCTTGGACTCGAAGTAATTAAGGGGTTTGGTCATTGACGAACCTAGACGAGAAACCCTGAATACCTTCCAGATCCTCTGTTTTCGGAAAAAGATGTTTGTTATTGACCCCCCTTTGCGAAGGAGGGCTTTGAGTCCTCGTTGACTAAAGGTTGTCTCCCTTCCCGTCCCTATACTAAGACCCAGTGGTCGGAATAAAGTTACATTGTCATTTTCATAAGTATTCCGTTTTCTTTTTTTCCTTTTTTTCTAAATACAAAAATTTTATTGACCCATTTCAACCTCTGTGGGTGGTCGACTTTAAGAGTGACGGGGTACGAAAATTTTTTTCATTCACCTATTAAAATTAACCGTCAATAGGTTAATTAAATATAGATGTCAACAAGTTTGTACAATCCTGTGAGTAGAAATGATGACCATAGAAGAAATTTTAACTCAAAATTCGATAAAATGTGCGTCATTTTAGAGTTAAAATTCTCAAAACCGTTTACTTCCATTTCAAGATAATGGGGAGTTTTAAAGGAGTTCGGGGAAAAATCAGTAAGGGAAGGAGACTAATGGTGACTAGTCCCAACAGGGAAAAACCGAGTCTACTATTTCTTCGACGGACGTTACACTCTCTGGACCGAATCAGGGACCCAGTGTTTTTAGGGTACCTCTTCCCTGGCCGATGGGTACGGTCATAAGAACGGACCTCTTAAGGTACCTGTCTCCCCGGACTGCGCGATATCAGGTACCGTACCTCAGCTGTGCTGACTCGCTATGTGTGTGTGTGTGTGTGTGTGTGTGTGTGTGTGTGTGTGTGTCTCATGAAACTTTATTAACATTTGAGTGTCCTTTAACATTGTTACCATGTATCTCAAGACTCGTAAGTTGTGGATTGAAAGAGGTCACCACTGTAGAATGTATTGACACCATGTTCTAGTTGTGGTACGAGACATACAAACTTCCGTCCAAAAGGAAAGTGAAGAAACGGACATAAATGAGTAAAGAAAACTGTGTTTAAATTAAGACAGCACAATTTTACTCGTCTACGATCAAAAGGGAGTCTACAGACGGCAACGTAAAAGTCATAAAGTCAACCTAGTGGGGACAATGAGGGACGTAAAAGAGATAAAAAAAAATAAGGTGGTGGGGCCCGGGGTTAAATTAAGACGTCGATCAAAAAAAGAGGGAACTCGAAACACGGTCTGCCATGATACCAGTTAAGAGGTCAGGGATTGAAGATATAGCCAGGCGTTCAAAATTTCCACCGGCACGATCACGAATTAACACGAGTGTCATAAAACTGTCACACACAAAACTCTCGGTCGTGCCAAGAGGTTGGAGACTCTTGTGAAACTCGCGTGACTTACCAAGTCGAGGCAAGAACGGGATGGAAAGAGGTGACCCGTAGGAAAATAAAGGATCTATAGACCAACCAACAACCTCCTCTCATACGTCTCTGAGAGCTTCAGCGACTGTTGGGGAGGGGAAAGAGTTACGCGGAGGAAACACGGCGCGACTCTATTGGGTGGCGGAGGAACCCAAGAGCTCCGGTTAGTCCACGCCCCGCCTCGGAGCCGCCGCCGGCAACCTTTGGGGTCCCTCCAGTGCGGGGGGCCGGGCCAGGTCTGCGTGCGCCGGGTGCTGCAGTCGGCGGCCGCGTTCGGTCCAGGGCCCCAAACGCCCTCTACGTCACGCGTACGAGGGAGACTCAGCGGAGTCCGCTGCCGAGACTCCCGCCCGACCCCGAGAAAGTCACCGCCCGCAGGGACGACCAACCGAGACGAGGAGACGGCGTCGGGGCAAACGGGGGCCCCCGGGTTACGAGACCAGGAGCGCTAGCGACCGACCCGCCACCCCGGGAGTGGGGTCGAGGGGAGGGGGTTGAGGCAGCGGGGCGGGGGCGACCCGACCCGCCGGCCCCGACCCCGGCTCGCCTCGCCCCACTCATAAGGGTGTCGAAAACGGCTGTCAGAGAAGGGGCGAGAGAACGAGCGGGCCCGCAGTGTGTTGAGGTCTCTATCCCCCCTTCCCTCCCGCTCCCTCCCGCCCCCACGCGCCCTTTGTCGGGTCGGGACTTGTTTTCCCGCCCCTGCGCCCCGAGGGCGGTCNCCAGGTCTGCGTGCGCCGGGTGCTGCAGTCGGCGGCCGCGTTCGGTCCAGGGCCCCACACGCCCTCTACGTCACGCGTACGAGGGAGACTCAGCGGAGTCCGCTGCCGAGACTCCCGCCCGACCCCGAGGAAGTCACCGCCCGCAGGGACGACCAACCGAGACGAGGAGACGGCGTCGGGGCAAACGGGGGCCCCCGGGTTACGAGACCAGGAGCGGTAGCGACCGACCCGCCACCCCGGGAGTGGGGCCGAGGGGAGGGGGTTGAGGCAGCGGGGCGGGGGCGACCCGACCCGCCGGCCCAGACCCCGGCTCGCCTCGCCCCACTCATAAGGGTGTCGAAAACGGCCGTCAGAGAAGGGGCGAGAGAACGAGCGGGCCCGCAGTGTGTTGAGGTCTCTATCCCCCCTTCCCTCCCGCTCCCTCCCGCCCCCACGCGCCCTTTGTCGGGTCGGGACTTGTTTTCCCGCCCCTGCGCCCCGAGGGCGGTCACTTTACGTCCGGCCCAGTGCGACCTTGGCGCCGCACCCCTGCTCGACGGGGGCCCAGACCTGGGGTGAGGACCCGGTGGTAGCACTGGAATGGGAGATGAATCCATCAAAAATGGGGCCCAAATTTCGGTCAGGGGTAAATCTTACAGAAACGGAGGATTAGAACTTTGTTTCCTATAATTACATGACCATAAGGTAATCAGTTCATAATAAATTGGACTTCCTTAATAATAAGAAATTCATCGTCCTTAAAAAGAAGGTTCATTGGACAGATGAGTATCATAGATTTTACTACTGACCCTCTACCCGCCCTATTTCCTTACAATCAATGGACTAAATATCTCGGTTGGAAAATACTATTTGTAGGAGGTTTTCCGTTTTCCTAACGATGTGACAGAAAAGTTTCATCTCGGAACAGATTATCCGGGTGGACAATCTCTGAGTCAATAGATCCCTTGATATGAAAACGAACTGTATCATAACTAATCCCAGGTTCGAAACGTCAATGAAACCAAAAAAAGGATTACCTCTACGTTTAATGAAGACTAACCCTCTTTTTTTATAATGCGACTTCCAATATCAAAATAACGGGATAAAGGTTCTAAAATTTTTTATTAAAAATGGTAAGTCGAACAATGAAGTAATACTTAAGTGATTCAAAAACGGTGCCCGAGTGAAACATACTTAGCACAAATATTGCAAAGTTTATAATGTGAAACTGTCACCGGAGTGAGAAATCATCATTTTCGTATGAAATTTCTTAACCTTTCGTATCCGGGACTCATCATGAGGTGGATAGGAACGAAGACTTCCCAGTTTATACCTGTTTTATCCTGTAAATGTTTTACTCGACAATTCAAAGACTCTTACTATTCGTTGGCGAATCCTTTTTGTTCATCCAATTTCAAATATATTCATTAAAGAAATTCTGACCCGAACTAAATTATTAACTATAGAAACTTCGGATCTCTACACATGTCAATCAAGTCAGCGAGTCAGCACAGCCTGAGACGCTGGGGTATTGACGTCGTGCGGTCCGGAGGGACAGGTAGTGGTTGAGGGCCTCAGATATGTTTGGGTGGATGTAACTCAGCCACTCCGGTAGGTTGGTAGAGTAGAAGACAGCAGGGGAAGAGGAGGACGGGAGTTAGAAAGGGTCGTAGTCCCAGAAAATGTTACTCAGTCGAAATCTCTACACAATCCCTGGGATCTCCCTCACAAACTCTGTATTTGTAATAGTCCCTTGGGATTATTGTTGTTTTACAGGATCTCTAAACAAACCACTAACTGTTCACAGAAGTCCCCGGCATAAAGACCCATATTTTGTTAACCTTTTATCCCCTACCTTTGATTTAGGATGGATTTTTGTAGGTTTAATCCCTCTCCGACGACTTTTAATACGTCTTGGGTACCCAGTAGATTACATTGACCGTGGCCTCCGGAATTTCACGAACTAACACATCCAAATGTCCTGGGTCTTTCTTATAAATGATTATACTTAAATCGAAGTTTCAATCCCAATCAAGTATAGTGACAACATATTATCGAAAACCTTTCTTTGATTAGTAGAGAAAACTCAAGTTCTTAAATATCAAAGGAAAACAAATGACAAAGTTTATCTTAGAGAGATATCTCAAAATTCATCTAAATCTTTGACGTGGTGGGCGGGAGGTGTATGTGTATGTTTGTAGGGTCATAAGGTCATAAGGAATTAGATGTAAGAGATGAATCCGAGAAACGGACAGATGAGACGGAGTAAAGTCGGACAAGGATCTAAGTGACGGACGGGGGGTTGGGGAGTAGTAGAAGTAAAAAACATCATCGAGACGGAAAGTCATAGGAAAATATTAAGTTCCTAATGGACTTTGTATTAATGAGATCTCGTCTTCGAGACTAAGGTGTGACTGACGGAATCCAGTTTAACGGTGTAAATTGTCGACCATGGAACCTGTTTAATGAATTGAAGAGATAGGATTAAAGAAGTAGATATTTTACTTCTTTTAACATCATTGATGGAGTATCCCAACGATACTCCTACATTGTTTAACCCACCGAGTTACCATTTCTTAGACGGATGTCGCCTCCTCTGAACTCACACTAGGGACCCAGTCCTTCTAGGGGACTTCCTTTACCGTCGGGTGAGGTAATACGAACGTACCCTTTAAGGTACCTGTCTCCTCGGACCACCCGATGTCAGACACCCTAACGTTTCTCAGTCTGTGTTGACTCACTGCTTTATTGTTGTTGTTTGACATTTTTGTATGTTTTGTTTCTATTTACTCTCAACACCTTTTTACTGTACACTTATGTTTCTACTCCAACCCCATATGACCCACACACGCACGAGTCAACACAGATTGAGAAACATAGGTACCTGACATCGTGAGATCCGAGGCGACAGGTATCTTAAGATGGCCGTTCTTATGGTCGTCCCCAACGGTAAAGAAGGAGGTCTACCTCACATAATATGAGTTTATATATCACCACCCTATATCTGATTCAAGACTCGAAGTACTACCAGTAACTTTTCTTCCTTTGTATAGTGAACGACTCCTTTTTGTGTCGAAGGAACCTACATAAATCACTCACTTTACATATAACACTATTGTCTATGTGTAAGTTTTTGTATGTTTCTTCGGGATCCCAATTCAAGTAGTCTGAAACAATTCGGATTGGACGAAAAGTAAAAAAGAGTTTCTCCAGAGTCAAGTCAAGTCAGCGAGTCAGTACAGGCTAGGAAACGTCGAGGTACCTGACGTCGTACGGTACGAGGAGACAGGTAGTGGTCGAGGACCTCGAATGGGTTTGAGTACAGGTAACTCAGTCACTATGGTAGGTTGGTAGAGTAGGAGACAGTAGGGGAAGAGGAGGACAGAAGCCAGAAAGGATCGTAGTCCCAGAGAAGGTTACTCAGGCAAAAAGTGTAGTTCACCGGTTTCATAACCTCAAAGTCGAAGTCGAAGTCAAGAAGGTTACTTATAAGTCCTGACTAAAGGAAATCCTACTTGACCAAACTAGAGGAAACGTCAGGTTCCCTGAGAGTTTCTCAGAAGAGGTTGTGGTGTCAAGTTTTCGTAGTTAAGAAGCCACAAGTCGAAATACCAGGTTGAGAATGTAGGCATGTACTGATGACTTTTTTGGTATCGAAACTGATCTACCTGGAAACAACCGAATTGGTGGTAAAAATACCTTGACAAGGCATGTAACGTCTTACGAATAATATGAACCAGAAACTCGTGATTTACCGTTATCGTCTGACGTAACGACGTACGGGATGGGGTGGAGAAACAATGTCATGTCATACTAGGATGAGTAAAGGTTTGTTGGGGAAGTTCTCACCAAGAAAGACTACAACCCTCGGTAACCTGGAATAAACAGAATGAAATACGTTGGATACGAAGTAGATGACGGTAAAAAAAAAAAAATTGAATTTTCGTGTAAGAAAAGTCAGGACAGAACGACCTCGATAAGGTAGAAAACTGTATGAAAACAAAGGTGAACCATCCGAGAATAAGTTCAAGTTTTAAGTCAAGGTTCAAAAGGTCTAAGGGAAAAAGACCTCAGAAGAGACTAAAAGGGTCTTTTTAAAACTATGAAAAAGGAGACTCCTGGATGTGTGTATCGTTCACAATCCTATAACATCCACGACTCACTTACTTACTTTTAGAACATCTTTATTCTTCCGTACAATTAAATCAGAAATTAATTCTGAAACGTTCTACTTTACAGGTTGACAAAAAACAAAAAAAACTTTTTCATTACTGTGAACCATTATATAAAATTTTTACGTAACGAGACAGAACTTAAGTCTGAGATCTGGTCACGACTCAGACCTTGGAGACTTTGTCACAACTAGAAAAACGTATAGAAACCGGTTCCAGTATTCGAAAATCAAGGACCAAGACCAGATTAATCCTATACACAACTACTCAATCACGATGTTCAGGGTGATAAGTTTCCGTCGTTTTCTTAAACTCGACCACATAGTCAAGTCTAGAAGTAACCTCCTTATTAAAGAGAGTGTACATACGTCTCGTCAGAACAAAATACATTTTTGTACTATTAGAATATTTTCATTACTGTGATCATAGTCTTTCCAATCTACAGTATGTTTAGATAACAAACTTACCCTTTTCTAGGTTAAATATATATCCGAATTTTCAAATCAACTTCTTTACACGATAATTCTCTATCTATACATTTAAGTAAAGTTTCAAACTTAAAAAAAATCATAAAAATGAATCTTATATGTCGTACGAATTGAGACAATATTCCAATACACACACACACACACACACACACACACAATCAATGAATCAGCACAGACTGAGAAACGTTGGGGTATCTGACATCGGGGTGGTCCGAGGAGACAGGTACCCTAAGAGGTTCGTCCTTGTGACCTCACCCAACGGTAAAGGAAGAGATTTTCCTTGACATCTTTCTTTCACTTCAGCGAGTCAACACAGGTTGAGAAACACTGGGGTACCTGGCATCGGGTGGTCCGAGGGGGTGGGTACCTTAAAAGGTCCGTCCTCATGACCTCACCCAACGGTAAAGGAAGAGGATATTCTACACTTCAATATTCAATGTTCAGGAGTCGACAAATTTGTAACGAGACAGTAGAGACCACCTTCTCTACCGACAGCGATGCAGTGATGTGACTAAAAACAAGAAAACCTCCGTTTGACAAAAAAAAAAAAAGACAGACGTAAAAACAAAAGGAAAAACAAGAAATTTATTTAAGGTATTTGATGGAGATCCGTATCCAAAGAAAGGTCGTAAAAAGAGTTTGTATCACTTAGGTGAGTAAATACCCTCATTTAGAAAAATTAGAAAGAAAATGAGTCGAGCCCTTTTTAAAAGTCAACATACAAACGAATACTAAAGTCAAGTCTTTACGGTCAATAAACATCCAACCTAGATACAAGAAACAGGAAGGATCGTTAGTTATACGTAACAAAAGAAGAACCAGGAAAAAGAAGACACAAATCTTTAGTAGAGTACACATATACAATTTTACAATTACTCTAAAAAAAGGGAGGTCGAAGACATGAAGACAAAAAACGGAAAACATAACTTGAACAGAGAATAATATACAAACTTAAGGGAGGGTCAAATAAGAAGAAGTCAAAGGAAAAATTAGAATCGACAACAAAAGGGAGAGTAAAGGACGAAAAGTTTCTGAAAAAAAAAACGGGAAAAGGAAAAAGTTAACCTCTTCCTCGACCGTTGGGTGAGACCATGAGAACTGACCTCTTAGAGTACCTACCTCTTCAGACCATCCGATGTAAGGTACCCGGCGTCACAGTCTGTGCTGACTCACTAAAGTGAGTGAGTGAAAAAGTTGACCCTTTCATTTCCCTATTAAAGACTCAAAAAGGAAGACAAAGGATTACACTCGGGTACTATCCTTGTTCGGAAGAAGAAATACCGTCACGAGGAAAAAGAATACCACGCGTTCGAAGTCGCATCGGGACACGACAATCATTCCAAAAACCAAAAAAATCAAACTGTCTTCTCCCTGAAGACATCCCTACCACAACGAGTAAGAACAGTCTGACTCATTCGAAGAACGTAGGGAAGTGATGTGAATCTACGACCTCCTGGGAAGAAAAGTCATAATCCAACCTCTCGTACAACTATCTATGTTGGGTTAAATACTTCCTATCCAGAGAGACATGAGTCCTCTCCGGAAAGGATAATAAATTAGAAAGTCCGGACACAGAGATTACTCCCCTTATAAAACCACATTAAACTTTACTACATAACAAAAACTCACAAAACCCTCCCCTTTCTCATTCACCACACTGTGACAAAAAGACTCCTAAGGAAGACAAGGGTATTGGTGGACAACGATTGAAATGTATTGATGTGTCAAGAGATGTCCGAAGTGGAAGGTAAAGACCAGTACCTGTAACATAGTAACTCTCTATTACCAGAACTTTCTCTTAATGGTTACCCATAACCTTCGGTCAACACCGTAAACAGTCAAAGACACCACATTTATAAGGGTAACACCAATTAAAGTTCGACAGTTGAACTATAGTTGATCGAGGGGTTGAGGACTTTTGAATTGTCAACTAAGAGACTATGTCAGGTCGAGGGAGTATGGTGATGTATTTCAAAGAGACTTCCTTTACGAGGAATCCACGAACCTTATACTCCCTCCGAACTCCTTTCTTTCGTCAGAGTACTTAAGACAGGAGTCGAGGTGCCACACCCCCGTGACGTCCGAGAAAAAAAAAAAAGACTTCCTTTATATCTTAACTCTTCTTGATCTACGGAAAAACTCCAGGAGGGACATCGAGTTTACCATTTCTCAAACGGACGTTACGTCATCTGGTCCCAAACTAGGGAGCCAACCTTTCTAGGAGACCTCTTCTTCCCTTACCGTTAGGTGAGGTCATAAGAACGGACCTGTTAGGGGACCTGTCTCCTCTGACAACCCGATGTCAGGTACCCCAGCGTTTCTCAGCCTGTGCTGACTCGTTGATTGCGGTCTACGGAAGAATCAGAGAAGGATTAACCTGGAAAACTACGTCTCCGGTATCGTTCGTAGTCGATGGTTATTTCGATAGGGTACAGGGAGTTAAGGTCAAATCCATGTCACGTAATAGGGTAAATTTGAAACTAAACCCTACATACAAAGACACCCTTCCCTTTCTCCGTCACGACTCAAACGACCAGTTGACGACAGTTCGGACTTGATCGAAGGAGAGAGAAAGACGAAGGACACGTAAAATAACCCGGAGAGTCACCGAGTCTACCATTTCTTAGGTGGACGTCACGTCCTCTGGACCCAAGCTAGGGACATAACCCTTCTAGGGGACCTCCTCCCGTACCGTTGGGTGAGGTCACAAGAACGGAACTCTTAGGGGTATCTGTCTCCTCGGACCGACCGACGTCAGTTACCCCAGTGTTTCTCAACCTGTGTTGACTCGCTGATTCGCGTGTTGTGTCACGGTAAATAACCTAATGACCCTAGTACGGACGACACGGAGTGGGTCCAACGGTGTACGGAACTTTAGGTCCCGGTAATTATAGGGATAATTTTGTTAGACAGAAAACAGAACCACAAGATCGTACTTGGGAGTTTTCATAGGGATCACGATTAATGTTTACGAACAAAACCCCGGAAGTCTTAACCCACTACAAAGAACAGACCCGGATCCTAAGATGTAAATTTAAATATGGGACCAACGAAGAAATGAGAGTTTTTAAACTCCCGGTGATGGGTCCCTGGGACGATCCATTTACTAATTGATTAAATTTAATTAAGGTCGGTTTAAGTATATTTCTATTATCCAACTCAAGTGAAGGGATTAACTTTCGTAAAAATTCCTTTCTCAGATTTAGAGGTCAATTTTACATCTTAACGACGTCCCTCCCTGTTCCTGTCTCCTTCAACGGATGAAAATAATCAATGTTTACTAGAAATTACAAAGTTTAATACGTATAATACAAGACACTATTAGTGTAAAAACATTTACTAGACTTCAAGACCCCTTTAAATATAAAGAATTTTACAAAATCAGAATAATACTGAGACTATATGTGACTAAATATCTAAGTAATTTTCTTTATAGAGACTGGGTTTTTTGTTTTGATTTTTAGGGATTTTGTCTCTTAGTCAATGGGTGTGCAATCTAATTTTTAGAGTAATTTTATACACCTCTCGGGGTACACCTCTCTTCACTTTTCTTAACAAAAATTTTGATTTTTCTTAATAAACTTGTTACTAATATATGTGTCACAATCTTAAGTAACCCCAATGAAAAGACTTTTCTATTATAAATTATCGTCGAGAAACCTACTCAGTAGCCTTTTCTGGGACTACGACCCTTTCTAACTTCCGTCCTCCTCTTCCCCGGCTGTCTCCTACTCCACCAACCTACCGTAGTGACTGAGCTACCTGTACTCAAACTCATTCGAGACCCTCAACCACTACCTGTCCCTCCGGACCACACGATGTCAGGTAACCCAACGTTTCTCAACCTGTGTTGACTCGTTGACTTGACTTGACTTGACTTATCGTCGTCTTATTCAAAAAAGTGTGACAGATCAAATCCCGATTGTGTATCAAATCTTTCTGACGAAAGTGAACCACTCCTTTTTTTAATAAGATGGAAAGGTTAGAAATCGGAGATAAACTCGTGAATTTTATTCCAAAACTAACAAACTCAAGTTTTGTTTGTCGATAAGTCGTTCTCACTTTGAGTTCGTTTTATCTACATGATTGTAAACTGTGTCTTCTCAAAACTGAATAAAGATTGAAAAGGAACATCATTCTCTACTCTCAAAGTAACAAATCCTATCTACTCTTAACCTTAAACAGAAAATGACTATCAAGTAGACTTAAGACAAAAATGGAGACCAGACTTCTGTCGAATTCAGACCTTTGTATCCGTCAAGCGCTCAGAGTCCAAAAGGTACACGTTTTATTCCTAATAAGAACGGTAATGACGAATTATTCAACGTCAAAACCAATAAAGATAAAAACTGACATTAAGGTTGGAAGAATATCAAGATGCTAAGATTAAAAACAGGGATGATCTGACACTTGGACCATTTGCCGGTCTTACAATGTTAAACTTTTCATGTAGATTTTTACAACTAACATAAAATAAAAGTAAAAATTACTCAACTTTATCGGAATGAACTCGTTTCTCCATTATTAATGAGTCACTATAAAGTAATATGGTATAATACTACTAAACTTAACTCTACCTATAGTAAAATTATATTATATCAAGGATTAAAATATTAGTTCGGTATTCACAAAAAAAAAATAATATACATTGTAGGAACTCGTTTCGGATCAGGAATCTATTAAAAATTTTCATAAGTTGGTTTTTAATTAATCACGAAACTACAAGTCAGTAGAACGATCACCGTGTCACGACAATTAATCTATTTGATACCGATAACTCACTTTAAAATACAAAACTGATTGTAAAACTTATCAAGTCATTTGGAGTTCATTGACCTCCGGAATCCCTTACCTCACAAAAGTAAATCAAGTTAAAACAATAATTCATTCTCAAACAAACCTTAAATATTTTACAAGATTTTACAAAATCATAAGAAATACTTAATTCAAGTTAAAAAGAAACTAAATCATAAAGAATCATATACAGTACCAGTAGTATGTCAACCTTTTTAATAAAGACATTGACGAAACAAAATCAGAAGGATAAGAGTAAGACATAGGAGAAGGATTCACTAGTCTACACAAGACAATAGACACTTTACAACTAACTCTTAATTATAAGGATCGAGTCTCAAGAGAAAGGAGGACTCAAGGTCTGAGTTTTACGGACGATCTAGAGAAACGAACCCATGACGTGTCTGTAAAGTTTGAGTTTGAGTCCCCACGATGTAATTTGGGTAGAGTGAAGGGTTTAGACGAAAAGGAGGTCCCTAGACGAAGTCAGGCAGTCCATACACACACGGGTCAACGAGTCAATACAGACTGAGACATGTTGAGGTGTCTGATGTCGGGTGGTCCGAAGAGTCAGGTACCTCAAAAAGTCCGTTCTTATAACCTCACCCGACGATAAAGTAGAAGGTCCCCTAGAAGGACTGGGTCCTTAACTTGGACGCAGAATGACGTAACCGTCCGCCTAAGAAATGGTGACACGATGGATCCGTCTCTGATGGTGAATTCCGTTTCTCGATTCTGACAAAGAACTTGGAAAAGAGGGTGGTTAACGAATATATGGTTCTGGTCGGTTCACAACATGACTCATATAATGTGAGAGTTTTACAGAAAACTTAGACAGGGAGAAGGTGGGATGACGGTTCAGAAACAAATTATGATAACACAGAGAGGACTTAGTAAAACTTTCACTTTCACTTCAGCGAATCAGCACAGACTGAGAAACACTGGGGTATCTGATATCGGATGGTCCGTTCTTATGACCTCACCCAACGGTAACGGAAGAGGTCCCCTAGAAAGACTGGGTCCCTAGCTTGGGTCCAGAGGGTGTAACATCCGTTTGCGAGATGGCAGACTCGATGGTCCTTTCGGGACTTAGTAAAATTCTTGGAAAATTGACTAGAGACAGGTCAGTCTAATCTAGACATAAGAGGAAACCTTCGGTCTTACGAATAGACTAGTCAAATGAGGGTGAAAGTTTTGGAAAACTCGGGAGTCCGATGTTCCGGGAGAAGTAGTCGACATCAAAAGAGTCATGGGAAAGAGACGGAGAACTCTTTAGACATACGTCCAGTCCTTCGTTGTCAATCTTGACCTGTACCTTGTTGTCTGACCAAGGTCTATCCTTTTCCTCATGCAGTTCCAACATATAACAGTGGGACGAATAAATTGAAGATACGTCTCATGTAGTACTCTTTGCGACCTGACCTTCTTTGTGTTCGACCTTAGTTCTAACGGTCCTCTTTATAGTTATTGGAGTCTATACGTCTACTGTGGTGGGAACACCGTCTTTCACTTCTCTTTGATTTTTCGGAGAACTACTTTCACTTTCTCCTCTCACTTTTTCAACCGGATTTCGAGTTGTAAGTCTTTTACTTCTAGTACCGTAGACCAGGGTAGTGAAGCACCCTTTGTCTTACCCTTTGTCACCTTTGTCACAGTCTGAAATAAAAAACCCCGAGGTTTTAGTGACGTCTACCACTGACGTTGGTACTTTAATTCTGCGAATGAGGAACCTTCTTTTCAATACTGGTTGGATCTATCATATAAGTTCTCGTCTCTGTAATGAAACGGTTGATTCCAGGCAGACCAGTTCCGATACCAAAAAGGTCACCAGTACATACCTACACTCTCAACCTGACACTTCTTCCGACTCGCGGCTTCTTAATTACGCAAACCTGACACCACAACCTCTTCTGAGAACTCCCAGGGAACCTCACGTTCCTCTAGGTTGGTCAGGTAAGACTTCCTCTAGTTGGGACCCTAAAGAAACCTTCCTTACTACAATTTCGACTTCGAGGTCATGAAACCGGTGGAGTACACTTCACAACTGAGTAACCTTTTCTGAGACTACGACCCTCTCTAACCCCCGTCCTCCTCTTCCCCTGCTGGCTCCTACTCTACCGACCTACCGTAGTGACTGAGCTACCTACACTCAGACTCACTTGAGACTCTCAACCACTACCTGTCCCTCCGGACCGCACGACGCTAAGTACCCCAGCGTTTCTCAGTCTGTGCTGACTCGCTGACTTGACTTGACTCGAAAGAGATGGAGATTAAGTCAATGTGTTCTCAAAAAGTCAATGTTCTTGAAGAACCCAAAAACGTGTAAGACAAAGGAAATGGAGGAGGAAAACGATTCAAAATTGAATCGAAGACAAGAAGGAAAATGTCTGAAAAATCTACAGTGAAAGAGTTAAATATACACTTGACTTTGTCGAACAATTGGTCTTAAAACGTACATTTGACCTCTAGAGTGAATATAGGAACTTTGTAAACTGACGGAAGTAACTTCGGGGAAGTCGAATAGCTGAGATGACATGAATATAAGGACATGAACCACGAAAGAGAAGGGTTTGGACAAGAGGGTGACAACGGGACAAGGAGAGTCTAAAAGGTGACACTGGAGTCGTCGTGTGTAGGTGTCAATTTTTTGGTTGGTTGTTTGTTTTTTGGATTTGGGAAGTAGGTAATAAAGGAAATAATGCAAGGCACCTCATTCCACAATTTTTTACAATGGTTCTTTTCCTTAAAACACCAGTTTTCTCAACCCTTTGGGACTCAATAATCAAAGGAGTGTGTCACACGCAATACTTAGAGGTCCCACCCTCACCGTGCGCCTATATCACAAAGATGTGCATAGAATGTACTACAATTGTAGACGCGTCCAATCACGAAGATGGTTCAACAAAAGTTCCTTTGAACTGAATATTTGTTGTTTTTTTGGTTTTTGGGAGAAACTTACCTCCGACGAAAAAGAAGGTGGGACGTTCCGAGTCCCATAACTCTAACGATCATTGGGGGTGAAGACGTCTCGGTTAAAATCCAATGAAGAAGTTGTAGTACCTTTATCAGGACGATGAAACTCCGAGTACTTTAAGTCGAGATGGCCTATACTGTCCCATCAGAAAAAAAGAGTGTACGACAGACATTAGTGACCATCACCGACGAAACTCGCGGTAGAACTCTTCCTTAGGTTCCGACACAAGAGCGATAGCATTTGTTTCCATAACCAAATAATCACTAATAAGAACTACCAGAACCACAACATATGATGTGAATGGTGGAGACACAATGGTGGAGACACGAGACGACAGAAGATGGTAAACGGGCAACAGTAAAGATTTAGAGAATCAACTTGAAGGTATAAAAATTTTCTCGAGAGACAAGGACTATCGAGAGTATTATTAGGATTCACTGAATTCACAGACACACCTTCTGTCGTTTGTAATACAGAATATCAAAAAATTTGAAGGACTCGAGGTCACTGGAAGTAAAGGTTCGATGAAATATATAAATTGAAGGTACCGGTGTCGACTCTGGAAGAGTTCAAGATTCAGAGTATCAGAAGGGTAGAAAGTAAAGGAAGGAAAGTGACGTCAACAAGAAGTGGTAGAAAGTATACATTATAAAGAACTATGACGGTATAAAAGGGTCGGGGAAGAGTCGTAAAAAAGAAAAAAAATGTATTAGACCTGGAAACTTGACAACAAGAGTTATCGTATAAGACAAGGAAGAAAATGGGAATAGGAAAGTGACTGAGTCGGTCGCTTGGAGTCGAAATACACATCAGTCACGTTGGGAGAGACGACCAAGACTATTCCCCTCGACTCGACTCGTGACGACTTCCGTTGGTGTTAGGAGTATCTTACGACATGATGTTTAAGTCCGAGGGTTGGACACGACCCGGAAGGGAACACAGACGAGTAGAAATTTACGACAGGAGAGTAGAAGAAGTGATCGTTAAGGATTAGATATGAACGAAGGAGTTTGTGGAGTGACAAGAGATGAGGACATAGACTTTTAGAACACTAGTAGTCTGAAACAGAAGGAATTATAAATAGGAGTTTACGGAAAGGAGGTTAACGTTCCTCACAGCACAATGAGTATAGGTAGGAGGCTATGACTACTGATATAGAGGAGGGTCGGGGAAATCCTATAACGAAGTAGTCAGTGAAAGAGATAAACCATAAAAGTTGAAAAGGGAGAGAGGTTGTGGGAAACAAGTCGAATTTGTATATAAGAATAGAGGAAAGAATCCTTTTTGTTATAGGAGGGATTTCGGATACATGACGAAGCCAATGGTAAACATAGATGAAAGGTCAGTTTAAAAAACTGTTCATCAGATGTTTAAAAAACGAATAAAGACGTACACATCAAAAAAGGAGTCGCGTAGTGTCGGACGAAAGAGATGGTAACGACTTTGACGAGTGATTTCGTAGTTACTGACGAAGTAAAACTTCGAGGTATGTACAAAAGTCGGGAAAAGAATTACCCAGAGAAAAGAAAACTGTCACAACCAAGAAACAATCAATAAGAGATGAGGGAACTTTCGAAATAAGGGACCGAGACACCGTAACGAGAAGGACCGTAGAGGATTACGGAGTAAGGAATAAGAGATCGAGAACACAAATAAGAAGACGGAGACATCCAGGGAATTCACGACGACGAGACTTCCAAACAAAGAGTTGGGTGACGAGAAAAGTGATACGTCTCTCCAACGATTGAAAAACCAATTCTGAGGAGTTCTTTAGACAACTTTTAAGATCTTAGAAAGGAAAAGTTTTATATCCATCCTCATATGTATGTGTTAAATCACATTTTAAAGTATTAGGTGGTCTTCGGTATAATTCTTAGACGGTATACGTAAGGTCGAACGTTATAAATGAGAGTACCAAAGTAAACAGAGAAAATTTGTTTACTTAAAGTCTAGAAAATTCAAGTAGAACCGGAGAGAGGTGTTAAATTCTATGCATAAGAAAGACGCCCCGAAGGGGTACCACAGAGTCAGCATCTCTTAGGTGGACGTCACGTCCTCTATACCTCTACGTCTAAGCTAGGGATCCAGCCCTTCTAGGGGACCTCGTCCCTGACCGTTGGGTGAGGTCATTAGAACGGGTCTTTCAGGGTATCTGTCTCCTTGGACCACCCGATACCACATTATCCCAGTGTTCTCTCAGTCTGTACTGAGTCGTTGATTTTGTTGTTAAGAAAGACGAGGGAAAGTAACGGACCCAAATCGAGGAGTACTGGACAGTATCTGGAGACATTGTCGAAGATTGAGAGGAGGAACGGGAGTTAGACACGGGAAATCTATGTATGTGGTACCTTACACTTTCACTTTCAACGAGTCAACACAGACTGAAAAACTCTGGGGTACCTGATATCTCAGATACCTTAAGAGATCCGGTCTCACGACCTCACCCATCGGAAAGGGAAAAGGTCCCCTAGAAGGGTTGTGTCTCTAACTTGGGTCCAGAGGGTGTGACGTCCGCTTAAGAAATGGTCGACTCGGTGTTCCCTTCGGGTTGGTGGTTATGACAAGACTGAAAAGTTGAGGTCGAAGACTAAGAGACAAAGGATACCTTTACCAAGTTTGAGACCGTACCGTGTGTTCGGAGGACAGTCCTTCAAGTAATGATAAGATAAGTCATAGAAACTCCGGGAAGGGTAGGTAAAGACGAGGTAATCACTCACGTCTGTTTAAATTGAACGTATCCTAAACTGATAGAGATAGTAGGGAATGAGAGACGGATAGAGAAGTTTTGTTTTATAAAAACAAATAAACCAACACGACCCAGAATCAACACTGTACGTCCTAGAAAAAAGTCAACGTTGTACATCCTAGATCAAAAGACTGGTCCTTAGTTTGGGTCCGGGGAACGTAACCCTTACGTCTCAGAATCGGTGACCTGGTGGTCCCTTCAGGGAGAAGCATATAAATGGAATAGTACAACCACCGTAGTTTGAACATCAAGAAATGTGGCAAGGAATGAACCAAGTGTGGTAGGAAGGACGCACCTGGTGAGAAGGTTAGGGACCCTAAGTGAGTGACTGTCAATGGGACGTTTTTGAAGATGTATGGAATGTCTAAGTTGAGGTGAGGGTGGGGTGCGAAAGGGTGTGGAAGGGGAGAAACAATCCCTGAGAAGAACACGGATGGTAATAGACACGTAACAAGGTAACATATGAAATTGAACTTCAGGAAAAAAGGTCACGATAGTCTTAACTCTCCACTCGAGAATTAAGTTTTTAAACTAATTTCGATCTTAATCTTTTTAATATGAATACATGAATTTTGTAAAATAAAGTTGAATTTTGTATATTTATATAAGTAAACGGTCAAAAGGATACATAATGGTTCCGTAAAAGAAACTTATACCCATGAACTAATCTTAAGTAACAAATAAGAATTAATATGACTTACACCTTACGTAAGAGATTTAAAGATCAAACCCAAATTTTCTTTCTTGTATTCGGTGAACACGTTGTCAGACTTACGTCTTAGGACCAAACATACTAAAAAAAGGGGAGTCAGTCAGAAAAGTCAACATAACGGATATTCATCAAGTTATCATATACAAAAGTATATTTCTGAACAGAAATAGCAGAAAGGTTCAGAAATATTTCAGATGTAGCATCTTTATTATCAATAGAAAAAAATGAATGTAAAATGACTAAACCAAACACAACGTAATTTCTTCCGAAGGGACCACCGAGTCTCCAATTTCGCAGACGGAGGTTACACCCTCTGGGTCCAAGCTAGGGACCCAGCCCTTCTGGGGGACCTCTTCCTTTTCCGTTGGGTGAGGTCATAAGAACGGACCATCCGATGTCAAGTGCCTCAGCGTTTCTCAGCTTGTACTGACTCGCTGAAGTGAACCGGTGAGTGAATTTCATACATAAATACTATGTACTTACACCAAACACTTGAAATGTGAGTTGACTATCCTTGTCTCTGCGAAGTATTATTCGTACGACATCAGTCACAAAATATCTCCCACATCTGTAACACAGTAAATTAGACCGTCAAACTCACCACGAACCAATTCTTTCAAAGATGACATTAATAATAATGGCCAATAGAGGAAGTAACGTTCTATTCAAGAATGTCCCGTGCCTAATATATAAAAAAGTAAAAACACATAGATTGGAAACAGATACGTACCACGGATCATGAATCATCTTTAAACTATACATATATGACCTACTTACTTGTTTAAGAATACATCCAGTATCATTTAAACTTATTAGTCTTTCTTGCGGTATGACCCTTAGTCGATCATATCTATCTAGAAATCGGGACCTCAGTTTGACCCCAAACTTCGAAAGAAGTAAACATAGAAACTTAAAAGGAGTAAATATAAGAACCCTAAGGGACCACCGAGTCACCATCTCTTAGGTGGACGGTTACGTCCTCTACGTCCAAGCTAGGGACCAAGACCCTCTAGGGGTCCTCTTCCTTTACCGTTGGGTGAGGTCATAAAAACGGACCTTTTATGACACCTGTACCATGGGACCACCCGCTGTCAGACACCCCAACGTTTTTTCAGTCTACACTACTGTCTGATTTGTTGTTGATGTAAGAACTTGTCTAATGAAAGGGAAAAAGAAAACTCCTTACTCCTATCGTTGTCGGTAACCCAACACACTCCTAATTCACCCTTACACTTCACAGGTCGTATTCATGGATTATATCATTCGTCAATGGTTCACGATTTAACAGACTACTACGAATAGTGATTGTTTCTTTTACACCCGTAAGTGAACCAGGTTGAAAAGAGTAATCCTCTGAACTTGATATATTAGACACTCAAAGGAAAGTCTACGCGATTTCAAAAGAAAGATATTGGTCATAAAGTACAAAACCTGTCTAAATACATTGTTTATATACCTATTAGGAACTAAACAGTGTAAACGACTTAGTTAGTTCATCTATTAATCCACTAGTATTGGAATGTGGAACACTTTGTCAATGAAATCCGAAACTTTGTAGTAAACAATCACTCAACTTGAACTTATTTCACCTTTCTTACCGGGGAGATGTGATTAGTGACAGTACGACAAATATATTCTCGAGTTTGTTCTCTACCGTTCTTACTTGCAGCTGTAAGATCCTTAGTCGCTTGATTTTACCTGACCTTACCCACTTAAATTGAGTCTACTGGTAATATAGATGATGACACCCGTCCTTAGAGAGTCTTCTTTACCTCATCGGTAGTACCAGTTGTTTTCTCAGGTTTTACGTCATGAACCTACGTCAGAGTTTTTGCTGTCTTACTAGAGACAAGCAGAGGTTCCGTTTGGTAAGTTACAGTGTCAATAGGTTCAGATACGGGGTTGGTCATTACGACTTCTTCGACTTCAACTTACCAAAGTACTTCTGGATGTTCTGGAACATCTTGATTGTGGGTTTTTTCTACAGGAAAAGTAATATCCCCTGACCTTACGTTTTCATCCTTCAGTTCTTTGTGGACCTCATTGTCCGTTTAAACCGAAACCTTACACCTCACTTCGTCCCGTTTCTGATTATCTCAAAACGGTTCTTTTACGTGACCAGTATCGTTTGTGGGAGAAGGTTGTTGTGTTCTCTTCTGAGATGTGTACCTGTAGGGGTCTACCAGTTGTGGCTTTACTCTAACTAATGTAAGAAACGTCGGTTTCTACCTCTTCGAGATATGTCAGTCGTTTTTGTTCTGACCCTCGACCGACACCGAGTCTAGTACTTGAGGAATAACGGTTTAAGTCTGAGTTTAACTTCTTTCATCCCTTTTGGTGATCTGGTAAGTCAATACTGGACTTAGTTTAGGGAATACTACTATGTCACCTTCACTCTTTGTCTAAATTCCCGGATCTAGACTATCTATCTCACGGACTACTTGACACCTTACTCCAAGCACTGAAACATGTCCTCTGTCCCTAGTCCTGGTAGGGGTACCTTTTCCTTACGTTTTTTCGTTTTACCGACAGACCCCTCCGGAATGTTTATCGATACTTTTCTTCTCTGCACTTTTCGTTTCCTCTTTTCCTTTCTATATTCGTAGACTTACGTCTCAAGGTTTCTTATCGTTCTTCTCTATTCTTTCGGAAGAAGTCGTTAGTTACGTTTCTTTATCTCCTTTTCTTGTCTTACCCTTTCTGATCTCTAGAGAAGTTCTTTTGATCTCTATGGTTCCCTTATAAAGTACGTTTCTACCCGAGCTATTTCCTATCTTTACCAGACCTGGATTGTTTTCGTCTTCTATAATTCTTCTCCACCGTTCTTATGTGCCTTCTTGACATGTTTTCTCTAGAAGTGCTGGGTGTATTAGTACTACCACACTAGTGATTAGATCTCGGTCTGTAGGACCTTACACTTCAGTTCACCCGGAATCTTTCGTAGTAATGCTTGTTTCGATCACCTCCACTACCTTAAGGTCAACTCGACAAAGTTTAGGACTTTCTACTACGACACTTTCACGACGTGAGTTATACGGTCGTGTAGACCTTTTGAGTCGTCACCGGTGTCCTGACCTTTTCCAGTCAAAAGTAAGGTTAAGGTTTCTTTCCGTTACGGTTTCTTACGAGTTTGATGGCGTGTTAACGTGAGTAGAGTGTGCGATCATTTTATTACGAGTTTTAAGAGGTTCGGTCCGAAGTCGTTGTGTACTTGGCACTTGAAGGACTACAAGTTCGACCAAAATCTTTTCCGTCTCCTTGGTCTCTAGTTTAACGGTTGTAGACGACCTAGTACCTTTTTCGTTCTCTCAAGGTCTTTTTGTAGATAAAGACGAAATAACGGATACGGTTTCAGAAACTGACACACCTAGTGTTATTTGACACCTTTTAAGACTCTCTCTACCCTTATGGTCTGGTGGACTGGACGGAGACATACGTCCAGTCCTTCGTTGTCAATCTTTATCTGTACCTTGTTGTCTGAACAAGGTTTATCCATTTCCTCACGTAGTTCCGACATAAAACAGTGGGACGAATAAATTGAATATACGTCTCATGTAGTACTCTTTACGACCTGACCTTCTTTGTCTTCGACCTTAGTTCTAACGGTCCTCTTTATAGTTATTGGAGTCTATACGTCTATTGTGGTGCGAATACCGTCTTTCACTTCTCTTTGATTTTTCGGAGAACTACTTTCACTTTCACCTCTCACTTTTTCAACCGGACTTCGGGTTGTAAGTCTTTTACTTTAGTACCGTAGACCAGGGTAGTGAAGTACCCTTTATCTACCCCTTTGTCACCTTTGTCACAGTCTGAAATAAAACCCCCCGAGGTTTTAGTGACGTCTACCACTGACGTCGGTACTTTAATTTTCTGCGAATG
>SJYO01006231.1:26336233-26492260 GCA_006410555.1 Capra ibex | reverse complement strand
GAAAACTTGACACCACAACCTCTTCTGAGAACTCTCAGGGAACCTGACGTTCCTCTAGGTTGGTCAGGTAAGACTTCCTCTAGTTGGGACCCTAAAGAAACCTTCCTTACTACGATTTCGACTTTGAGGTCATGAAACCGGTGGAGTACGCTTCTCAACTGAGTAACCTTTCCTGAGACTACGACCCTCCCTAACCCCCGTCCTCCTCTTACCCTGTTGTCTCCTACTCTACCGACCTACCGTAGTTACTGAGCTATCTACACTCAGACTCACTTGAGGCCCTCAAACATTACCTGTCCCTCCGGACCGTACGACACTAAGTGCCCTAGCGTTTCTCAACCTGTGCTGACTCGTTGACTTGACTTGACTTGACTTCCACCCTCTATCTCTTCCTTTAGACTCCTCCAACAAACCTTCGTAATTGAATCTTCCCTTTATTATATTTGTGAACTTTGATTTAAATACCTCTTCGATCTGAAAAACTTGGTATCTATCCATAAACAATGTTGAGTTTTTAATCCAAAACTCAAAAGTACAACTAGTGTAAAAGAAGGACTAATTTTCTACCCCTATCCCTCTCTTTCTACCTTTGTTTTGTGACAAAAACAAAAAAAAAACCGTACCGAGACCCCAATAAAAGGTTACATGTACGGTTTAAAACCAAACAAATTTCTTTATGTACTTAATCGTCTTAAGGAAAGTCATAAGTAAGGTGTCGACTACAATTATGAATCAAAAATATAAAGTCAAGAGTAAATCATACCTTCTTCTACTCAAGAAACCTCTTTTTTGTAAGGTCGCAATAACACGTCTTAAGTAATTTGTAAGTGTCTTCTATCCACTACCAACCCTTACCTCTCGAAGTTTCCATTCTTAAAATAAAAAATAAAGTTATCTTCAAAAATAAAAAGGGGTGAATTTTGGAGTCATTAACTTTCATTACATACTTTCGATCAAACTAAATCATTTTCCGAATTTAACTTCTTACAAAATTTTGTCTACAGGCAAAATAATGAAATCGATATATATGAGTAATATTAATCCGATTACTTCATAATAGATCTTTTCAGGAATCCACTGGACGAAATTAAATTATCTATTCTCACGAATCGTATAATTAATAGATTTACATTTGTCTACGAAGACACCACGAAGTTTGGTAAACAAATATGATAATATAAAAGAAATCTTTGATGAAAACAGGTCTCTCACTTTTCTGTTAGGTCTGTAGTTTGGTACCAGTTCATTAGTGTTTAAGACTTAATACCTCCTGACAAGTCAAGTCAAGTCAACAAGTCAACACAGGTCGAGAAACACTGGGGTACCTGACGTCGTGAGGTCCGAAGGCACAGGTAGTGGTTGAGGACCTCGAATGAGTTTGAGTACAGGTAACTCAGTCACTACGGTAGGTTGGTATAGTAGGAGACAGTAGAGGAAGAGGAGGGCGAAGTTAGAAAGGGTCGTAGTCACTCAGTCAAGAAACGTAGTCCACCGGTTGCATAACCTCAAAGTCGAAATCGTAGTCAGGAAGGTTACTTATAAGTCCTGACTAAAGGAAATCCTAACTGACCAAACTAGAGGAACGTCAGGTTCTCTGAGAGTTCTCAGAAAAGGTTGTGATGTCAAGTTTTCGTAGTCGAGAAACCACGAGTCGAAAGAAATATCAGGTTGAGAGTGTAGGTATGTACTGGTGACCTTTTTGGTATCGAAACTTCCTGACATAGAAACCCTTAAAGAATTATTATATTTGTGTTAAGGTTTTGTAAGAAAGAAAACCAAGATAAATCATTATAATTATCGTTACATTTTTCAGATATATGAGTAATTAAAGGTGTGTATATAAATCATTCTAAAAGACGGATTTCGAGAAATTCTCCAGAAACTTTAGGGAAAAAATCTCTTATTCAAAAAAAGATAAACTACAAAATAGACTAAACACTTTTTCACCACTTTAGAACACAGAGACAACTAATCGAGATAAAGTACATACTTTAGACTCTTTACACTTATCAAAACTCGACTAAGAATACTAAGTCTTGATCTCCGGTCCCTTTACGTTCAGAACTAGTCGAAGTCTAACAGTGACCCCTCTCTTCGGTACTAAAGGAGAACCCACCATACAGTCGATTCGAAACCGTCCCCCAAGTACAGTCCCAAGTCTTCACATCTCGGTTAAAGAACACCATCTAAGGTCGGGATGAGAGATTCAATTACTACCCTGTCAAGTATTTGGGAATTCCACAGAGAGTCAGATCCTATTATACTAGAATTATCGTGGAAAATAATAAAAACCACGACTCATAAAATATTAAAACGAAAGACAATACAAACTTAAAGATTAGAATAAAGAAGACACTAATAATAGTTGTATATTTCCTTGATGATTAAAAATATATAATGAAAATATTGGTAAGTACAATGATTTAAGAGGATTAAAAGTATTTAAAAGTCATTAAAGACAACACATAAGACTCATCTTACTCCGATAGATGTTTACTCAAAAAAGAACTGAAGAAACATTATAAAGAGAGATAATAAAAATACTTAACTCATCTTTTGACAATTATCATTATTGTCTAGAGAAACAGAAGAAGGACTAAAATTACAATTACGAAGACTATATATTACCAATTTTACAACCTACAAATAAGTGACCTACTCTTATCCAAAGACTGGATAAAATAGGACATTATTAAACACACTAATATGAAACCCTTGAAAGGGAAAAGTAATCCAAATTTTTGTTTTCTTTTCTAAAAGAAGAAAATAGAATTCGACCTCCGACTTATTATTAAGGACATGGTAAAGTCCCTGGATCATCTCACCCCCTCCCCTTTCAATCTCTCCTTCAACCCACACACACACACACACACACACACATACAAACACACAACCCCCCGAAACTCCTTCTAGAGGCCCCCCTCCCCTAATATACAGTCTTCAAAGAAGAGACTTAAACAACTTTCATCACGGTATTCTCCGTCAAAGATCCTAAACAAAAATAAGAACCGGAACGGAGATGAAGTTCCTACCCATACCGATTCAGATCAAAGAACAAACGACGGTGAAGGGACGACTCAATCTTTTCGACGGATGGGAAACCTCACTCTTAATACGGAGATTAATTCCTGATAAGAGAAATTACACCCGTACTCGGATATCTATGATAGTTTTTTCGGGATTTTGTAAGTAGTCTCTTTTAGAAATGTCGGAATCCCATTCCTAACGTTTGAGTTCTCAGACACTTCTGGACCACCCCATTACATTGACCCAGTTCGACGATCCCGGTTCTGTTACACCTGAGACAGACTCAGCCCCGGATACCGACTGGTCTCACGAACCGGACTCCTGTCCTCAAATGGTTTAGAAGGTTCTTTTCATTTTTTCTAAATCTCATTATAGATTTAAAAATTTACAACTGTTGATTAAATTTTTCTATGAAAAGTTTCTGTCACTCCTGACTTGGGTGTACGGTACCGAGACACACAGGTCACCCACTGAAGACCCTAACCCACAGACGGACCACAACTGACCAAAGAGTGGAACGGAGTTACGTATGACAACTAGACTTAACTCTATTTCCTGAGGTCCGTTTCTCTAGGAAGAGATGACATAAAATTTTACAATCATAAAAACGATGAATTAAAGACGTCAGGATATGGGATAAATTCTTCCTTTAACACTTAACCAATGAAGTAATAGAGGAAATTTGGAAGGTAGGAATAATGTAGAGTCCGAAACACCTTGACAAACCTTTGTTATGAATTTGAAAATGAAAAATACGAGGTCTTTAATTAAAAATATAATTTTCATCAACATAACCATATATTAACTGTTTGTTATTCGATGTGTATAAATTTCACATTTTAAACTATTCAAAACTGCATACATGTCTGGAACTTAGAAGTGGTGTCAGCACTCTCACTCGTATAGATAGTAGGGGTTTTCCAAAGAATATATTGAAAAGTCACGGAGAGAGACGGGGAAGAACGGGGAGTAAAAATTTTTCTTGAAACAAATAGGGATATATTTCTCTGAAGAAATTTCTCATACATATGACAGTGAGTATCAAAGTCCAAACAAGTATTTGGTGAAACCATGGTGGGTAAAATAGAAAATTATAAATCTCTTAACCATATTAAGTTGTAAAATCCATTCCGTTTTATAGTAATAAAGACGTCTCAAGTACTCTTTTCGTCACACTTACTTTGTATATTTATTAAATTTTAAAATTTTCTTTCTTTAAGACGTCTCAAGTACTCTTTTCGTCACACTTACTTTGTATATTTATTAAATTTTAAAATTTTCTTTCTTTAAAGAATTTTATCAGTTTTACAGGATCAAAAAATATAGACCTCCATACGTCTAATTCCTCTTACGAAGATTTAGTCACAAAAAAAACACCCTGAATTAAGATAACCGTAAACCAGTCCTGAGAAGAACAAAAGGATGAGAATTGTAGAGGTTTGGGGAGTCTTCCAACCATGTGAGAAGGATTCTCGGTAACAAATTACACTACCACATAGTCTATAATTTCTATCACCAATTTTAGTATCCGAAGTCTCAATCTATCTGGACTCATGTTTAGGAACGAGATGGTAATAAAGGAAATGGCATCAGGAGATGATCGACCTAAAATCTGTTATATGAATTACATCGACTTAAAGTAAAAGAAATGGATATTTTATCCTTATTGTTATTATGGATTGTACCAACAACACACCTAATTTACTCTAAACGTAAGATTTTCAAGTCGCATCAAAGACCGTACACCTGTCAATAACATACTAATAGTAAAAATCCACCAACTAACTTTAAAAGTCACAGACAACAATCTATTTATTACGATACTTACTTTAACATCAATCCAAAAGTCTTTTGAAATACTTTCAGACAATCGTGGTTCATATGACCTAACAAGACTTACTTTAAGATCAATCCAAAAGTCTTTTGATATATGACATCATAACTATATAACCCCGAATGGACCATCGAGTCGACCATTTCTTAGGGGGACGTTACGTCCTCTGGGACCAAACTAAGGACCCAGTCCTTCTAGTGGACCTCTTCCTTATCCGATGGGTAAGTCATAAGAACCCGAAGGGACCACCGAGTCTACCATTTATTGGGTGGACGTCATGTCCTCTGGACCCAACCCTTCTAAGGGGACCTCCTCCCGTACCGTTGGGTGACGTCATAAGAATGGACCTCTTAGGGGTACTTGTCTCCTCGACCCTCCCGGTGTCAAGTACCCCAACGTTTCTCAGCCTGTGTTGATTCGTGTCGTGTCACGTGACTATGTAATAAGACTTAAAAGATGTTATTCTTTCCCCTCGTCTTCTACCATTTATCGTTACTTACGTTAACAAACTTTGGGTAATTTCCCAATGGAACAAAATAACATGAAACATCTATAACATACAAAATGTTTAACTTCCAAACACCGTTGGGACACAACTCGTTTAGATAGTCACGGTAAAAAAGTTGTCGGAGACGATTGAAGTACAGAGATACAGTGTAAAGTTATTAGAAGTGTCATAAAGTGTAAAAAAGTAATAATAATATAAATAATACCACTAGACACTAGTCACTCGAAAATCACAACACTAATAAAACCTCATAGTACTTGGGATGGGCAATTGTCACTTGAATTATTTACACACACAGGATTGACGAGGTGAGTGACCGGTAACGGGATAGAGACAGGGAGAGGAGTCCGGAGGGATAAGAGACTCTGTAATGTTATAACTTTAATCTGGTTAATTGTTGAAACGTTACCGGAAATTCACAAGTTCACTTTCATTCGTAACGGAGTGAAATTTAGTCTTTGACCTTTACTAATTCGAATCACTTCTTCCGTATAGTTTTTGACTCTGTCCAGTTTTAAATCCGGAAAACGTGGTTTGTCAATCGGTTCGACATCTACGTTTCCTCTTCGAGGACTTCCTTTAGTTTACACGATGAGGTCACTTCTGTACTTGTCATTCTTTCACTTTGACTAAAAGGGATTCCTCTTTCGAAATCACCAACCCTTCTAGTTGGATCGGTGTTGAAGGGTATTCGACTTTGGATTAGGTCTCGTTCCGAGATTGAGAAGTTAAGAAACGTCCGACTCTTTCCACTCCTTCAACGTCTCCTTTTCAAACTTCGAACTGTCTCAAAGTGAGTACTCCAAAGTCCTTTCTTTGATAAAGGTATTGTATTTTCACGGTCCACTTTGTCGTTCACAACTACATCTTCGACGTCGTCCAATAGATCTAGATAGATTCCAGTAATTACTTCCACTGATGTGATTTGTCGTTTAAAAGTCACATCTGTTTTGTCAGAAGATAATTTTCTTCTACGGCAGATCCTGAAATATCGATCTCTCCTCTTCAGTTACGGACCGAAGTTTCGAAGTCTCTTGTCTGACTGGCCTAGAAAACAACCAAGGGACCACCGAGTCTCCCATTTCGTAGACGGACGTTACGTCCTCTGGACCCAAGCTAAGGACCCAGTCCTTCTGGGGGACCTCTTCCTTTACCGTTGGGTGAGGTCATGGGAACGGACCTTTTAGGGTACCTACCTCTTCGGACCATTTGACGCCAGGTACCCCAGAGTTTCTCAGCTTGTGCTGACTCACTGAAGTGAAGTGAAGTTACGTCGACTACTGAAATTCAACTTCGGTCACAAGTAAATAGTAAGACGTTTAGAATCCCAGGAAATCCTATACGATTTAGATGAGATGGGTAAAAGATATTGACCTAGTTTTTTAGGACCTACTGTCGTGTAGATAAATATCGTAGAGTTGTATAATTCGGGTGACAACTCTGTATGGTAAGTCTTTTTTTCTAAGTAACTTTTATCATGACGAGTAACTGATGTATGGATCAATGGGTTCTCGAGACTCCCTCTACATGTGTTCTAATTTTAACAAAAATACGAATGATTATGTTGTAGGTAAGACACCGGGTACCTAGTTCCTCATAAAAGTTGAAAGTTCAGAGTAAAACATTCTTTATGTAAAGTATTCTGACATTATCACTGAGACCCACTTAGACCAGTCTCAGTTGACTTTCGGAAGACCTCTCCTAAATGGTAAGATCTACGGTACTTCTTGTAAACACTAAGTAACCTTCTTTAGTTTTACAGTTGTAATTGTCCTTAAACCTTCTTCAAGTAAGGTCAGGAGTACCTACTGAAACTCCCCAAATTCTGAAGTCATCTCCTTCAATGACGTCTATACCATCTTTATCGTTCTCTTGACCTCAATCTTAACCTCGGACTTCTACACTGAGTGAACGACCTCAGAATACTATTTTGAACTTTCCTACTCCTCAACGAAGAATACCTACTCGTTTATTTCACCAAAGAACTCTATCTTAAATGAACACCACTTCTAAGACACTTCTTGACTGTTGTTTTATAAATCTTATAATATATTTGAATCAACTATTTCGTCATCGTCCCAAACACTTCTGTCTGAGGTTAAATAAAGAAATAAAAATGAAAAAACCGGTGTGACACGTCGAACATCCTAGGACGTGAACCCATTACTTGGACTTTCGTACCTCAGGATTATGACCTGGTGGTCCCTTACCCATTTTATGATAGTCTGTCGTAACGTACGATGACTCCTTATTAACCACTTTCTTAGTTAACTACACCATCTGAAGTAACAACAGAATAAAATTCTTTGACGGTGTCGGTAGGGTTGTAAGTCGTTGGTGGTGGTAGTACTCAGTCGTCGGTAGTTGTATTTCCGTTCTATGAGGTGGTCGTTTTACTAATACTGAACGACTTCCGAATCTACTACCAATCGTAAAAAATCGTTACTTCATAAAAAACAAATATATAACACAAAAATATGAATTACGATAACGAGTGAATTATCAGATGTCATATCATATTTGTATCGAAAATATATGTGACCCTCTGGTTTTTTTTAAACTGAGTGACATAACACTATAAACGAAATAACACAATCAGATCTTGGGTCGGGAGATATAGAGCTTCTATAAAGACATATATAAATTTTTTGGGTACTCGAGCATTACAATCTCTTCCTTCCCCCTATTTCTCACCTACTCTGTCTCTCTCTCTCTCCCTCTTTGTCCGACTGTCCCTCCTCGTCTTGTCTGAGGTTTGAATTGAGTAACCTGTGGTAACCCTCATAGATTCCGTAGTTGAGGATCCAGACTTTTAACAACCAATTTCCTTTTCTTTATTCGTAAATAGGACGTACAGGACATACTTGATATAAAGTACCATTGATTTATCGGATTAAACTTTTTACTTTTAAAAGACGGGGGGGGTTTAAGGTTATTTGTATTTTTCCCGTTAACAACAAGTTAGTAATACAGTACAGGTTGAGAAACACTGGGGTCCCTGACGTCATACTGTCCGAAGGGACAGGAAGTGATAGAAGAACTCAAACAAGTCTAAGTACAGGAAACTCAGTCACTACGATAGATTAGTAGAGTAGGAGACAGTGGGTGAAGAAGACGGGAGTTAGAAAGGGTCGTAGTCCCAGAAAAGGTTACTCAGACGAGAAGTGTAGTCCACCGGTTTCATAATCTCGGAGTCGAAGTAGTAGTTCAGGAAGGTTACTTATAAGTCCCAACTAAAGGAAATCTTAACTAACCAAAGTGGAGGAACGTCAGACTTCCTGAGAGTCCTCAGAAGAGGTCGTGGTACTAAGGTTTCGTAATTAAGAAGTCGTGAGTCGGCAGAAATAAAAGGTTGGCAGTGTAGGTATGTACTGATGACCTTTTTGAAATCAAAACTGATCTACCTGGAAACACCCGTTTTACTACAGAGACGAAAAATTATACGACAGATCGAAAAACAGTATCGAAAGGAAGGTTCCTCGTTCGCAGAAAATTAAATTACCGACGTCAGTGGTGGGTGTCACTAAAACGTCGGGTTCTCTTCTTTTAGACAGTGACGAAGGTGAAAAGACTGAAGATAACCGGTACTTCACTACCCGGTCTACGGTACTAGAATCAAAAATCTTATGACTCAAAATTCGGTCGGAAAAGTGAGAGGAGAAAGTGAAAGTAGTTCTCCGAAAAATCAAGAAGAAGTGAAAGACGGTAATCCCACCATAGTAGACGTATAGATTCCAACAACGATAAAGAGGGTCGTTGGAACTAAGGTCGAACACTAAGTAGGTCGGACCGTAAAACGTACTACATGAGACGTATATTCAATTTATTCGTCCTACTGTTATATGACGGAACAGTATGAAGAAGGGGTTAAAATCTCAGTACAGGGTAAGACAATTGAAGAAACTGGGCTTATGTCCAAAGAATCCTCTGTCCGTTCCGCTAGACCATGAGGGTAGAAAAATTCTTAAAAGGTGTCAAATAACACTAGGTGTGTCAGTTTCCGAAATCGTATCAGATACTTCGTCTTCATCAACAAAAAGACTTTAAAAGAACGAAAGACAAACTAGGTTGTTTATAACCGTTGAACTAGAGACCAAGGAGACAGAAAAGATTTAGGTCGAACTTGTAGACCTTCAAGAACCAAGTGTATGATAACTTGCGATCGAACTTCCTCAAACTCGTAGAAATGATTGTACACTTTACTCACGTTAACATGTTATCAAACTCGTAAGAAACCACAACGGGAAGAAACCCTAACCTTACTTTTGACTGAAGTTAATCTTTTAGTGGTGAAAAGTCAGGGATTACTTTCCTTAATCATTATTAGTCATCCACTTTTGTAATCTACTTTTCAATTACACCTTAAATGTTTTCTCCCTAACTCGATAGTAATGGACTATTACTAGCTAATGGAACATTAGCTAGAATCGAAACGACTTTTATCCCACTTTCACAATCAACGAGTCAGTACAGGCTGAAAAACACTGGGGTATCTGACAACGGGTTGTCTGAGGAGACAGGAACCTTAAGAGGACCATTCTTAACCTCACCCAACGGGAAGGGAAGAGGTCCCCTAGAAGGGGTGGGTCCCTAATTTAGAACCAGAAGACGTAACGTCCGTCTAAGAAATGGTAGACTCGGTTGTCCTTTCGGGGTTTTATCCCATAGGTCTATAATACATGAAAGACTTCAAAATATTGTACATAGTGTCTGGTGTCAGATACTTTATAAGAACGGTGGTTTCTACTTGGACTTATCTTGGTTAGTTCCTTCATTTCACTATCTCCTGGTTCAATTAACTGTGATACCCTTCGTTTATCTTTTTAGATCTTTAGATTTCCTGTTGACTGGGTCAAAGGAATATTTCAATAACCATCCCAATTCTTCACTCCTCCTCCTAATATAAACATTAATAAATCTTAATTCTTGGTCCAAAATAACCCAAAACAAAAATTTTATAGGAACTCCGTCGTTCGTCGTACAACAAGATCACTCGTTTTGTGATCACACGTCGAGTCCAGTACACTCTGAATGATACCCTCCCACTCTGACTAAGTCCTTTACCCAGACAACTGGTACGTGATCCTACAGAACTGTCACAGTCGAACGATACTTTCAAAGAGTCAGGAATGAAAGGAAAAGACTTAAATAGAACAACTGGACATTGTTACTCAAACATCTAACTCTTGTCACAAACCCGACCATTCAATGTTAATCACGAACTTAACGGTGGTCAAATCTGGTGTGAAACTTATCGTGATGATATTTAATTACCTTTAAGTCCTTGGTATGGGATTACATTACACACTTGGAACAAAACTAGGACTGAGTTTGTTTCGTTGACATTTTCCTGAAAAAACCCCCCTGTCAACCCCTATAAACTAATACTAATTCCACATTTTACTATAACTACTCTAATCATTTCTTTTTTGTGTGGTCCCTGTCTATTTCGTTTACACCGTTTTAGTACTGTATACAACTTATACTCATTACACACATATCCAAACTAAAACCATGACAAGAGAGAAAATACATACAATGTACACACGAAGGAAAACTACAGTATTGTTAAATAAGAAGTGGGATTTGAAATAAACATTAATGTTTACAAGAATGGGAACAGAATCTAAGTCATCGGAAAAACCCTTAAACCCACCAAATTTTGCAATTTCGTTGAACGAAAGATTTTAAAAAAGAAAACACAAAAATGAACGATCTATACTCATTAATCAAGACACTAAGGTTAAAAGTGTCCAATAACTATTTTATTAAAGGGTATCCAAAAGTCGAATGAGAGAGTGAAAACATATCGTCTTTGTCCTTTTCTCTGGTAAGTCTATGACTTTTGTTTTATAAGATGATTAGAACTCTAATCTAAAATATGTTAACTGTGATCTAATGAAACATACAATAAAAATTTCTTCTTAATTTTCGGAAGACGAGGGAATGGGGGTGGGGACGGGGTAATTAGGGACAGAGAAGTCAATTTACATGATCTAATATAAAACTTTAAAGTATAGTTGTGTGATCTTTATAAAACTAGTAAAAGGATTGTCGAATCCTCGACTAATAAATTTCCTGAATAAAGGATTAAATACATCTACATCTCATTTTGAAATTTTAAAATGAAATAAGAATCTTTAAATTTTAATTTTAAAAAAACTAAGGACTAAAAATTTAAAGAAAAATTAAGGAAGAAAAGTCATCAGAAAGACTAATTAAGTGTAACTAAAAGAATCTCGGGAAATGGTATAGGATTAGTGTAGTTTAAGCATAAAAATTTTATCTAAGATTTTATAAAGGTATAAAATGACATAAGATAGAAAATTGTGACAGAATGATCTTTTAAGTGGGGTGGGAAGGGTAAATAAGAGGATGGGACGACTTAAAGTGTGGAACAAATAAACGTGTCGATGAAAATAATATGGAAGTAACCACGAAGTCTACCATTTCTTAGACGAATGTTACGTCCTCTGGACCCAAGGTTCCCTTACCGATGGGTGAGGTCATAAGAACGGATCCTTTAGGGTACCTGTCTCCTCAGACATCCAGACATCAGGTACCCCATTGTTTCTCTGTCTGTACTGACTCACTGATTGTCAGTGGAAATTCACTTGGAATTTTCACTTATTTCACTTTATTTCACTTGGAAATAAAAATTACAGAATAATACTTTTTAAAATTCATATGTTTTCATTTCTCGTATCTTATTACTTAAAGGTGCATGGACAGTGGAATGAGGATATTAATAGTTGAGTATCGGTCCTTGTATGAGAATTTCGTATACACTGTATATCCTTCACGGTATTATATAGAGTCAAATTAATTCAACCGAAAGAAAAAAGGGGAGGGGGTCAAACAGAATTTTAATACCTAAGAAGTTCATGTGAGATTTAAATACATAGTAATTATAATTTTAATTACTTACTTGAGTCCTTTTCTGAGATCTCTGGATTTTATAATAAAGTTCTTTATAAATAAATAAAATTTTTAATATCTTATGGATATGTACTGTATTTTAAATAGTAGAATTGGTAAAAATTCATACATCGAATCGTCTGGTTACACGTCAAGTGTAACGACACGTTGGTTCAAGGACTTTAGAAAAGTAGAATGTCTTAGTTTTGAGATATGTGTAATTTGTGATTGATGAGTAAGGGGCGGCGGGATTGGGGACCGTTGGTAGGAAGATGAAAGATACTTAAACTGATGACATCAATATAGTGCAGCCTCTTCCGTTACCGTGGTGTGAGGTCATGAGAACGGACCCTTTAGGGTACCTACCTCCTCGGACCACCCGACATCAGGTACCCCAGCGATTCTCAGTTCTGTGCTGACTCGCTGAAGTGAAAGTGCGTAACCTCTTCCTTTACCGTTGGGTGAGGTCGCAAGAACGGACCTCTTAGGGTCCCTGCCCCCTCGGACCGCCCGACGGCAGATACCCCAACGTGTCTCAGTCTGTGCTGACTTCGTTGAATCGTCGTCGTCAATATAGTGTATTCACCTTAGTTTGTCATAAATAGAAAGACACTGACAGTAAAACAAATCGTACTTCAGAAGGTTTAAGTGGGTAATAAAGATATTTACAACTCAATCCTACAATTCTTCATCTCTTGATTTGTCTCCTAACCCCCACTTAAAGACAATTTACTACTGTAGAACTTAATATACCGGAGTAAGACAATTCTCTAAAGTGAAGAAAATAAAACTTCGTGTTGTAATAATTTCTCCTAATTTACATACAGACTATTCTGATCTAAAAGTGGTCAGAGTTTAAACGACTATGACATATTTAGGTTGACCTATAAAGATAGTCTTTGGGTTAGTTTAATCTTTCATTTATCACCTTAATTACCCCTGAAAGGATACCGAGTCAACCATTTCTTTAGACGGACGTCACATCCTCTGATGGACTTTATGTCCTATGGACCCAAACTAGGGACACAGTCCTTCTAGGGAACCTCTTCCTTTACCGTTGGGTGATATCATAAAAACGTACCCTTTAAGGTACCTGTCTCCTCGGACCACCCGACGTTAGAGACCCCAGTGTTTCACAGTCTGTGTCGATCCACTGATTTGGTTGTCTTATTTATAGAAGTCATGTCAATAAAAAAGATGGACAATTAAAAACACTAAAAATATGTAATTCGACAACCTCACTCCTAAAAATAAAATTTCCACTTTATAATTAACAGGCGAATGTGAAAAACTAGAGACACATGTGTTATAGGAATCTAAGGAACGATTTTAAATTACTGTTAAAATTTCAAATACTCTTCTTATCTGTAAAGGATGTCCGAAGAATTCATATTATAAAAAAATACACTTCACTTCACTTTCAGCGAACACAGACTGAGAAACGTTGGGGTACCTGATATGTCAGGTAACTTAAGAGATCCGGTCTTATGACCTCACCCATCGGAAAGGAAAAAGGTCCCTAGAAGGATTGGGTCCTTTCCTTGGATCCAGAGGGTGTAATGTCCACCTAAGAAATGGTCGACTCGGTGTCAAAAAATACACTCATTGTTTATTTACGTAAACAACCAAACTTTATGAATCAAAACGAATTGAAAATAAAAAGAAGAAAGTCGAATAATTAAAAAATATATAGGGACATAATTAGGAAAAATCCCACCAACACTCGGTAATAACGATAATCAAAATCATATTACGACATGAACAAGTTCAGTAGATGACACTTAATGACTTTATAACAAAGACCGGGGTTTACAGAGATCTATTTCTAATCTATATAACGGAAGTGTGTCAGAGAACTAATCTGACTTCACTTCAACAAAAAAAAAAAATCGAATAGAAACCTCTAATCCTCTTTTTACGTGAACCTTGTCGTACGACACAAAAGTATTATTTATAACTGAGTGTCAGTCAATGTGATCTAAAAAGTAAGTATTAAATAACACACAATACTATACTAGACAGTAAATTCGTATACATTTAGAATTCGTAGTAAAGTTCTTCTTGTCCAACATAGTGAACACTTAATTTATAAAAACTTGTGGTAAAAATTTCGAATAGTTCTCATAGTCTCTTTCCTTTCGACATTATGAAATATTTAAATAGTCAACTTAAATTTGTTACTATCATTAACACGTGTACATTGTGAATTTTAGTGTAAAAACCGATTGAAACTACAAACCCAAGTAACCCGTCTGACCGTCCCACATAAAGTTTTTCGGAGGATCTCTCAATTATAACCATTTAAATATTTCGAGTCCTAGACTGGGTGTCTAAGTCTATCTTACCTTACCTCGATAGAGAGTTTCTCCCTAGGTGTAGTTCGTTACAGTTTATTATATACATATATGTGTGTGCGTGTGTGTGTATAGGAAATTGTAAATATAAGACTCTATGTATATATACACACACACACACACACACACACACACACACACACATACGATTCAGAGAGGTCAGTATCGAGTGAGAAACACTGGGATACGTGAGATCGGGTAGTCAGAAGAGGTAGGTACCCTAAAGGGTCCGTTCTTATGACCTCACCCAACAGTAAAGGAAGAGATCCCTTAGAAGGGTTGGGTCCCTAACTTGGGTACTCACAGAGGACGTAACGTCCGTCTAAGAAATGACGACTCGATGGTCCCTTCGGGGCATATATATCATGTATATATATTATATCAATTATTTGATATATATATTAATTATTTAACTATATATATAGTCTTAGATCAAATAATTGAATATTACTTATCTTAACAGTTTACTTAGTCTTACGAAGACAGTAGTACTAAGCAAAACAAAACATCCACTTGTTTAGTGTTAACGTACTTATGTCTTACTCATGTTTAAGAGTACATATCAACATACTTTGTAAATCACCGTGTTAGATTCTCACCGTAGTACGTAGAACGAGACGTCATCCTTATTAGAATGGTAAACTCCGGTTTAACAAATTTCATACATCCCATTTTTAGAGAAAGAACTTGTCACATCATCCGTTACGGTCATAAAGGAGGTGACTAGAAGAAGAATAATAATAAAAACTCAAAAGTATTGACTGGTCAGAGAAAACCAACGACAAACTAATATCAATCTGACCCCTCGACAAAAGAGAGAAAATCCCATTAAACGGGTAGACGAGACTAGAGAATACTCAATTAAAGTACGAACTTGAGTCTTTACGAATAAAGTTTTCGGAACCTGATCCGGAGGTCAATGTCTGTTGTAATGGGACTAGAAATTACAAACCTCTCTATCTTTTTTTTTAGTATTTTCTTAGTGTAATGAGATTATGTTAACACCAACGAAACGACTTAAAGGAAGTGTACATCCCAAAGTATAAATCCAAGAGAATTTGTACACAATGATACAAAGGGTTAACCCTAAAATTACCAACGACAAAATTTACATTTTATAACCTCACTCTAATGTATAGACGTTGTAACAGAAAGGAAAATCTTTGTCTTATCTACGAGTGAAATTTCTGACTAAGACGACCTATATAAAACGTTGACCAATGGATTTACTTGACAGAATGATGTAGATCACGAAAACTTTTATTACTAAACCACGAAAGGTACAGTAGACTGTATCGTTTTTATACCAAAGAAAAGACTATAAATACCGAAGTAAAACACTGTTAAAGGTCTTGATTGACACACGACATTGTCATTAGTGTACATAAGAACGAAATGTCGTAGTGAAACATTCATATACCGTCAGAAGAATAGAAGTAAAACACAGTCCTATTGAACTTATTTACTTATTTGAATCCGTGGTTCTATTGTTAACTGAACGGGTTCAAACTCAATGTTGACCTCGTTCTTCGGTCCAGAAACCTGTGATGTTATGGTATAAAGTATATATTATAATAAAAAGATTTATAATCGGAAATACGTTTCAAATCAATGTATTCACTAGAGTATGTAAAATCTCAAGACATTGGAGTTCGAGTTGTATTAGTTTAAACTCGAGTATAGAAAGTTGGAAAAGAGTCAACTTAAGAAACAAAATCATCTGCCGAGATGGTAGTAACACCGAGTCCGGTATTTTGACTTCTTAAAATGTAAGTAACAGAGGAGTTATGGATCTGGAAAACCTAGTAATATAAGTGAATTTTTAGAGAGGGTAACTGAATGGAGACGGAGGAGACAGGAGGAAAAGGTAACGATGACAAAACCGAGTCTGGTAACAAAGACGAAAGACAGAAACTAGAACATGAGACGGTTGGACTGAAGGTGGGACGGTTTCACTAGACAGATATTTTGTGTTAAGGTTAGGTAATGAGGGACCAATTTTAGGAAATCACTACGAAACAGTAAAGTCCTATATCAAGTCCGAGGAATAGATTCGTATACGTCGAGTACGGGGGTTTTCTATATAAGAAAACTTAGACCGAAACAAACGAGTTGTAAGTAAATACGTGTCGAAATCCCAGTCCCTCACCTGTCTCCAATACGACCCTGTGAACTCGTACTACCTACCTCATTCTGAAGGTGGGAAGGACTTCCTAGACACACCTCCAACCCCTCGTGTAAGTTTAAAGTCTGCCCAAATACGAGACGGGACGAAAGATCAAAGAGGGTACAGGAGACAAGTACACTTGTTGGAGTGGTAGTTGGGTCCTGAACTTCTGTCACACCAAAAGAACTCCATACACCCACCCTCCGTCCGTTCCAACAATCACCTCAAGTTCTGGGAGAACCAAAGAGAAAAGGTCCTAGATGGATAATGGAAAACCAAAACAACAACCCTCCGATGAACAGGGTTGACCCTGCCGATGGAGTCTGAACGAGGACTCTAACGATGAAGACGACCACTACGACGATCTGACGTATAAAAGTAGAAACCGAGGTTTTGTTAACTCAGAAAGGTCGGAACTTCGACGGGATCGAACGTCAGATCCCTCTGGGGAACGGGACCGGTGACTGGTGTCCCCTCCCTATCATCGTCGGGGTCCGTCCTCACAGTGTCTCAAGGTGACAAGAATGGGATTAAAGTCGTCACAAAGTACTTATTCACGAAGAATGACACAAACTGAAACCAACTAATGGTCTAAGGACTTTACCAATAAAAAATTTTTATTAAAACTTGTGAAAGTTTCAACAAAAAACCTCTAAACCGTAGGTCGGAGGACTCCGGTGTCCCACTAAAATTAAACGCAAAAAGATTTTTGGTCAAGTAAACTCGTGGAAAAGTATACAAACAATCAAATAGTATGGTAGGAAACACTAAACAAACCAATTCAGAAAACGGGTATTAGTGATTTATAAAAAATCTCTAATTTAAATTCGTCTATCCATCGTGACTGGGGTTCAAACCGAATCTAAGGACGAAGAGGAGACATAAAAGTATCTTGACTACGGACCAAAATATACCACCAATAGACATAGACTAAGAGGTACCATGAAAGTTTCGAGGAACTGATGTCCTTAAAACAAAGATATAGGAACCACGAATCGTATCATTCGTGAGATATACGTAAAAATTTTTTAACTTAATTTTAGCATATTTGCCTTAAGACGTTCCAAAAAATAAACACATTTATGTAAAGTAATATAAAGTAAAGTGTCACCCAGTAACTGATCATAAATTTTTGGATAAACAAAATATTCTTTAAAGTAAATTATTCATTATAAGGAATAATCATCTTACTTAGTAACCCAGGTCACAATGATACATTACAGTAGTCACTGAAGATTCAAATAACTACGATTTGAGACCATTTAACAAACTAGAAAGTCATCATAAACTGTTCCTAACTAGTATGAAAAGAGGAACTATATAAGTAAACCATAGGAATGAGAGAACCAAATGACGGATTTAATAAGAAGTAAGAAAAAGTCAGAGGAAAAAAGGGTGTCGTAGTATTACAATCACGAGTCCAGGACAAGAGAACAAACCGATTAGAGTACTGGGACCTCCAGTAGTAAATTTAACATTGTTTTCAATTAATGAGGATTTACATATGGAGAACAGGTCTGAAGAGAGAACTTAAGGTCTAAGTATTCCGGTTGAAGAATGAACTGTAAAGATGAAACTACAGAGGTGAATCAGAGTTGTACAGGTTTTAATTTGAGATTATTCAGAGAAGGGTCTGAACGAGTGGGTGATAGTGGGTCTGAAAGAGGAAAGTTGACTACCGTTAAGGTCAAAAAGTTAACAAGTTTGATGACCTCTATAGGAAGTGAAGACATAAAGAGAGAATAAGGGGTAGGACAACGGAGGTGGAAGTTTATGGATCTTAGTCTGGTAAAGAGTAATAGAGGGAATGAAGGGTCCACCGAACCTATAATTTCTTAGACGGACGTCACGACCATCTGTACCTAAACTAAGGACCCAGTCCTTCTAGGAGACTTCCCTTACCCATGGGTGAGGTCATAAGAACGGACCTCTTAACGTACCTGTCTCCTCGGACCTCCCGATATCAGGGACCCTAACGTTTCTCAGTCTGTACTGACTTACTGACTCTGTGTGTGTGTGGACGATGACGAGACCACTTCGTAGTTGAAAATGATCTTAATGTAAGGATTGGTGGATTGGTAGTCGGACGAAGGTGGGCACATAAGGATACCACATTGGGTACATTTTACCCTCAGTATAACATAGTCAGTGAAGAGTTAAGATTCACTTTCGGTTTCGTAAATATCAATGGACATTTGAAACACTAGCCGAGGAATGGGTGAGAGAATGAAAAGACTGTAGTGAAGGATGAAGGGAGGAAAGTAAGTGTTGGTAGGTCCGTTTGACTGAAAGAACGACACGGAGTTTGTGTGGTCTTTTTGTGATGGAGGACCCGTCCCACCCCCAACTCCCCCACCAGAGACTTAAATGACCCGGAAGAAAATCTTATAAGAAGAAGGTCTATACTGATTGACAAGGGTAAAGAGACAGGAGGGTAGGGTACACAAACGAGTGTACAGTGGAAGAATGACTCCGAAGGAACTGGTGGAATAAGTTGTAAAGTTTGATGAACCAGAGGGGTGGATGTCAGAATGAGGACTAAAAGGAATAGGAAGAGATAAGAAAAAGAGCATTATAATCAGTGGAAGACATTGAATGAAAAAAAAAATTTTAAGGAAGTCACTCAAATCAAAAAATCTGAGTAAAAGAAAAAAACTCTTCATATCTTGTTTTATGTTAATAATCTCCTGTCAAGTCAAGTCAACGAGTCAGTACAGGTTGAGAAACGTTGGGGGTCCTTGGTGTTGTGTAGTCCGGAGGGACAGGTAATGTTTGACGACCTCAGGTGGATTTGGGTACAGGTAACTTAACCACTACGGTAGGTTGGTAGAGTAGGAGACAGCAGGGGAAGAGGAGGACGGAAGTTAGAAAGGGTCGTAGTCCCAGAAAAGTTTACTTAGTCGAGAAACGTAGTCCACCGGTTTCATGATCTCAAAGTCGAAGTTGTAGTCAGGAAGGTCACTTGTGGGTCCTGACTAAAGGAAATCCTACCTGACTAACCTAGAGGAACGTCAGGTTCCCTGAGAGTTCTCAGAAGAGGTTGTGGTGTCAAGTTCTCGTAGTTAAGAAGACACGAGTCGAAAGAAGTGTCAGGTTGAGAGTGTAGGTATGTACTGATGACCATTTTGGTATCGGAACTGATCTACCTGGAAACAACTGTTTCATTACAGAGACGAAAAATTATACGACAGATCCAACCAGTATTGAAAAGAAGGTTCCTCATTCGCAGAAAATTAAAGTACCGACGTCAGTGGTAGACGTCACTAAAACCTCGGGGTTTTTTGTTTCAGTCGGTGACAAAGGGGTAGACAAAGGGTACTTCACTACCCTGACCTACAGTGTACTAGAATCAAAAGACTTACAACTCGAAATTCGGTTGAAAAAGTGAGAGGATAAAGTGAAAGTAGTCCTCCAAGAAATCAAGAAGAAATGAAAGACGGTAATCTCCTGTAGACGAGATGTTATAACACAACCGGAGACGGTGTGTAGTCGTGTTTAGTCGATATCCATATGTATAATACAAATAACAAATTACAGAGAGAAGGTGACAAATTAGATACTCCTGTCTCTAGAAACAAACGACTATACGGGTTTCGTTGACCTTATAGTGACCCATATTTCATCTATGTGTTTGTATAAACGATTTACTTACTAACTTATAGACTGAAAGAACCTTTTTTTTATAGATGTGAAACTTCTTAAAATAATCTGTTTTTCAAAATAAACTTTTTTATACTCTTTAAAATTTTTTACGGTTACAAGAAGAAAATAGGAAATTAACTACTTAATCCTAGGTACTTTTGTGGTATTTTAAATGTATTTTTCAATTATTCATAGTAAGTTTATTGGAGAAGTCCCGTCAGAAAAATTATTTTGACCGTAAAGATATATTTACCTTAAAAAATATTACTATACGTCATATCATCTTAAATTACGTATGAAATCTAAAATTTTATTGGTACATTGTCACACAACTCACCCTGGAAAAATAGAACAAGGGCTAAACGTCGATTCCGGGGTTCGACTCCTGTTTTCTGAAACTCATTGATTAAAAGATATAAACCTATCGATACTTATTAGATGATCGGTGACCCCGGTCTTTGAACGGACGTCTCTGACGAGTCTCCTTGGTAAGGACTTCTTGACCGTAAAAGGTGGGATAAGGTTATACTCTTATCTTAAGTCGTCTCGTCTTTACGTGTCAAACACTACTCTTTGTTGAGGGAGGGAGGGTTTAAAGAAAATCAAGGGGTTTCTTGGCGAACATTTCTCATACCCCACGAAAGTTCAACCCTTCCCCCAGTAAGTAACAAACCAACTTGTAAACAAAGAGGTACCTGAACGACTAGACGACAAAAAAAAAAAAAAAAAAGACCTCGTCTGATTTCCCTTGACTACCATCACCCCACCCCCACGTCTCCTATGACAAATTAGACAAATTATACCAGTGAAGTATCTCATCGACACGACTTGGATAAAAAGGGAACAGGACGAGTCCGGTCCTTCCCATCTCCCTGGAGTCGTCACCTTCTCCTGCTATCAATGACAGATCTAGTCCATTTACAGGGACATCCTAGAAGACTTCTCGGGCAAATTAGTGAGTATTTCCTCGATCGGCGATGTACGGACGGTAAACGTCCTCGTCACTGTGGGTCAGTCACAGTCGGTCTCCTCGTTGTCGTCTGCTGTTCCTCTCCTGACACTGACGTATGTCAATCCATTCCCCTTCCAGAAGAAAGGATGAAGGTCAAAAGTTAGGTACCCGAAGACCTTCTTCATCACTCTCCGTCCAAAGAGACTCGTTCTGTTACGAAGAAAAGAGGTAAGATTCGACGTCTCTCACACCCAACTTGATGTCCCTTTTTCTCGAAGTTTAAGTAAAACTCGGACTTTAGAAGTTTTACCGTTTTTATTATATTCTAACTCAGAATTAATAGACTTCAAAGTTTAAGATTATTGACTTTCGTAGATTTTTCATATCTTACCTTGGTTTAACAAAAATTCCTAGGGATTATATAGTCAACACCCGAAAGAACCACCGAATCACCATTTCTTGGGTGGACGGTTACGTCCTCTACGTCCAAGCTAGAGATTAAGACCTTCTAGGGGACCTCTTCTTTACCGTTGGGTGAGGTCATAAGAACGGACCCTTTAGAGTATCTATCCCCTCGGACCGCCCGATGTCAGGTACCCCAATGTTTCTCCAACCTGTACTGAACAACTGATTTGTTGTGTTACTATTGAACTTTTGACTTTGTTGATTTGTTGTTATCGTTGTTATATAGTGAATCCATAATGTCGTATTATTTAGTAATATTTCGAATCACCAAATTTTGTCGGTGGTAAATAATAAAGAGTTTATAGATGGTTAACCGGCCTGATAAGACGATTAGACACCATCCGAGTCAACTACAGGTGTCCCGATTTTACTAGGTAACCCAAAAAGGTATTGTAGAGTACCTTTTTGGGTTACCTAGTAAAACCGGTTGAGTTATGTTAGGTCGACTCATAACCGACCCTCGACCGAACGGATTCTCCCGGAGTGTTTCTCCCCACTAAGTCGGATCAAGACACAAAGTCGTCAAACCGGACTCGAACAAGAGTACCATCACCAATCCCAAGTTTACTTCTTTCATCTTTATGAGTTCGTGAGTAAGTCTGGAGTTGAACTCGAAAGGAACCCCACCCCCACCCCCAGTTCGAGTCTCAGTCACACCTTTCCGTGACGACTTCCTGTTGCTATATCCCTCCACATTTTTTGGCCTGAGTGATTCCCAGCGTTTCTCAGCCTATACTGACTCGTTGACTTATTGTTGTTGTTTCCGTTAACTAGTCGTTGTGAATAGCTCACTCTTTCTTCTAAGGTGTGTCCTCACGATTCTCGTCAATGACCTTTTTTATTTAGGTAAAGTATAAAAACGAGTCTCTTCATCTGGGGAATTAGTAACTAATATTAACTAAACTTGATGTATCCGAGAATTCTGTCTCTGACAAAGAAGATATATAAGAAAGATAACATACTCAAATGGGGTTAGAAATTTACAAATTTCTAACTCAAATGAGGTCGGAAATTTCAGTAACAAATTTCTAAGACTACAAAATTAAACCCTCCAGTGTGACTTAAATTTATATACATTAGACGTGTTATCTAGCCATCCATCATAGATTTAAAGTATATGTCTTTTACATACCTTAAACCTGTACTTACCGTCTTCATATTATTCCTTTCAAAATTCTCCAACGGAGACCCATCCGACTGGTCTCTTATCCCTCCTCACTTTTCCCCCAACAACTAAAAACAATTGACGACAAATCATATCAAACTGAAAAATTTAATACATGATTTAATAAAACTAATCTTACTCATTTCAAAAAAAGATTTCTCCTTTCAGGTAAAAGTTTCGTGCTAGTAACACGACAATAAATGTATATTATAGAGTAAATTAAATTAGGGGTCTTGTAGAAATACTCAATCGTCAATAACATAGATGAAGTCTACTCCGTACCCCCGGATCTCTTCAATTCACTGAACAGGTTCCAATGGACCAGAAATACATTTTCCGTCACAGTCACAACCTTGGTCGCACACAGACGAAGATTTCTGATACCTGAATTGGGAGTCGAACGTCAAATTATGACTTAAGTAGATTGAGTCAATCTTCGATTTCAAATTAGATGAGATATGGTCTCCGGGTACAATAAAACATCGACTCTCTTCTCTTGACCCTATATATAAAAAAAGAAGGATGAAACTTTAAAATCAACGAAGAATTTTTGTGGATCCGAACTATACCTTTTTATCGTCAACTCGTTTAAGAAGGTCACTCTTATACTACTGATAGACCGTACAGATTTAAACGAGACTCCTTTTTCGAAAATAAATTATTAAAGTCATAATCTACGAACCTAAAATCTATAACCTAATATTATTGTGGATACAAATCTAAAAATAATTTTCTAGATAAACGTTATTTCCTTTCGTAAATATCAATCCTCAAACTAATTCTACTTGACAAAACAAAAGTACTTAAAAAGTTCAATAGTCATAGGTCCAAATAATCGAAATCCACAATTTAAACCATGTTTGAAGTATATGATTAACGGGAATTGTCAACGACATCTATAAATAACGTTTTACAGTAACTTTTCTGTCTAAATTACATAATCAAATCATATGTACCACTAAATTTCTAATCTTATACAATTTATTTGACACAATCTTTAATATTTATTTGATTTTACTCATTTTAATAGGAATTTAACAATCTGTTCAGAAGTGTAAATTACAATGTAATTACTCAAAACATGTCTCTGACAAATCTTATTTTAGAGAAAAAGTAGTCTATAACGTGTATACGGAAGTGACAAACGAAAAGAAGTTTCATTTTGAATTACTTTGTCGATTATTTTGGGTTAAAACGAGGACTAAGAGTTTTCTCCGTTCGGGAACTTCACGTGGGTGACAAATAAGAAAACGTGACCAAAAACGATGAAAAGTCGTACATTTAAAAGGACATTACCTTTTGTCAGTTTCGATAATTTGGCAAAGAAGGTTCAAAATATTTGGGTCACAAATAAAGAATAAACATTTCGTTAACGTGTTACCTTTGTACGAAACGTGTGTATGTCTCTACAAAACAAACCAGAGTCTAGAAGTACAAGTGGAGGACGACTGAAGTCCTCCCACATCACGTACACGTAAATTTACCTAGAAATAATACATTTATTAGTTCTTGGTCTCATACCCAAAATTGATGGGATTTTTTTACTCTCCAAAGTTTTACTTTCCGTACACATTTTGTGGATCTGACACAATGAGAGTATTTGGACTTTCATATAAGCTAATCACTTACCGAATACTTTTTCCTAGTAGAAGATACTTAATCTTTAGATATCTACCGTCTACACATATACGGGGTTCACCGAAAGAGTGATTGGTATCGTATACCGTAAGAGATAGAAGCACGTAGAAATACCCCTTCCAACAAACTGAGACCACTATCCTACCTCCATCTATAAACCCAACCCTATTCTCTCCGTCACGATGAGTCATACCAGGATATAACCATGGTTACGTTCCTCTATTCATTTCTTTAACTTTTGTTCATAAATCTTTGAACACTCATTAAACTGTCTCATTAAAATATAGACAGTTTATATTAAAATTTTTTTCTATGACTAATACCCTCTCCGATACGTACTCACCCCCGTCCCCTAAATGCCCTTTAGAGACATGGAAGTAAAGTTTAAACGACACTTGGATTTTCATGAGATTTTTTATCAAGAAGAAGAAGAAAAAAAATTTAACCCCGAGTATAAAACATACGAAACCTAAAAAGACAAATTAAAAAAAGGACCATTAAGTAAAAATCACAAAAAGTGTTTTCATACAGATACTGTCTAACCTTTATTTTTAGGACTAGAAAGTGGTGTCTACCAAACTTTTCGTAAACCAGATTCTACTCTAAAAGTTTACAACTAAATACAGGAAAACGGGGTAATGCATTGTAATCTATAATTTTAAACTTATTTTTCATTGAGGGTATGGGATTGTTTTTTCGAACTACTGTAGTTTACCAATGACTCGATTCACGACCTTTCACCTGGGACTTCACCTTTATAGGAAATTTAGAATAAATTAAAACCAACGTGACCCAGAAACAACAACGTACACCCGAAAGATATTAACATCACTCGTCCCCGACGAGAAACAACACCACACACCCGAAGAGTGACTCCACCGAAGAGAACAACTCCTCGCGTCCGAGATCTGTGTACCCGAAGTCATCAACACCGGGCGCTCGGAATCAACGAGGTGTCGCACACCTTAAAAGTGCCCGGTCTCTAACTTGGGTTCAGGAGACGTGACCGTCCTCCTAAAAATAGGTGACATGGTGGTCCCTTCAGGACTTCACCTCTATAAGACTAAGGATACTTCTCGTCCAGCAATACGAGATCACTGGTAACTCACTTTCAACCACAACTATAAGAGTATTCTTTTAGATCATTCTTTTTGGACTGATCCTAGAACACAGGTCTACCTTCATCCGGGAACGGTTTTATATAAAAATTTCTAATCCCATCTAAACCTGAAGGAAACACCAGGTCACCAATTGTGAGACGTAAAGGTAACATCCCCCGTGTCCAAGAAAGATAGGGACCAACCCCTTGATTCTAAACATACGAGACAAGTCAAGTCAGTGAGTCAGCACAAACTGAGAAACACTGGGGAACCTGACGTCGTACGGTCCGAAGGGACAGGTAGTGGTCGAGGGCCTCGAACGAGTTTGAGTACAGGTAGTTCAGTCACTACGGTAGGTTGGTAGACTAGGAGACAACAGGGGAAGAGGAGGACGGAAGTTAGAAAGGGTCGTAGTCCCAGGAAAGGTTTCTCAGTCAAGAAGTGTAGTCCACCGGTTTCATAACCTCAAAGTCGAAGTCGTAGTCAGGAAGGTTACTTATGGGTCCTGACTAAAGGAAGTTCTAACTGACCAAACTAGAGGAACGTCAGGTTCCTTGAGAGCTCTCAGAAGAGGTTATATTGTAAAGTTTTCGTAGTTAAGGAGTCACGAGTCGAAAAGAAAAACCATGTTGAGAGTGTAGGTATGCACTGATGACCTTTTTGGTATCAAAACTGATCTACCTGGAAACAGCCGTTTCAATACAGAGACGAAAAGTTATACGACAGATCCAACCAGTATCGAAAAGAAGGTTCCTCGTTCACAGAAAATTAAAGTACCGACGTCAGTGGTAAACGTCTCTAAAAACCTCGGGCGGTTTTATTTCAGAGAATGACAAAGGTGACAAAGGGGTAGACAAACAGTACTTCACTACCCTGGTCTACGGTACTAGAATGAAAAGACTTACAACTTAAAATTCGGTTGAAAAAGTGAGAGACAAAGTGAAAATAGTTCTCCGAGAAATCAAGAAGCAAAAGACGGTATTCCTACCATAGTAGACGAATAGACTCCAATAACTATAAAAAGGCCGTCAGAACTAAGGTCGAACACGAAGTAAGTCGGGTCGTAAAGCGTACTATATGAGACATTTACTCAATTTATTCGTCTCACTGTTATATGTCGGAACCGTATGAGGAAAAGGATAAACCTTGGCCAGACAACAAGGTATAGGTCAAGATTGTCAACGATGAACCGGACGTATGTCTAAAGAGTCCTCCGTTTATTTTACCAGACCATAAGGGTAGAGATATTCTCAAAAGATGACAGACATCACTAGGTGTGTCAGTTTACGAAACCGCATAAGTCCTTTCGTCTTTACCTATAAAAAGACCTTGAGAGAACGAAAAGACTACTAGGTCACCTCCAACGTTAAACTAGAGACCAAGGAGACGGATACGAGACATCGTACGGGGGGTGGAGGTTTTTTTTTTTAGTGTCATCCAAAATCCACCTCCTTTCCTTTCTTGTCTCTTTCGACTCAATACATGAACCGCCGTTAAAACTACCTAGTCTTTGAAACCTGGTGCCATTATCCCATATTACACCCGGACCTGTTGTTTCTTCTCCATCATTACCTTCTCGTAGTCAACTGTTCAAAGTAAATGAAGAGTGAAAATGAATCACATAGAACCACGATGATGTTTAGTAAAACTCCGTACGGAGAAAAATACGTAAAATAAGTAGCGACTATGGACCTGTTCGTTAGTCTTATATTTCAACTCTAAATACACAATATATTGGAGTTCAGTATTTTTACAAGTATCCAGTATCTTTATCCCCAAATGTCAATCTTCCAGTATAGTAGGTGGAACAATGCTTATGACAAAGACAATTCCAACAAATACTCCGTAATCAAAAAACCATCAGTAAGAGACCCAGGACGGAAACTCTTACCCCACACGGTATTCCCTCTACAGGACTCGTATCGTACGTTCTTCACATCCAGAGTTAGGGACTAACTCGACCCTACTCTGAATGGGTCTCCTAACAGGTTCTTATACGACTCAAACCATCTCTCTATTTGTCTATGTCCTCTTTCGACTTTCAACTGAATGATCTAGTCTCGAAAGATTAACGGTACGGTACATGTAACGACACGACACGTGTCCGATGTCCAATTTAGTTCTATCATGCCAGTAACACAAAACATATGAACAAGTCTTTAAATATCATTAATTTTACTATAAACTCAAGGTAAACTTATCGAGGGATACATTTGAGATATTTAAGTGATTAACAAAACCTGACTTTTCGAAATCCACACCATGAACACCGGCCCTTTAAGAGACATCATAGGTGTAGTGTAATATGTATGGGAACTGCAATCTGGACCTCAGTAAGGTCATACAGACTAATATTCGAACACTATATAAATAATCATTCGAAAATTTTTAAGAATTTTAACACTATTTATTGTTTTCATATATTTTGTATTTCATATGGTAAAAATCGTAAATGTAATTTTATAAAAATTTAATACCCTTTTTTATAATTGGGTCAAAATTCACCGGGTCTTGAGATGTTTTTTCTATTTCACTTCAGTGAGTCAGTACAGGTTGAGAAACACTGGGGTACCTGTGGTCCGAGGAGGTAGGTACCCTAAAAGATCCGTTCTCATGACCTCACCCAACGACAAAGGAAGTCACTAGGTTTATTAGTGTTACTACACTAGTGAGTGGATCTTGGACTGTAGGACGTTACACTTCAGTTCACCCGGAATCCTTCATAGTGATGTTTGTTTGGATCACCTTCACTACCTTAAGGTCAACTCGACAAAGTTTAGGATTTTCTACTACGACACTTTCACGACGTGAGTTATACGGTCGTTTAAACCTTTTGAGTCGTCACCGGTGTTTTGACGGTTTCCAGTCAAAAGAAAGGTTAGGGTCCCTTTCCGTTACAGTTTCTACAAGTTTGATAACGTGTTAAAGTGAGTGGAGTGTACGATCGTTTCATTACGAGTTTTAAGAGGTTCGGTCCGAAGTCGTTATACACTCGACTCTTGAAGGTCTACAAGTTCGACCAAAATCTTTTCCGTCTTCTTGGTCTCTAGTTTAACGGTTGTAGACGACTTAGTAACTTTTTCGTTCTCTGAAGGTCTTTTTGTAGATAAAGACGAAATAACTGATACGGTTTCGGAAACTGATACACCTAGTGTTATGTGACACCTTTTAAGACTTTCTCTACCCTAATGGTCTGGTGGATTGGACGGAGAACTCTTTAGACATACGTCCAGTTCTTCGTTGTCAATCTTGACCTGCACCTTGTTGTCTGACCAAGGTTTATCCTTTTCCTCATACAGTTCCAACATATAACAGTGGGACGAATAAATTGAATAAACGTCTCATGTAGTACACTTTACGGTCCAACCTACTTCGTGTTCGACCTTAGTTCTGACGGTCCTTATTATAGTTATTGGAGTCTATACACCTACTGTGGTGGGGATACCGTCTTTCACTTCTTCTTGATTTCTCGGAGAACTACTTTCACTTTCTCCTCTCACTTTTTAGACCGAATTTTGAGTTGTCAGTTTTTTACTTCTAGTACCATAGGCTAGGGTAGTCAAGTACCGTTTATCTACTCCTTTGTTACCTTTGTCACTCTCTGAAATAAAACCCCCCGAGGTTTTAGTGACGTCTACCACTGACGTCGGTACTTTAATTTTCTGTGAACGAGGGACCTTCTTTTCGATACGGGTTGGATCTGTCGTATAATTTTTCACTCCTGTAATTAAACGACTGTTTCCAGACAGATTGGTTTCGATACCAAAAAGGCCATCAGTACATACCTACACTCTCAACCTGATATTTCTTTCGACTCGCGGCTTCTTAACTACGAAAACTTGACACCACAACCTCTTCTGAGAACTCTTAGAGAAACTGACGTTCCTCTAGGTTAGTCGGGTAGGATTTCCTTTAGTCAGGACCAACAAGAAACCTTCTTGACTACGATTTCGACTTTGAAGTTATGAAACTGGTGGACTATACTTCTTGACTGAGTAACCTTTTCTGGGACTACGACCCTTTCTAACTTCCGTCCTCTTCTTCCCCTGCTGTCTCCTACTCTACCAACCCACCGTAGTGGTTGAACTACCTGTACTTAAACTCGTTTGAGGCCGTCGACTACTACCTGTCCCTTNAACCTCTTCTGAGAACTCTTAGAGAAACTGACGTTCCTCTAGGTTAGTCGGGTAGGATTTCCTTTAGTCAGGACCAACAAGAAACCTTCTTGACAACGATTTCGACTTTGAAGTTATGAAACTGGTGGACTATACTTCTTGACTGAGTAACCTTTTCTGGGACTACGACCCTTTCTAACTTCCGTCCTCTTCTTCCCCTGCTGTCTCCTACTCTACCAACCCACCGTAGTGGTTGAACTACCTGTACTTAAACTCGTTTGAGGCCGTCGACTACTACCTGTCCCTTCTGACCGTACGACGTCAGGTAAACCAGCGTCCCTTAACCTGTGGTGACGTGTTGAGTTGACTTGAGTTGACTTTCATCATGTAAAACCGTCATAAGTCATGTAAGTATAACAACTGTCAGTAATGATCGCGGGAAGAGGTCATGAAAAAGTAGAATCATTTGACTTTGACAAATGAGTGTTTTATAGAGGAAGGTGGGTCGGGGTCCATTGGTGGTAAGATGAAAGAAAAGATACTTGAACTGACGATGGAGTAAATTCACCTTAGTACATAAACGGGAAAATACGGCCCCAGGTCGGGGCCACCTAGGTCCCATTAAGCTTCCCCCCTTGCCGCACCGCAGAATCTTTCTTAATGAATTAATCTTTATATTCTCTCTAATCCTTTCTTATCATATCATCCTTTTAAATCACCTCTTTTCTCCGACTTATTGAACCAAATACACCTTTCGGTTATTTCAAGGTCTGTTCCTTGAACGCGGTAGATGCAATCCGGTGACCGCAGGAGAACTTATCACCCCCAACGGGGTGGAACCCGAGGGAGAGCGCACCTAAAATCTTCGGCCCCGTCCATTCATCTGTACCGCTCGGAGGTGCGGGGTCTACCCTTAAGTCGGTCTTTTATCTCATTCTTTTCTTCTGTGCCCCCTTTGGTCAGAAAGGTTACTGATGGGTGGGGGGGTAACAAGCCTTTCCGGAATATATGAGAACTAAAATGTATCTCTAGTTACCTATTATGTTTTAATACGTCGTAGTCGTCGGGACTGAGAATAGCTCTGGTCCGAAGGAGAGACGTATGGATCAACATATGTGTTCAGAATCCACTAAATGTAGTAGAAGACCGGTCTTCCGGTTAATTGTAAAATGTCGGGAAAAGACTATTCTCAAACAGTTGGCCTTCTGAATAAATACAACAAGAAGGGTTTCAGACCACGGTGAGAGTCTTTCGTGATTTATTTCAATGTAAGAATGTATAGTTTCTGTGTTGTCAAATGTTGTTACTTTCTTCATGTCACTAAATATTGTTTCTCTTTCAATTAATTGAGTTTTCAGATCATAACGATTGTAGTTTTGATGATATAAGGATAAAGACGTAGGGCTAATGTAACTAATAATAGGAAGTCCACGGATTTTCTATTTCTTATACCTCCGGACCGTTGTCAGTAACTCAGTTGTCACTTTTGGGCAATGGTTATATTAAAAATCGAGAAATCTTTTCCGAGGCATAGAAATTCTACGAAATTCGAAGCACGGAGAGTTCCAACCCCCGGCCTTTGTTAAGTGTTCAAACATTTTCAGGGGCTGACAATCCGTTCAATCTCTCGGTAGTTTCCCCAAACTCGACTTTGTAAGAAAAATATACATCCTCTGACAATTGACCTCTGACAATTGACCTCGAGACTTAATTGAGAAAGGTCTCTTTTCCACCATTACAGTCTTCTCATATCATATCGTCTGTCATTTGTCTGTCTAAAACCAAAGGTCCATCTACGAGTCCTTTTGGGTCCCCCTTGGGGACTTCGGTCTAGTACGGAAACGCAAAACAGCCCGAAGGAAGGAGTACTAGAAACGGTACCCGCCCTAAGGAGTGCGACCGAGGGCCGTAAAAATGTTGACCAAATAAAACGAAATCGTATTACAGGCGTCCCAAGTAAGTACAATATCTTATACAATGTTAAAAGAAGGAAGAATTCCGACTTATTATAACATTTATATGATACAAAATAAATAAGTAAGTAGAAAACTACCTATAAACCCCACGAAGGTAGAAAATTCTAAAACAAAAAATTACGTACATTTATAAAATTAAAATTAAAGTTAAATCAAACCATAGTTGTAGTAGTGGTAGTAAAATATTAAAAAGACTGAATCTCGAATATATACTAGTAAAAATAATGAAAATAATAGTAAAAGAGTATGACAATGATTTATTTTGTAATTAAAATAACGAAAAATTAAACGAATGAATGAATCAAAAACGAAAACCACAATTATTAATCGGTTTTAGTGTAAGAACAATCTTAAAATATTATTTTATACAAACAAAAATCTTTAATTTTTTTACAAAAATTTTTAAGTCTATTATTATATTACATTAAATCAATTCTACTAAGTAGTTTTCCGAAAGATCAAGTCTTCTATTTAACAGTTTTATAAAATTAGTATATGTTCAAATACGTTATAAAAATTTTATAAAGTTTCAAAATTAAAAAACCTAACTTGTTTTCCGTTACTAATAAGTAAACTCAAATGTACTTCAAACAAAAATTTTGTAAAATTAATCGTATCTAAAGGATAAGGACATTCATCTAAAATACATCAACATTTTCGGATAACCGGGATAATCAAGAAGATTATAAACAAGTATATAATCAAGTAACATTATAAATTCCTGAAGACACCGATTCTGTCATTTCTTAGACGGACGTTACGTCCTCTGGACCCAACTAGAGACCCAGTCCTTCTAGGTGACCTCTTCCCTTACAGATGGGTGACAACATAAGAACGGGCCTCTTAAGGTACCCGTTTCCTAGGACCGTTCGATATCAAGTACCCTAGTGCCTCAACATGTGTTGACTCACTGATTGTGAGAGTGAAAGTATTATAAATTTCTTATAAATTTAAAATGTCCATAACATGAATCAAAAGTTACTCAAAGTGTTTCTTTATGTCATAGTTTTTTTGAACTTCAGTGACGACGACAACGACGACGATTCAGCGAAGTCAACACAGGCTGAGACACACTGGGGTATCTACCTTCGGTTGGTCCGAGGGGACAGGGACCCTAAGAGGTCCGTTCTTGTGACCTCACCCAACGGTAAAGGAAGAGATTACGCACTTTCACTTCAGTGAGTCGACACAGACTGAGAATCGTTGGGGTACCTGACGTCGGATTGTCCGTGGTGGTAGGTACCCTAAATGGTCTGTTCTCATGACCTCAACCCACGGTAACGGAAGAGGCACTTAAGTGATTAATCCATTACTTTACTCTTAATAGAGGTGGAAACTACACACACGAGACATTGAAAAAGGGGGAATCGAATTTACGGAAGGACCTTTCTTTTCAATAGTCTACTTCTGTTCTATAGTTCGTTTGACGTGACTGTGAAGTGGAAACTTTGAGTAGGACAAGTCCTTTTCTGACCTTGAAAAATTTTAAAACGTCTTTGTTACGTTTTTAGTTTCGATAAAACTCTAACAAAGATTGTTATTTGATAAAGTTAAATAAATCCAGTTCCCTTTTTTGTCTTGTTTTGTCAATTCACCAGTGTAGTAATTTTCGACTTCGGTTTGACGGAACGTGATCCTACCTTCGGGAGTAAACTGGTCGGTCCGACCTTTGAAAACGTACATTTCGTTTTCTCCATCTCCATCGTGATAGTCTACTATTATAAACATTTACATAACTACTATACAGTATACCGTATTTCTGTTTTGATTGGGTCGACTAATAATTTAGTTTCCTCGAAAATAACGTCCAATTACTTAGCTGTACAATCGTTGACGGTTTAAGGTCGTGTCAATCTTAAGGATTTCTCTTTACGATCCTTCTTATAACCAAGAGACATTTCTTCATAGTTTTGTTTAATGACCCCTACTTTATATCGTCCACCATTTGAGTATGAAACTTTGTTTATTTCATAATACCTTTGTACGAACTTAAACATAATAACCATCTTACTGACGTCACTGTCCTTCCATATTCCCAACGTGTAGTTCTCAGTACTTTTACGACTCTAAGTTTATTATACTACAAAATAAGTTTCTCTTTCAGAAACACATTTTCAAACGGACATATACTCAAAGTGTATGACACTACATAGTTTTCCCTCTTAGATTACATTGACTTCGACGAAGTGAGTGTAGATAAAAACCGAAGTACACTTCTTTACCCTAACCTTATACTGAAAGGTGACAAAGTATGATTTGTTTCCGGTCATTTACAGGTCACTTCTCAAAACAGTTTCAAATACTTGATCTTCCTTTTAACCTTGGAAAAAACCATTCGTTAAGAATGAAACTTTTAAACAACTTTCTATCAATAAACTGAACCCCTTAAGGGACCACCAAGTCACTAATCCTGAGGAACGAGAGTATTCCGTACGTCCCACCGTTTTGTTTTTTGTTTTTGAATTAATCGACTTTCTTACTTGGATTAATCATCTTTTAATGGTCCTAGAGTACTATTACATAAGTGTATATGACTATTTCAAATACCTAAGTTCAGTTTTTAAGTCGGAACCTTTACTCCTTAATTCTTTCTAAGTGAACATCATAAATCAGTCACAACGATTTCCCAAAGGGACCATCGAGTCAACCATTCCTTAGACGGACGTTACGTCCTCTAGACCCAAACTAGGGACCCAGTCCTTTTAGTGGACGTCTTCCTTTACCGTCGGATGAGGTCATAAGGACGGACCTTTTAGGGCACCTGTCTCTTCGAACCGCCCGAAGTCAGGTACCCCAGCGTTCTCAGTCTGTTCTGAAACACTGACTTGATGATGGTAAATCAGTCACAGTGTCAAACTTATCATTTCTTATTAATAATTCTGTTCATCTCGTTGTAGAACATATGAATTCCTTTTCGATGAAGTAACCAATTCCTCACACTAAAGTCAACATCAATGTTAAATAAGATTAATAATAGTATTCTTGAAAAGTGTAAAGTAAACAACTGTTTTCATTTCCTTCTAGACAAACAAAATGACCTACAACTGTGAAAACTTCAGGTCAAATCTAAACTTAGTAGGCTCAATCACTACTCTTTCCTCAAAGGTAGTAAACCTCTTTTCACTATTTATGAGGAAATATATCTCTGTCTTTCATCTAATCGGACCCCGACCCTCATCCTTATCCTTAACTGATATTATTAATATATAATACTTCTTTTATACAAATTCTAAAGAATTGATCCAAAGTACATCTGTGATGATTTATAGGGAGACAAATGAAGTAATATGAAAAGTTTGTACTTAAAAATACACAGCACTACACTTTGCCCAATCCTTCGTGACCTGACTTAGTATACTGTCCTCCCGACTCCGTCTTTACAGTTGATACTACCCAGGGTTTAAGTTATAGATTCTCAATAGTCTTTTACCTCACTTTTCGTTCCTGACTCTCTCCGATTTCAAAGTCCCACATATAAATGGTCGACCCGTTCACGTCACAGTACAGAGGAACTACACTCCCTATTCCCGGGCGCCATCATACCGTCTTACCCATCCACCGTCTTCCAACTACTTGGTCTGATTCGACCCAATTCGGTTTAACGACAAGTCTGTCAAAGATTTAATACATCTTCTCATTTCCGGATGATCCTCTTTATACAATAGAATCGGAGGAGACTGAGTGAGTACCCCTAACTAGTGTCATTCAATTGTGAAATTCCTCTTCGGACGAAAAATCTTTTTTGTGAGTAACTGTTAATGAACAATCCAAGATTGAGTCCCAAACAAAAAAAAAAAAAATTTGACCAACCATTACTATAAGTAATAATAGGGGTCAAATATCTACTTCTTTGACTCCAGTATGAATAAGTTCCATCTTGACCCTATACTTGAGTCCATCACACTAAAAGTTCAGACATATGAATTGAGATACGGTATGACAAAGAGTTCAGACATCACTAGGATTGATGGGTAGAGGACAATTTGAGGGTGGGGACCAGAGTCCGTCTAACAAGAATACCGGACCGGAAAACGACATCTCCTACACCGGACTTTACCTATGATATCATCCCGGAGGGACTTCTGACGTTAGTCTACAACAACCCAGGGTGAAGTCAACGAACAAACCCACTTTCGATATCTTATATCAGACTAGAATAATAATAGTCTTGTAAATGAGACATGATCGGGTAGTAAATACATCGAGACCACCGGTGATTGGTTTACACCGATAAGTTTAACTTTAAGTTTAATTCATTTCAATTTATTTTACTTTTTGTACCAAAGGATCAACCTGAACGACGTAAAGTTCACCGATGACGGATGGTAAAACATGCCGTGTTTCTTGTAATAATAGAAACGATGACCGAAACAACCTGTTATCGTAAGTGTGACCAGAGGGAGAAGCTCAGACGAGGGAGTCTTCACTCTCGAGTTAAGGACAACAAAGATTGAGGAATCCGACGGAAGGAAGTCACTGACCGGGGTCCCTAAGACAGAAAGGAGTATTATACTTTCTATCACTATGGTCTTTTATTATCTAAAAACATCAGTAATCAACCACCAAGTATGTTCTAAATGAAAGAATTTTGTCAAGACGTCATAACAACTGGAACAAGAGGAATGGAAAAGGACGTTCATATCCTTAATGTTTGACTCAAGATTCTTTAGGGAAGTACTGTCGAACAGTGTGAAACCGAGGATAACTTGGACTTCCGTAGATATAGACAACACAAACGACAATTCGTTCTCGAGGACATGAACACATCGAGCCAAAAACTCGGAGCAAAATCCTAAAACGAAAATAAGTACGATTCATAGTAGAATAAAAATGGACTGACTCTAAAAAAAAAATTAATTCAGAACTAAACTAGTAGACTATTCGGTAATAATAATAATATGGGTCGAAACTATTCGTATGGAAACATCCGACCGATTTTTCTTCAGTACAGTTTAATTAGACAAAACAAAACTCTTCCAATACCCTAACCGTCCTACGATATCTTCCTCATCTTATTGAATCTTACGAAAGTCCCCACCCGGTAATCCACTTATTCCTGACGTCTTTCGTATTACTTAAACTTTTTGGACTCTTATAAATCAGACCTCTTTCCATTTGATAAAATCTAAAAGTTTCTTGACACAGCTCACTCACGACAACTAGTCTTCCTCTTAAAACAATAGTCTCCTTCAAAAGTTCCAATCAATACTCTTCATATTTCACAATCTTACAAGTCCCGTTGTGTTTACGAGGGTTCTGGAACCTCGTCGTGACGTATTCTTCCCCATTGACGTCCTATAAAGGTAAGAACGTTGGTGTTTTCACTTCACTCGGTTTTTTGTGTCACCCTTAATTTGCTTCATCCCAATTCAAAAGTAATTTCCGACACGGCACGTAAGTGGTGAGGACCAAAGGGACCGTTGTTCCGAGGGAGCGTAAGATTACTGTAATATTACTCTTTTTTTTGTGTACGTTTACGTCATTTATCATTAATCTCCGTCTCGGTATGTACTTCGTCACTCGAGATGGAACCCTTCCAGACTCTTCCTCGACCACTTCCCAAATATGACTTCTGTTTCTTCCTCTACTACTTTTTACTCAATACATGTTCTCAATTCAACTCAGATGTACCTTACACGAAATCATAAACAGAGGACGTTTATGGACAAAAAGGAGGTCCGTCTTAAATCAGTTTCAGTCTTCAGTACGTCAATATGTAGGTGTAACAGATTTGGAAAGATGGACAACCGCAGTAATTTACCTTTCTCAGAATCGACATAAACGAAATCTGAGTCTCGTTGACATCGTTGGATACCAAACCTTACGAGAGGGACGGGTGTACCCCGTCCCGACCTGACCGGGTCTGTTCTGTCATCCCGGTGTTATACATCGGTTCTCAGTCAGAATCACTTCTCTCAGAATGTAGACATAATGAAGCCTACTCTGTTCATCCCTGTCACTCCTGATATAAACCAATTATCTTCCACCGTGTACAACAGACACAGTGACCTTGACTCAGTCCTCTGTGACCCACTGACGGAGAGAGTCCACACTATCCATCCCGAAATCCAAACAGATTTACCCATCTGGGTCTGTGATACTTAGACGAGTTAAAGTAAGAGAAGGTAAATAAAGTAAAATAAGTCCGAGAAGACAGAAAAGATAAAAATAACGGTGTATAGACACATAGAAAGAACCTTTAACGATCTTTTACAATATAACGGACGAAGTGTAATAGGGTTAAGAAACTAAATAGAAAAACCACAGTCGACTTATTTTTAATGTCATTTATCGGAAACTCTAGGTATTTACAAATTACAAGAAAAAGGAAGAGATTTAATTTTTTTTCAAAGTTTTAAAGTGTCCTTTACGTGTATATGAAAACATTTTTAGACGTGATCATATGATAATTTTTAAATTGATTATACGTGTGTATTATACAGTTTTACAAAATGCACGGAAAGTCAATGGAGAATGGAGGGACGGTTGAAGATCCGGACTTAAAGAGAAATCTCTTTTGGTCACAATTGTTAGACCCCTTATTTGAAGTTTTAATGAAGGATACGTGAGTATACATACCAATAATATAATATCGTATATTTTGCGAATGAGGAACCTTCTTTTCAATACTGGTTGGATCTATCATATAAGTTTTCGTCTCTGTAATGAAACGACTGATTCCAGGCAGATCAGTTCCGACACTAAAAAGGACACCAATACATACCTACACTCTCAACCTGACACTTCTTCCTACTCGTGGTTTCTTGACTACGAAAACTTGACACCACAACTTCTTCTGAGAACTCTCAGGGAACCTGACGTTCCTCTAGGTTGGTCAGGTAAGACTTCCTCTAGTTGGGACCCTAAAGAAACCTTCCTTACTACGATTTCGACTTTGAGGTCATGAAACCGGTGGAGTAACCTTTTCTGAGACTACGACCCTCCCTAACCCCCGTCCTCCTCTTCCCCTGCTGTCTCCTACTCTACCGACCTATCGTAGTGACTGAGCTACCTACGCTCAGACTCACTTGAGGCCCTCAACCACTACCTGTCCCTCCGGACCACACGACCCTAAGTACCCCAACGTTTCTCAGCTTGTGCTGACTCACTGACTTGACTTGACTTGACTTGACTTGATAGTTCTGTAATTAGTATAGATTATGAATGACTCACTAATGATAACGACCTGTGCCTAGGAAAAACATATAAATAAATTAGGAATCTTGGTGGTAAACTCTCTATAATATTTTCTCTCCTTCCGGTTCTTTTCAATTTAAACAGGTGTCATTGTTCGGTTTAAATATAGACTCCTTCAGACTAAACCTTGAATACGAAAGACAGTAGTGTGATAGGACGAACGAGAAGTCCATTGTATATACATTATACAAAAGAAAAAGGTATATACACCTTAGGCAGTAAGGTATACTAACAAGAATTTCAAAAAAAAAAAAATTGTTATAGGTCTCCAATAAGGTATAGTTATTAAAGGTAGACGGTCCGAAAAAAAAAAGTCAACAATATTAAACAAGAAAACAAGTCTACGTGGTATGAAATTCGAAGGGAGATGGATACTTGTAAATTAAAAGATACCGTTTACTATGAAATTATTTATAAGTACGTTTTGTTAAAAATACATATGAATAAGAATAAAGACATCTTGTCTATCAATTCATTTAATCAATTACTCTTCCAGACGAGTAAAATGTAAAAGTCTCTATGACGTCTTAACGGTGTCAGTAGTGAGGGAAGAACTTGATAAGAAACCGTAAACTCTGCGGATCGAACACCAAAGGAAGATGGAGAGTTCCTAAGGAATCACCGAAGGAGAGGACGAAGGAGGAGTAGAGGATTATCGAGTTGAGACCTCATGGGGTCCCGAGTTAGAACCCTGAAGAGAAGTTGTCAATCTGAGAGAGAACTCCTCTAGAATGGGTGGAAGAATCGACATTTATGATATATACATGACTACTAAGAACTTTAATATAAAAATCGTGGATAGTACAGGGACTTGGAGTCTGAAAATATAGGTCGTTGGACTGTAAGGTAAACTCACAGATACTCCGTCGTGTAAATTGAGTAAAAATGAATTGGAAAGGGTAGAGGGAGTATTGGATGAAAAAGGTGTATAAAGGGATAGAGTCCTTTATAATCGAAGACCAACGAACCTTGTTCTTGGATCTCAGGGGAAACTGTAGAGAGAAAGAGAATGTTAAGATAAAAATTAGGTAGTTATTTAGGATAATAGAATTTTTAAATAGGTATTAGTTGGTGAAGAATGGTGGAGGTGACGTGGTGACATCGGGTCCGACGGTTCCAAAGAGTGATAATCCATCATGATGATCATTTCTTAGGTGGACGGTTACGTTCTCTATACCCAAGTCAACGACCCAACCCTTCTAGAGGACCTCCTCTCGTACCGTTGGGTGAGGTCGTAAGAACGGACCTCTTAGGGTACCTGTCTCCTCGGACCGTCTGATGTCAGGTACCCCGGTGTTTCTCAGTCTGCATGGATACGTTGACTCGTATATGTGTGTAACGTTATCGAAGGATTGATCACGGGTAATCCTTAGACCAGAGATTTGTCGTCGATCTCACTAGAAAAATTTTACACTCATCATGACATAGTGAGGCACCGAGTCTTAGGAGGTCACTGAAGGTCGAAAACAGTCTCATTTTAGACTCGTAAACTGGTACTGAAGACACCGGATTTCACAAGGGTCGGGAAAGGAGAGATCAGAATTTGCGGTAGTAAGAGGAAAGGTAAGAGGGAAGAGGTCAGTATATGATAGGGACGACAAAAGGTGGCACCTCAGAACCACGTAGAGTAAGGGTGACAGATCACACAAGTATTTCCATCGAAATACTGACAAGGGATGAAGTTCAGTCTAGTAGGGAGTGGAATAGACACTCCAGAAGGATAAACAGGAGGTGGGATACATTTTATCGTAGAAGGATTGGGACAGTAAAGGTTTGGGGAAATGACACTAAATAAATAAAAAGAACGTGAATTTAGTGGACAAGATGTATAAGTCAACAATTGAAGAGACTGGACGTAGAAAAGGAGATCTTACGTACGACGGACTCCCGTTCTTGACAAACAAACCAAGTGACGACATCAAGTTCCAGGATCGGGTGGTGTAATATACTTGATCCACGATTATAAATAACTTACTTATTTATTCATTTACTCTTTTGTCTGTTTTAAAGAGAGGACTGACCTCGTCAATAAGTATAGTTATTCATATACGGGTGAAAGAGTACGAGAGATATTTTAATCCATAATGACTAGAAATTTTCAAAAAGTCAGATTTTCTACTTTTTACTATGTAACAAAGTTAAACGTAAAAGGAGTAATGGAACCATAACTCGTATAAAAATGTACGAATAACCAGTCATCACGAAGATCCTCAAAGAACAATACGGGAAACAGATAAAATGACATCGACAAATAGTAACATTATCACTAAACATCCTCATTGAAGACATAATACTGATAGTTAGGAAGTAAAGGATATACATAACGTTTATAAAAAAGGGTCTGACAGTGAAGAGAAAATTGAAACAATTATCATAGTAAACAGTTTGTCCTCAAAAATTATAAATTATTTAGACGGTCAGAAAACGAAATACAAAAGATCCAACCAAAAAACAAGTCCTTTAGAAAAGATTGATGTTTAATTCTTTTATAAGGGAACATAAAAGGAGATCTGGAAATAATAAAATAAAAAATACAAATCCCGAAATTAGGTACATCTTAAGTAAACCTCTGACACTCTACACCATTACATCAAATATAATAAATTACCACTTAGTCAACTGAAGTAAAGTAATAACTGCTCACGTAAGAAGGTAGATACTAGATTTAAGAAAAAAATAGCATATAATTTAAAGTTGTATATTAACACAGATGAAGATCTGAGGTAAGAGATTAGGACTAGATAAAAAGAGGATGGTATTATTGTATCTAAAATTAATCATGATCACGAGAAATCAACCAAAACTATAGACTATTAGGATAGTAAGTAATTTTTTTTTAATGGGGTACGTAAAAGAAAATTTTAATTAAAATTTTAATGAAATATCCAAAGTATTCTTTTGGAAAACCCAAATAAAAGTACAGGATATTATGTTAACATCTCAAAAGAACTGTATTACTAAAAAAGGACTATAAAACAAAACAATAAAAGGACCTACAAACTGTCAAACATAAGTATGATCCTTATCATAAAATAAATAGAAATACTAAAATTGACTAATAACAATGTAAACGTTTCAATGACTAAAAATATACAACTAGAAAAAAAGACCGATGAGAGACTTTGACAAAATAAATAAAATCTAATAAATTCGTTTGTTACTTTAGTAAACGGTACAATCAGTAAAAGAAATTTATCAAAGAAGTCCGTCACTCAACCCTGTGAATGTCTCGAGTGGAACGGATAAAGGAAAAGGAGTCTCTAGTGACAGGATGTGACGGACACAGGTTATAGACTTTTGGGGTTAAAGTATAAATAAACCAAAACAAAAGATCAACGAATTCTTAAGATAGTACCGGTCTTCTGGTTTCTTTGTCTATTTACGTTTTTAAGAACTTCCTATGGTTAGACAGGGGAATAATATACTTTACTTTTAAATTACTTATGTCTAAAATCCAATTCTAAGACAATCTATGTACTAGCAGTCAAGTCGACCTAGCAAAGATTTGGATTCTGACCCTTGTGTCGTCCACCTATTGTACTAATTGAGTACCTTTACTCCCTTCCGAGAGACTCTAAACATCGTATTCACACGCCACTTCACCACTCGAAGACGAGGAAGACGATAAAGTAACACAGGTGGTCCGAAAGTGTGTCCGGGACGGAACTACGTCTCCGTTGGACGATCACGGTGTGATACCCTTCGTCCTCAAGACTACCTTCTATGTCTTCCTCTCCCGTAGTCATATTCTCGAAATTTGTACGTGTCCGAACCTTGCCTTTACTGACACTCCCGTCTCCAACACTGAGTAACACCCTTTATACAGTCCTTTGAAAACAATGTAATTATTTTTTGCTACTCACTTCTTGTAGGACGGAGAAAGGAAGGAGGAGGAACGAGAAGAGACGAACGTCACACAAACGGTACACAGACCATAACTAGGTTCATCACCTATGACTTACGGGAAAAACCGTCCATCCTACTGAGGTCATTTCAGAAGTCAGAGTGTAATAGGTCCAGGGTGAGTATTTTTGTCACTAACATGACGTCACGTCGGAAAAGACTTTCGAAAGTCATGAAAGTAGGGATAATAACCAGTCTTGGGAAAACCAAAGGTCGTTGTTGACACTCTTAGACGGAATCACAGGAGTCCGATCTCGTCGAAGACTCCCAGACCGGGAAGTCGATAAGACCCGTCCCGCGGAGACACGAGCCACGCCCTCGACACCTGACGGTAAGAAGGTAGAAAAGGACGGAGAAGTGGACGGGACCAACTCATCACAGGGGTGTCCAAGTACAGGTGGGTCTTGGACACTCACACTAAAATAAACTTTTATCTCAGAAATGTCTATATTAGTTCAATTCTACTCCGGTATGACCTAATCTCACACAGGATTTACATTAGACTGACTAAAGGAAGATTCTTCTCCCTCTAAATCTGTGACTCTATGTCTGCGTACCATTTCTTCCGTACATTTATATCTCCGTTTGTTGCCTCACTATACAGATGTTCAACTGTTGTTGGTTATAGATCGTCCCTCCGTTCCTTTTAAAGAGGGAATCTCGCGTTTCTTTCTCGTACCGGGACTGTTTGGAACTGAAACCTAAAGACCGAAGGTCTAGATCTGGACATTTTCTTAAGTAGAAACAACAAAAGTCGGTGGGTAAAACGATATGAAACATACATGGGTATAGTCCTTCCGGAACGAGTGAAGGAAAGGGTGTGTCGTCTTAGGAAGAAGGTCAATTTTGACGAGTTCGAGTCCATGGGAAGTAACATACTTTTTGATCCTTTCAATTATTTAATAAATATGTTGAAACGTTCCTGACACAAAACTTCACTTTCACTGTTAAACGATGGGACTATTAAGAGATGACAGACTGATAGTTTAAAGGAAGTTACATAAAGTAATTCATATTTTAGTGAAATTATGAGAATTAAAAGAACTTATTCAGGGAATATTGTCTACGAAAATATTTTTCTTTAATAAATTTATCCTTATTCTAAGTCTAATTGAAGTTTAAATCTTTAGTCCTACCTCTTCCAGTCTTGAACCCAAGTAGAAACAAAAGAACAGATACTATAATCTTCTCGTTGAAACCCTTGTAAAGTAGATCTCGTTTGTTTTATACCATTTTAGAGATATTTCAATTCGACTTTCATCTTTGTTTCTCTCTTTTTAAATAAAAAGGATGTCGTCCGGGGGGTGTAGGAGGGGAGGTCAGTCAATGTCACAATCAAAACAACCGGTAAGGAGTCCGTGTTTATCCGTCCTTACGAGAACCTTTGTTTTGGTCTAACAAATTATTTTTTATCCTCCTATGTATACCTCCAGGGTGTAGGTACTTGACTTTTAACTTTTGAAAGTTGCCCCCGTTCAACTTTTCTTGGACTTTTTGTAAATAATTTTCAACTTTCTCTCTTTTCTCTTACTTTAGGGTGTTTTACTAATTATCACTTTGAATTGTAACAATTGTAAAAAGAGACAACTTTGACAATAATTTCTTTTACCCTGATTACACTGGATTTGAATGAAAACTACGAAACCGAGGTTTTTCTCTTCCCTAAATCGTAATAAATGTGATATTGGTAAAAATTTTTGAAACATACTTTATTCGTCCGACACACGTAGTTGTTATTCGTACACATGAGTAGATGTAGAGGGAGAGGAGTTATTCCAGTAGTTTAACCAGGTCATTGAACGAAAAGACTGGACTGTTTACCACCTAAAAGAAGACGAGAAATATGGGACGCTAGTGACGGGAACGACCCCAAATTGGACGGAACCCCCATCCCCTCTGGTTACACAAGACGACGACGACGACGATTCAGCGAAGTCAGCACAGGCTGAGACACGCTAGGGTATCTGCCGTCGGGTGGTCCGAGGAGGCAGGGACCCTAAGAGGTCCGTTCTTGTGACCTCACCCAACGGTAAAGCAAGGGGTTGCGTACTTTCACTTTTCACTTTCACTTCAGCGAGTCAGCACAGACTGAGAATCGCTGGGGTACCTGATGTCGGATGGTCCGAGGAGACAGGTACCCTAACAGGTCCGTTCTCATGACCTCACCCCACGGTAACGGAAACTCGTTACACAAGAGGACGAGTAGATTCTTCAACTGTCCCTAATCTCCATTTTTCCTCTCACTGAACCGTCCAGATTCTCAGGACGGTCCCTTTCCCTCATCCTGACTACACTCTTTTGATTGAAGAATGTCTTTGTTCGTGTGACGACCCCAAGGGTCGTTCAAAATTAACTACCTTAAATTTTCACTTCCGCGATTCACTACATTTTGTCACAGATGACTTCTTCGTTTCACTTCCATATGATATTAATCCATCACTGGATGCTTTTCGTGACCGGAACAAAAACAAATCGTTGATCTACTATTCAAATCTTTCCTCTCTTTTATTTTCAATTATAACATACGTTCTTGTAAAATACCAAGAATCTCATAATAACTGACGTCTCTCACCTTCCTTTCGTGTCATAATGAAAAAAAAAAGTACTTCACTTAAAAATATAAATTAAATTATTTAAAATGTTCCTTTTTTATATACTAGTAATATTTTTAAGATTATTATATATCTATATATTTTATGTCAACTTTGATAAAGAAAGGTGGAGGAGACTGAGTTAAGAAAAAAAAAAAATCCTTATTATATATATTAAAATAATGTTTTAAAAAAATTTTTTTTGTTTTGCGTTGTAAGAGTAAGATCTTTTGGGTTTTCAACGATAACTACGAAAGATACTCAAACGACACGATGGTATGTGTTCAGTTCTTTAATTTCTTTGGTAATTTATAAATCTTTGTAAATTGTAGTCTTCGAACTTTGAGATTGACATACATCATCGGGGAGTTTTCGGTGTCGAACGTAAATATTTTTTCATAAAAGAGATGTTTCTTAGAATAGTCGATATGTTTTTAGACATGTCAAAAATATGACTTCGATTATGACTCGACGTGAACTTAAGTGTAAGAATCGTTTTGTTAACGGACTCGTGTGTGCGTGTGAGGTGTGTGTAGTAATGTTCTATCGGTAAATAAGGAGCAGAAGGAGGAGGAGGAGGAGGAGGAGGAGTAGAAGTAGAAGAAGGAGGAGTAGAAGACCAAGTAAAAAGAAGAACCTCGGACAGCCGGACGGTCCCGGGAAAAAAGGGGCGCAGTGAGAACGGGAACCGTGCCATACGTCGTTATAGGAAAAGCATAAAGAGGAAATCGAATCGACGAAAGACAAGTATACCGACAAATAGAAACCGACTGACGAGTCTGGTGTAAAGTGGGTCAAAAAAACGTCATAGGGGTTACCTATTCGGTTCCACAAGTGAAAACTAGAAACCCGCTACAAGCCTCGTTTTGTCCTTCTTCCGTCTACCTCCGGAAAAGCCTCGCAACCCTAGAAAAAACAAAGGGAAGAACAGTGGAAATCCTTCTTGTATTAAAAAGTAGAGGGACAGCATCGCTTGAAACAGTGAAAAACGGTACAGAAGCTTGAACCTGAAAAGGAACCGGCTGTACCAGGAGGTAGAGAGCCTTGTAAAGAACCTTTTGAGACGCTTTAACTGACTCCTCAGCCCCACGAAGAAGAACACGAGGAACGCCGTCCAGACGTGCTTCTTCCGCATGCTTCTGTAGAACGGGGCGCCGAACAACCCCAGCGGGAAGGGGTACTACGACGACGACGCCGCCTCCGACGGACAGGTGGACCACTTTCTAAAAGGAGTCTCAAGGCGCGTCGCCGGCGAAGACTGGCGATGCGACGACGGGACCGAGGCCGCACTTGACCAAGGAGACTGAGTTAAGACATCAAACAAAAGATACATGTACACCTATATACGTGTGAATTTTGTAAATGTATTTACCCCAGTAACAAAATATTTAATGAAAAAGGTGGATTATAATGTGTTACCTGTAGAAAGAATCACTCGTATATATCTCAATAGAGTAATAAAGACTATCGATGTATCATAAGGTAGTATACCTACTAAATTCAAACAAATTTCCTAGGGGATAACCATTTCTTATTGGGGTACAAATAAGAGTGTCACTAAGGACGTTGGAAATTGTTATATGAAGAAGAAGGATTATAGATTAGAAACCTGTTTTTGATAACTAAGGACGATACTATCTATTCCTTAAATCACATGAATATGATATAGGGTCTCTTCCGTAACCGTGGGGTGAGGTCATGAGAACGGACCTTTTAGGGTACCTATCTCTTCTGACCATCCGACGTCAAGGACTCCGACGATTCTCAGTCTGTGCTGACTCACTGAAGTGAAAGTGAAAAGTGAAAGTACGAAACCTCTTCCTTTACCGTTGGGTGAGGTCACAAGAACGGACCTCTTAGGGTCCCTACCTCCTCGAACCACCCGACGGCAGATACCCCAGCGTGTCTCAGCCTGTGTTGACTTCACTGAATCGTCGTCGTCGTCGTATGACATAGGGTGTAAGGAAAGACAAGGAGGAATAAAAATTTTAATTAATATAATAATAAAAATGTAGTAGTTCGAAATATTATTAATCTAAGACAATTCGTTGATATTAATGAGGAGACACGAAACAAATATCCAACTAATCTTGAAATTTGGATTAATCTCAGACATTACTCGTACGATCATATTTGTTCTCATTGACGATGATTTATAAGACTATCTTCCGTCATCATATTGGGAACCGGTGTACCGACGAAATCTCTCTTATAAAGTTCAATTCTAGGGTGTCTAATAGAAATGCAAAGTATGGTACTGGTGTGATTCTTTCGAGAAAATTTGACCCGTCTCGATCTTTTGAAGGTTAGTTCCTTGTCACGAGTGGTACAAAACACCAAATTAAGGGACGATCACTTGGTTACACAAGTCATGCGTAAGTGTGGAATCCAATGTGTCTATTTCCGTTATTAGTAATACCCAGTACAAGACGTTTACCACTTCGTTCCCTATAACCGGAGATAACCTACCCTGTTGTGTAGATCTTCTGCCTTACGGAAGGGTCTTCCTTCTGCAAAGTCAGTACAGGCTGAGACACACTGGGGTACCTGGTATCGGACGGTCCGAGGATACAGGTACCCTAAGAGGTCCGTTCTTATGATCTCACCCAACGACAACGAAAGAGGTCCCCTAGAAGGGTTGGGTCCCTACCTTGGACGCAGAGAATACAGAGGACGTAACCGTCCGTCCAAGAAATAGACTCCACATAGAGGTTGAGAAAGGGGTTTTCCACAACTACCTAACAAGTTATTACCGACACGGTACAAATTATTTGAGATTTTATGGTGTTCAGGTCCCTTTTCTACATGTCTCCAGAAAAAGTTCCCACTTTATACAACATGTGAATGAAATCCTAAAAACAAAAGAATTCAAAAACCGAAAAACTTAAAAACGTTCAGTTTCCGGTACTTAACGAAACTGACCTAGATCAGTGAGAACTATAACTGAGTCTCCATAGTCTCAGTCGGCACCAGTTGAAGCTGTGTACATAACTCTTCCACATCGTCATACCTAATCACTCTGACCCGTGTTCCTCTGTAAAATTGTATAAGTTTTAACACAAGACCTCCTAGAACTTTAGGAATAGTCAGTGGAAAGAAATGGTAGATTCAAAATCCGAATTTTTTTTACTTGTCTATGATCAAATAACAGACTTGGTGGGTCACATTCGAAACGAAAAGTCGTCGTCAAAAGGAAGAAAAAAAAAAACGGGAGTTCTAATTAATTGAGACCTATCGACGACCAACATAACCAAACTAGAGAATGTCTTCCTTCCTTGTTGGAGAACTCTAGACACCGGATCCAAACCGGACAAGGAGTTCCAATGTAACCGGAACGTCCAGGACAACAAACAAGTCACGACCGTCACTGGATCTTTGAAGGAGAATTAAGGAGGGGTTACCGTAACGGTTGGGAAGACCATCGACCAGTAAGACCTATCAATTGAACCTGAAATACAGGATATATGTTAGGAAATAAGGTTTCGTCCCACCTCCGGGAATCTATTGGTGGATTAAAAAATCTGTCGTCAAAAGATCTCATCTAACAAATTTCGAATAATTTTAAGTCGAAGTTTTTGGGGTATCAATAAACCCATCGATCTAAGACCGTTCGTATAGTATCGAGAGACCCACCGTATCGAATACTGTCGAACATTCTTTCGTCTGGGTTTGTACAAGACAATCCTTTAGGAATCTAGAGGTAGGTCATCCGTAAATCATGTTGTGATCTTTTGAACGAGTAGAGAGATCTCAAGAAATTCCGAATATCTTGTAAAAAAGGGCTCTTTAAGTACTAACCTTAGGTTACGTCGTTACACTACCGGACCTCCATATGGTAAGTTTTCTGTTAGTTATATCATAAACAAATTGTATGTCACAAAAAGTAAATATTCCTGATTTCCCAAACAGTGATTTTTACATTCAAAGGAAGGATTGGGAGGGTGAGAAGAATGGGTCTGGAGTCTCCAGTGGTGAGTATGGTCACAGAACCCACAGGAAAGTCTATAAAAGTCATATGTGTTCGTGTACTTAAATATAACTTTGTTTAACATCGTATTATGTATATGAACGATAAGACGTATAAAAAATTGAATTACTAGATAAAACTAATAATAGGGTATACTTATGAATGATTTGTATGAGTGAAAAAATAATGACGTATCGTAAGATAATAAACCCATATGGTATTAAAAAAAAATTATGACATTAAATAAATTGGTTAGGAGTGGTTACTTGAAAATCCAATAAAGGTTATAACACGATAATGTTGTTATAAAATTATGTATAGTGATGTATTTAAAATGAAGGATGTATATGTTGATAAAGACATACTATTTAACGACCTTCATGGTAAAGACCTACCTTTCATCCACGTAAAATTCAAACCTATGTATAACGGTAGAACGAGATGTCCCTCCAATGTGATTAAATTTGATGGGATAGGAACCGTTACATACTCTCACGGACGGACAAAATAGGTGTCACATAAAGTATGAAAGACTAAAAACGACTAGACTATCCATTTTCTACCACAGTGTATCAAAATTAAACGTAAAAAGAATAACCATTGTAACTTGTATAAAAATATACTAATTATAGGTAAGTCTTTTGATTCTAGTACCGTAGACCAGGGTAGTGAAGTACCCTTTATCTACCCCTTTGTCACCTTTGTCACAGTCTGAAATAAAACCCCCCGAGGTTTTAGTGACGTCTACCACTAACGTCGGTACTTTAATTTTCCGCGAATGAGGAACCTTCCTTTCAACACTGGTTGGATTTATCGTATAACTTTTCGTCTCTGTAATGAAACGGTTGTTTCCAGACAGATCAGTTCCGACACCAAAAAGGTCACCAGTACATACCTACACTCTCAACCTGACACTTCTTTCGACTCGTGCCTTCTTAACTACGAAAACTTCACACCACAACGTCTTCTGAGAACTCTCAGGGAACCTGACGTTCCTCTAGGTTGGTCAGGTAAGACTTCCTCTATTTGGGACCCTAAAGAAACCTTCCTTACTACGGTTTCGACTTTGAGGTCATGAAACTGGTGGAGTACGCTTCTCAACTGAATGACCTTTTCTGAGACTACGACCCTCCCTAACCCCCGTCCTCCTCTTCCCCTGCTGACTCCTACTCTACCGACCTACCGTAGTGACTGAACTACCTGTACTCAGACTCACTTTAGGCCCTCAACCACTACCTGTCCCTCCGGACCACACGACGTTAAGTACCCCAGTGTTTCTTAGCCTGTGCTGACTCACTGACTTCACTGACTAGGTACATATGAAGGAGAAAATAGATAAATATAAGAAACGAGCAAAAAGATAACCCGATAACCCGAAAAAGAATTACCAAACAATCTTGACAATACATAACTCCTTTAATTTCGATAAATGTACAGCTGTCTAATCAGGAAAAGATAAACTCGATGTTTAGAAAAAAAGTGTAAAACTATAAACGGAAAACTGAAATTCTTAAAAAGATACGTTATCTTAAATAATTATAAAATTAGTCAAGTCAGAGAGTCAGTACAGGCTGAGAAACGTTGGGGTACTTGGCGTTGTACGGTCCAGAGGGATAGGTAGTGGTTGAGGGTCTCAAATGGGTTTGAGTACAGGTAACTCAGCCACTACGGTAGGTTGGTAGAGTAGAAGACAGCAGGGGAAGAGGAGGACGGAAGTTAGAAAGGGTTGTAGTCCCAGAAAAGGTTACTCAGTCGAGAAACGTAGTCAAGTCAAGTCAAGTCAGCGAGTCAGCACAGGCTGAGAAACACTGGACTACTTAACTTCGTACGGTCCGGAGGGACAGGTAGTGGTTGAGGGCCTCAAGTGAGTCTGAGTACAGGTAGTTCAGTCGCTACGGTACGTCGGTAGAGTAGTAGACAGTAGGGAAAGAGGAGGACGGGGGTTAGGGAGGGTCGTAGTCTTAGAAAAGGTTACTCAGTTAAGAAACGTACTCCACCGGTTTCATGACCTCAAAGTCGAAATCGTATTAAGGAAGGTTTATTGTGGGTCCCAACTAGAGGAAATCTTACCCGACCAACCTAGAGGAACGTCAGGTTCCCTGAAAGTTCTCAGTCCACCGGTTTTATAACCTCAAAGTCTAAGTTGTAGTCAGGAAGGTTACTTGTGGGTCCTGACTAGAGGAAATCCTACCTGACCAACCTAGAGGAACGGAGGGTTCCCTGAGAGTTCTCAGAAGAGGTTGTGGTGTGAAGTTTTCGTAGTTAAGAAGACACGACTCGAAAGACATATCAGGTTGAGAGTGTAGGCATGTACTGGTGACCTTTTTGGTATCGGAACTGATCTACCTGGAAACAACCGTTTCATTACAGAGATGAAAAATTATACGACAGTTCCAACCAGTATTGAAAGGAAGGTTCCTCATTCGTAGAAAATTAAAGGACCGACGGTAGTGGTAGACGTCACTAAAACCTCGGTTCTTTTTATTTCAGTCTGTGACAAAGGTGGCAAAGGGGTAGATAAAGGGTACTTCACTACCCTATCCTACGGTACTAGAATCAAAAGACTTACGACTCGAAACTCGGTTGAAAAAGTGAGAGGAGAAAGTGAAAGTAGTTCTCCGAGAAATCAAGAAGAAGTGAAAGACGGTATTCCCACCACAGTAGACGTATAGACTCCAATAACTATAAAGAGGGTCGTTAGAACTAAGGTCGAACACGATGAAAGTCGGGTCGCAAAGAGTACTACATGAGACGTATATTCAATTTATTCGTCCACCTGTTATATGTCGGAACTGCATGAGGAAAAGGATAAACCTTGGTCAAAAAACAAGGTACAGGTCAAGATTGACAACGAAGGACTGGACGTATGTCCAAAGAGTTCCCCGTCCAGTCCACCAGACCATAAGGGTAGAGATATTCCTAAAAGGTGTCAAAAAACACTAGGTGTGTCAGTTTCCGAAACCGTATCAGTTATTTCGTCTTTATCTACAAAAAAACCTTCAGAGATCGAAAAAGCTACTAGACCACTTACTACCGTTAAAGTAAAGACCAAGGAGACGGAAAAGATTTTGGTCGAACTTATAGATTTTCAAGTACCAAGTGTATGACGACTTTGGACCGAACCTCTTAAAACTCGTAATGAAATGATCGTACACTTTACTCACGTTAACACACCATCAAACTGGTAAGAAACCGTAACGGAAAGAAACCCTAACCTTACTTTTGACTGGAAAAGGTCAGGACACCGGTGACGATTTAAAAGGTTTAAACGACCGTATAACTCACGTATAAAATACACTACAGTTTCAAAAATAAATGAAACATTTATAGAAAATTCTTAAAAATCTCTTAAGGAACCACTAGGACATCAATTCTAAGACGCAAAGGTGACGTCCCCCGTGTCCAACCTAGGGATCAGTCTCTTTATCTCAGGACGTTCGACACATCGGTTTTTATTCTTTTATTTTATTATTCTTATTTATCTACTTACTTATTCTCGAAAATATCAGAAGGTCACAAATGTAACTCGTGTAAATACCATAACAAAAAGAGTAAATTTAGAAATCAGGAATAAAACTTTAAAGTACATCTATTGTACTTCTCAAAACTGACACTCGCTCACAACAGAAATAATCGCCACAGACCCAATGTATTTCGTGGACGTAAAGACCATCAAAGATAGGACATCACTGTCACACCTCGTTGGACGATACACCCCCATCCGTCGTTCCTCAGGATTATCGTCTTCACATCGACCTATACCCTACCAAAATTTCAATGGTCTAATGGCCGACAATGTCCACTGGAACGATGTCAGTTCCGACCCGCTCAACGACCGCTCCCCCCAAACTCTGTCATCACTTCTGGTGAATTTTTCGTCAGAGTCGTGTCAACTTTACTGTTCTACTCGTAGGTCTCGTCGTTCAAATCGTATACCTCCCGAGACTTACTCAGGACCTTAAGGACTTTAAACCCTCGACAGACACCGGAAAAAAAGAACTCCGTCGACGTCTCTGGTACCAACCAAGACAAAAGTCTCAAGTCTTTCCCTGAGGTCACTTCAATCACGTCAGCAAGAGACGGGACCGAAGAGTGACCTCAGATGACCCTTCTAAGACTGAAGTGACCAGACTCCCCCGTGGGATCATTGTCGTAAAAGTCTTGAGGAGTCCACTCAGTATACACGTCGATCGTAACTCTTGGTGACAAATTATATCAAACGATAGAGAAACTCCGTCCCTAACACCAGAAGGACGGAGTCCCGAAGACTAACATGTAGGCCTAGTGGACCCTAGGACAATTTATATCTAAAGCTACGTCCTCCAGACAGCACCCGAACCCTAAGACGTACAGATTGTTCGAGGGCCCACTACGACACCGACCCCAGGGTCTGACGTAAACTCACCGTACTCGATAAGGTACACGTCTTAGACCGAAGGGGGACGGGTACTCGTAGTTACTCCTCGAAAGACGAGAGTAGGGCGAGAGACCTTATTGAACGAATCATATCATCTTTCTTGAGTCCGGTGCTCTGGATGAAAAGTGAGGGTCGAGACGGGGATTGACCGACATCCTGTTCAGAGAAGTTTCATGAAGTCAGGAAGTGGAAGAATAACGATTTCGTCCTCCCACCTTGACCCACTCCATATTCCAACGAAAACAAGGTAGAGGAGGGTACTTCCAGGTCCCACAAAAGTATGAGACACCCCTATTCCAAAAATACACCTTCTGTCAGGTCTAAGATGTCATTCCTGGTGGGAAGGAGATCGCTATCCCGAATGGATCCGGACTCGAATCCTAGTAACCCCTTTCACTCTGATTAGTTACAATTTTTCAATTTCTCCGATTACGATTTAACATTCGATATCATTCATGTCATTCTGATGTCCATTCGATCTCTCCTTACAAGTAACCTTAGAAGTCCCCCTCCAAACTCAAGTTAAGACAAACGGACCGAACTACCTGACATCACGATTAAATCTCCCGTCAAGAGTATGAAAATGCAAACAACAAAGATTTTTTTCGTAGGAAGTTATCACTCCTTGTTTTGTATAAAAATATAGAATTCAATTTTATTACACCCTCTTTCCGGATGAAGACACTTTCATTTACAAACTTTATGACATTTTGAGAAGAAAAAGGTATAAATTAAAAAATTCCGATTAGAACTGATAATTCTCTAACTATCACTTTTCTTTTAGTGGTACTGGTTTATATCCGACTCCATTTTTTATTTTTGAGAAAACGTGAAGAGACATCCGTAATTATTTATCATAGTCTTTAATGGATTTTACCTTTAAATTTAACAAATTTAATATTCATTGTAACTTTCACTGTGTAGAGATAGGATTGAGTAACTTTGTCTATGGTCCATTAAATAAATCTAAAATATTGTATCTACGTGTCCTTAAAGACTGAGTGGAGAAACTACAGTTTCCTCCACATAAAACGTAACATTAATCTCAAGATGATTCAATATCGAAGGGAATCCTTCTCCAACACACTGGTTGTGAGTCCATAATTTTTATGTTTTATCTTGTCAATGGGAGTAAACTACCTAATATACGTCATGTGTGTTAAATCGAGATTGAAAAGAGACTTGTAGGATTCTGAAAAAGGAATATAACGGTCTTTTAACGTCTGACACTCGTGAAAAAGAGTCTTTGTGTATGATAAGACCAAAATAACATAAACCATTTAGAATATATCTTAGTTGATAACTAATAGTATTACTTACTATTATGTTTATGTCATCTTTTAGAAGAGCAAAAGTTGATTATTTGTGTTATATACAGTAAAATATTTTTCTGATCAAACCAACGTTCACTGTCTTTTGGGTTAAGTATAACCTATTTCGGTTCTTCCCTGAAAACCCCCGGTACATTAACTTTTAAACTCCCGTCTCGATCGAAGTCCATATCAACCATATTTATCACATTAGTCTTAGAATACGTACAATACCAGAACAAGGGAGACGCAACCGAAATAGGAGTCCGAGGTAAATTAATGTATTGCCGACGGTTATGACGGTCTCAAAACGGAAAGACCCAGTTTATATCCTCTTTTCTCTTATCGAAAGTGACCTTTATGTTATTAAGGTCGATGTTTTAAATCTTGGAATCACTTTATTATTTTCTATTATCATAAACTATGAATTATCGAATAAAATGTCCATCTTTCCTATAAGTCCTACAAATTGGTAGATACTACCACAGTAGTCGGTCAGACTTACTCAACTGACGTCAGTTGGTCTTGATCATAACTAGTACTAGTTGGTCCTGATCATAACTAGTACTAGTTTGTCGTCCAAGAGACACACTTAGATCTCCCTCCTGTCAGGTTGACTGACTCTCCATACCTAGTGTCGGAACAACACCGGCTCCCCGAACACATTGATTTATTTCGATACTCGGTACGACACGTCCCGGTGGGTTCTACCTGCCCAGTATCACCTCTCAAGACTGTTTTGCCAGGTGACCTCCTTCCTTTCTGTTTGATGAGGTCATATGAACGGAACTCTTGGGGTACTTATCATACTTTTCCGTTTTTCTATACTGTGACCTTCTACTCGGGGGGACCAGTCTTCCACAGATAATACGATGACTCCTTCTCGTCTCTTTATCGAGGTCTTTCTTCCTTCTTCGACCCGGTTTCACCTTTGTTGTGAGTCGACACCTACACAGACCACTACTTTCGTTTCAGGATTCTACATTTCTTGTTATAACGTATTCTTGGACCTTACAATCCAGGGACTTAGTTCCATTTGACCTACACCAGTTCGTCCTCTACCGTTCTCACTTGTGACTGTAAAATCCTTAGTCACTTGATTTTACCTACCCTTATCCGTTTAAATTAAGTCCACTGGTAATATAGACGATGACACCCGTTCTTAGGGAATCTTCTTTAACTCATCGGGACTATCGGTTGTTTCTAGGTAGATCAGTTCCGATACCAAAAAGGACACCAGTACATACCTACACTCTCAACCTGATACTTCTTTCGACTCACGGCTTCTTAACTACGAAAACTTGACACCACAACCTCTTCTGAGAACTCTCAGGGAACCTGACGTTCCTCTAGGTTGGTCAGGTAAGACTTCCTCTAGTCAGGACCTACAAGAAACCTTCCTGACTACAACTTCGACTTTCAGGTTATGAAACCGGTGGAGTACGTTTCTCAACTGAGTGACCTTTTCTGAGACTACGACCCTCCCTAACTCCCGTCCTCCTCTTCCCCTACCGTCTCCTACTCTAGCGACCTACCGTAGTGACTGAACTACCTGTACTCAGACTCACTTGAGGCCCTCAACCACTACCTGTCACACCGGACCGCACGACGTCAAGTACCCCAGCGTCTCAACCTGTACTGACTCGCTGACTTAACTTGACTTGACTATCGGTTGTTTTCTCAGGTTTAACGTTATGAACCCACGTTGGAGTTTTTGTTTTCTTACCAGAACCAAGTAAACGTTTCGTTCGGTAAGTTGTAGTCTTACTAGGTTAGATACGAGTGTGGTGATTACGAATTCTTCGACTTCGACTCACTAAGATACTTCTGAATGTTCTGGAAGATCTCGATTATGGTTTTTTTTTTTTTCAGGAAAAACAGTATCTCCTAACTATACGTTTTCATCCTTCAGTTCTCTATGGACCTCATTGTCCGTTCAAACCAGAACCTCATGTTTGACTTCGTCCTGTTTCCGATTGTCTCAAAACAGTTCTAACTAACATAAGAAACGTCGACTTCTACCTTTTCGAGATATGTCAATGGGTGGGGGTGGGGTGGGGGGGTTCAGTTAGACTGAAGCCATGACTGGTAGACCACTACAGGTACACATCTCATCAGTGAACACAACAACCTTCTCCCATAAACGATACTGGTCACACAAGAGAACTGTTTTGAGACAATCGGAAACAGGTCGAACTTGTAGGCCTTCAAGTGCCAAGTGCATGACAACTTCGGTCCAAACCTCTAAAACTCGTAATGAAACGATCGTACACTCTACTCACGTTAACAAACACGTCATTAGACTTGTAAGAAACCGTAACGGAAAGAAACCCTAACCTTACTTTTGATTGGAAAAGGTTATTGTGAATGATAATACTAGTGATTATCAACTACAAGTAGATTAACACTAGTCAAAGTAAAAAAATTCCGTTTTGATCAGACTTAAATCAAGTCAGTGTGTATTTTGAAATTATCGAGAGTACGTGTATGAGTCCATAATTACTTGTAATAATTAAGAGGTGGTTTCACAGTGTAATTGTAAGCGTAAAGTTGTCTTAATTTTATCAATATTTATTCTTTTTGTACCAATGAATTAGACTACATCATTTTTTTATATACATGTCTTATCGTAAGTTTGATTTTTTAAGTATTAAGAGAATTTGTAAAAATGATTCTAAGTGTTTAGGTCAAAAATTGATATTTTATTCCTCTAAAATATCACAAACACTCGGTAAATTTTAACTTATACAAAAGTTTAAACACAGTACTGTTGATACATTCTCGTAAACTATAATCCATTACAGAACCCAACTTATGACACACACACAGTAGAAACGTGTCCCAGGTGTGATTAGAAGAGACCCCAACTTATGATAGGAAGGTTTTAAGTATAGGTGGTCTTTGGAACAAACACTGGAATAAACCTCTATCACAGATACATCGACATTAGTTCTACTCTGGTATGATCTTATGTGATCTGGGATTTAGGTTATATTGAACACAGGAATACTCTTCTCCCTTTAAACCGATACCTTTGTCTGTGTACCCTCTTCCAGTACCCCTCTTTCTCCGCTTCTGACCTCACCACGTAGATAGTGGGTCTCTTAAAGTTCTAAAGATAGTTGATTGGTCTTCGATCTTTTCCGTTCCTTTCCAAGAAGAGATCTTGGGAACCTCCCTGGTACCGGTCCGACTGTGGAACTAAAAGTTGAAGGTTGAAGTCTTGAAACTCTCTTATATAAAGACACAAAATTCGGTATTTCAAACACCATGAAACAATACCTTCGAGATCCCTTGATTATGTCTTTACTATAAAAGAAGTTAGACTACCGGAGAAATATTAACAACAACAACAACAAATCAAACGATTCAGGAGGGGCTGAGAAACGTTGGGGTACCTGACGTTTTACGGTCCGAAGGGACAGAAAGTGATAGAGGATCCTAAACGAGTTTGAGTTCAGGTAACTCAGTCACCACTACGACAGATTAGTAGAATAGGAGACAGCGGGAGAAGAGGAGGACGGGGATTAGAAAGGGTCGTAGTCTTAGAAAAGGTCACTTAGTCAAGAAGAGTAGTCCACCGGTTTCCTAACCTCGAAGTCGAATTTGTAGTCAGGAAGGTTACTTATAAGTCTCAACTAAAGGAAGTCCTAACTGACCAAACTAGAGGAAGGTCAGGTTCTCTACAAGTTCTTAGAAGAGGTCGTGGTGTTGAGTTTTCGTAGGTAAGAAACCACAAGTCGGAAGAAATACCAGGTTGAGAGTGTTGGTATGTACTGATGACCTTTTTGATATCGAACGTAGTATGTTTAGAAACAGTCGTTTCACTACAGAGACGAAAAATTATACGACAGAACCAAACGGTATCGAAAGGAGGGTTCTTTGTTTGCAGAAAATTAAAGTGACAGGTGTTACTAAGACCTCGGGTTCTTTTCTTTTAGAAAGTGACACAGGTGAAAAAGGGGTAGATAAACGTTACTTCACTACCCTAGTCTACGGTACTAGAATCACAAAACTTACGACTCTAAATTCGGTCGAAAAGTGAGAGGAGAAAATGGGAGTAGTTCTCCGAGGAATCAAGGAGAAGTGAAAGACGGTAATTTCACCATAGTAGACGTATAGACTGCACCGAATATGAAGAACACCGTTAGGACTGAGGTCGAATACTAAGTAGGTCGGACTGTAAAGTGTACTACATTAGACGTATCTTCAATTATTCGTCCTAATGTTATATGTCGGAACTGCATGAGGAAAAGGTTGAAACTTGCTCAGGAAACAAGGTACCGGTCAAGATTGACAACAAAGAACTGGACGTCCGTCCAAAGAGTCCTCCGTCCATTCCGTCAGACCGTAAGGGTAGAGAAATTTTCAAAAGGTCAAACAACACTAGGTGTCTCAGTTTCCGAAATTACAACAGTTACATCATCTTCAACTACAAAAAGACCTTAAGGGAACGAAATAGATACTAGGTTGTTTACAACTGTTAAACTAGAGACTAAGGAGACGGAGAAGTTTTACGTTGAACATATAGACCTTAAAGACTCAAGTGTATGACAACTTCGGATCGGACTTCGTCAAAATCGTGACTTGACTTCACTTTCAGTGAGTCAGTACGGACTGAGAAACCCTGGGGTGTCCCACATCGGGTACTCCGAGGAGACAGGTACCTTAAGAGGTCCGTTCTTATGACCTCACCCAATGGTAAAGGAAGAGGTTCCCCAATGGTTCACCCAAGAGGTTCACCCTATGGTAATGGAAGAGGTTCACCCAATGGTAAAGGAAGAGTGAGTTGGGTCCCTAGTTTGGGTCAAGAGGACATAATGTCCGTCTAAGAAGTGGTAGATGACTCTTCTATTAAACTCGTAATGGACAGATCATACACTTTACTTGTGTTAACATGTCAGCAAACTTGTAAGAAACCGTGACTGGAAGAAACCCTGAACTTACTTTTAACTTGAAAAGGTTAGAACACCGGTGACGACTCAAAAGGTTTAAAGGACTATATAACTCACGTCGTGAAATTATCGTGGTAGAAATCTAAACAAACATCATTACGAAGGGTTCTAGGTGAACTGAAGTGTGTGTTTCTACAGATCGAGATCCACTCACTAGTGTGGTAGTACCAATAGGTCCAGTAATTCTGGAAAAACATCTCAAGAAGACACATAAGAACGATGGAGAAGAATTAGAAAAGACGAAAACAACCCAGGAACAACAAAGACAGGAAATGTACGGGTAGGAACATATGTTATAAGGGAAACGTAGAGGTTAAAAGAACTTCTCTAGCGATCAGAAAGGGTAAGATAACAAAAGGAGATAAAGCAAAGTAACAAGTGAATTTTTCCGTAAGAATAGTGAGGAACGATAAGAGACCTTGAGACGTAAGTCAACCATATAGAAAGGGAAAGAAGGAACGGAAAACGAAGAGAAGAAAAGAGTCGATATAAACTTCGAAGGAGTCTGTTAGTGAAACGAAAGAACGTAAAGAAAAAACCCCCTACCAAAACCAGTGACGGAGGATATGTCACAATGTTTGGAGGTAGGTATCAAAAAGTCTGTGAGACAGATGGTCTAGATTAGGGAACTTAGACAAGAAGTGGAGGTGACATATTAGTATTCCCTAAACTCCTCTTCCCCTACTGTCTCCTACTCTACCAACCTACCGTAGTGACTGAGCTACCTGTACTCAAACTCGTTCGAGGTCCTCAACCACTACCTATCACTTCGGATCCCACGACGTACGTCAGGTACCCCAACGTTTCTCAGTCTGTACTGACTCGCTGACTTGACTTGACTTGACTAATACATTGATCCCCGAAAGGTTCACTGTGATTACCACTTCTTGGACCGACGGTTACATCCTCTGAATTCTCTGTGTCCAAACTAGGGACCCAACCTTTCTAGAGGACCTCCTCCCGTACCGTTGGGTGAGGTCATAAGAACGGACCTCTTAGGGTACCAGACTCCTCGGACCGACCGATGGTAGGTATCCGAACATTTCTCAACCTGTGATGACTTCACTGAATCATACGTAAGTAATGTATTCGTCGTCCTCTCTTTACGTTGACCAATTCCCGAACTTTTAGTATGGAAGGTTGTAAACTCTTGTCACCTTTAATAGAAATTGAGACTTCTTACTGAGACTTTTGCTCAAATCTGAGATCTTCCGCATTGATCTTGACCAATTAATTCCAATTTACCTGTGTGAAGTCACGTTATATCTTGATTCGAAAGAGTCGCTTGTCACACAACATATGTTCTTACGTCCACCATCGACACATTCCCCCACTGTACACCCAAGGACCTTCACGAGATCTTCCTCCACTTTCTAGTGGAGAGGTCCTGGAGTATTACCTCTAAAAAGGAACTCGTCATTTAACTTTGTCACCTAACAAAGATCGAAGTTCTACGTGCAGGAGGATTTTAAAGATAAAGAGATATACGATACTTTACTTATAGTTATAATTAATATACTATTCTGTAAAGATATTCAACTATATGAAAATTTGTCGATGGTTGGATACACGAGACACTTAAGATACAAAACTTCACGTACCCCCTTTTTCCATAAATTAGATACTCTTCTCCTTTGTAGTAATTATCCACTATTTTCATCCCCGAATTTTGAAGATAAATAACTCATGAATGACAAACGTCCTACTTAACCTACTTAAATAGGTATAATAGAGTAGAGTGAATTATATGAATCAAAGAGTAACGAACTAAACCTTGAACACTCTGTGACATCAAGAATCTTACTACTAAAGAGTGTTATTAACCGTAAAAGAATACATAAGAAACTACCTTGTGTCCTGACAAGACTACCGATGTACACGTTTTGTGTAAAAGTTCAATTTTTACCTTGACGTTACAGTGTAGTTCCTTGTAGACGAGTACATGTCTGTAAAGAAGGACACCTCCACTCACCAAATTGTATAGTACAAGAGGAAAAGTCAGAAACATTTCATATTTCATTTTCAAATTTAGACTATTTATATAAATTTTTTAATTGACGGTGGTCTAGGACTTAGACAACATTCCCCTCTTCACTTGTAGTAAAGATTCTCCATAAAAGAAGAGATTATAACTTTAGTCCTTGACACCATTTCAATTCTAAGTGAGACCTAGACATGTCTAACAGTGTTCCGAAGTGGGAAATCCAAAGAGAATCTAGATTTTTGATGTCTACGGAAGGTAACGAATGACTAAAAAAAGTCATTTTAGGGGACTCCTATTATGTCCGGATATGGAGTCGACTCATTACGCACTACCTATAGAGAAATGGATCAGATGGAAATTAAAAAGAGGTTACAGGAAATTTTATACGACCTAGACCCAGAGTAAGGGATTCCCTGTAATTGGAACTGAACTTTTAGAACGATTTAATTTTAAATTATTCCATGATTAGTACCGTATTACCAAAAGACCCTATAAAAGTTGAAAGAAAAATAGCTTTACGTTTATCTGAATAACATGAAATACAACAATTATTTTTAAAAATATATAGGTAACATTTTTATTTGTTATCTTTTTATATATTTTTGAGAGTGTCTAGCAAGTTGACTTCCATTGGTGATACTTATAAAACCCTTCATAGGAATGTGTATAAAGACAGTGTGTGTGTGTATGTATGAACACAAGACGTTACTTGTTCATACCGTACCTATAGAAGGGTACAGTCATCTACACCTATAGACATCAAGAAAAAATTACCGAGGTAACGTAAAGTAGAATACCTACTTGATATTAATACACTTGGGTATAACTTTATTTTACGAACTTAAAATTTTAACTTAATCACCCCTAGATTAACGAAGTTGTATTTCTTTGTTTATATTACGAATTTTAAGGTTTATAGGACCATTTTACCCTTTCCTCTAAAAAAACCACTGTCAACTCGGGATTGGGGAAGACAGACACATACTACGACCGGACCTTCATTGACAACGGACATATTAAATAATAAATAAATAAAAAATTTAATTTAAATCAAAAAATTTTCATGAGGTTCCCTAAAAATATAAACCAACGTGACCCAGAATCAACGTTGTACACCTTAGATCAAGGGACTGGTCCTAAACTTGGGTTCGGGGGACGTAACCCTCGAGCCTCAAAATCGGTGACCTGGTCGTCCCTTCAGGGTAACGGACATATTAAATGAAACGTTAAATAAGAACTCCTATAACACAAACCATTATTTCATTCACGGGGACTAAATATATATCTAAATTCCCAAAAAACCCATTACAAAAATCATATAACTCACGAATCAAAGAGTCAACACAGGCTGAGAAACGTCGAGAAACCTGACATCAGACGGTCCGAGAAGACAGGTACTCTAAAAAGTCCGTTCCCATGACCTCACCCAACGGTAAAAAGAGGAGGTCCCCTACAACTCATCCACAAGTTTAGGACTAATGACAAAATACCAAACTTATTGGTTGTAGTATATACTTCGGTTCGTACAATCCTTCGAAAGGTCAAGTAATATATAATTGAAGTTTTTACGTGTACCTCTACTACTAAATTTTCTATTTAATGATCAAGAAAGGATTGTTCAACCGTCTGTAAACTTTTCGTGATTTTTCACCACAACTGTCACACTCCTTTGACTGTGAAAGACCAACTACAAAATTGAAGTGTTTCAAATTTCTACACGCGTATGATACTTAATAGATAAGGTTAAGATCCTTAAATCGAAGTATTTTATATTAAAAAAAGTTGTAAAGGGTTGTTTAAAGTTTGTATACTTTTTCAGTTTTCTTAAAACGTCACTTGTAGGTACATGAGTAACGAACCTAAGACTGTAATTGTAAAACGACACGAACGACATAATGTATAGAGAGGGAGATAAGTAGATAGAAGGAAAAACCACGTCACCAAAATGTAGTTTCATTTAATGTCTTTTATTAATCTTTACATGTGTTTCAAAATGTACACATGTAAATTTTGAAAAAGTTCAAAATGTACCTTCATATAAATAAAATGATAATAAATATTATCCTTTTTCATCTTTGTTGATTTTATAGGTTGTCATCACCTAATCAACGAATACTGTATAGAGACACTACCTGAAACACTAAGTCATCCAAACCTAACTTCGGACTCTTAAAAGTCAAGATTGTTCAAGGGTCCAATACGACTACGACGACCATGTCCCTGGTGGTGTGAGATTCTTGGTGACGTCATGAAATATTACCTTGAGAATCGTATAAAATCTACATGTCGACTCTACCAATCAATTATATTACATACCATCTCAACTATAACATTATTCGAACTACTTTACTTTTTACAGAATCCAACTCGGACTCTACCTCTAAGGACAACTTCACTGAATAATCCCTATACAAGAATCCTCTTTCCCTCACTACCTTCGTCTTTTCTTGTTCGCTATTTTCGATTCCCTCTAACACCAGAGTGAGCTCTACTCGAAATCAGACTAGAGGAATCTTAAGACCTCGTATCTATGAGGTTTAATCAGAGTGGAACACAGGAACTCCGACTGGAAAACATGAGACATCGCAAATAACTTGAAAGTCAGACAGTAACGGACTACATCTCCTTCTGTCGAAGGTTCGTTCTACCGAGGTCATAATGACTCTTTAATAAGTCCCTTCCTTCTCCCGACGACACATAATAGTCGGTTGTTAAGGTTGTCGACCCACACTTACCCATGCGACCGGAATTCGCCTGGACCCGTCCCGTCGTCGTCACAGATGATGGTTTCCCGTTGGATTTTCGTTGTTTTACCGTAGACACTCCTTCATATACATATTCCGGACGTAACTGTACTGTCGCCAAACAAACTCTTTCTCGATTACTAAAATCAATTGGCGTTCGAGTTCCATTCACTTTTTTTACGGTACCTACGACCTCTTTGATTGACCTTGGATTCGGTATAATTACTTTCGTACTAACCTAGGGTTTATAATAGACTCCAGGGGACTTCCCAGGGTCTCTGGGAGAGTTCCCCAGGTGTTCCAGTTTATATAAATTATTACAATTCTATAATAAATGTAAAACATGAAAGTAAGAGAGGATGAAAGGGTCTCCGATGGATACACACTATAACGTTGTCTCATTTACGTCTTTGTCAATATTTTTAGGTCGATAGAAATTAATTCAATCTGTGATTTTTATAAAAGTTTTACATATGACGAAAAGAATGATTAAATACAACAAAACCTTTTACAAATAAAAAAGTATCTTTAAACGACAATATAATAGTAAGTATCTTTAAACGATAATATAATGGTACATAAAAATTTCACTTGATTATAAAAAATTAAAGTTAAAATTAAAGATTATATTACAGTATGTGTATTGAGAGAATTTGTTTTTCAAGTAACCTTAGAAGTTACTTAAAATTTTCACATTTCCCCACAACTCTGGTCTATCAAACTTTTAGTAACGATATCTTGTTCCTTTATAATGGAATAACATACACGTCATGTTGTAACTATCTCATGTACTACTTACTTAAGTATTTATTATCAACTTTTAACTAGTATTCACCCCAAATAGGTAAGTTTCTTCGTGCGGTCCCCAGTACCCATCCGAACTTTTATATAATAATGCTCCTGATAACCCTCAAGACCCCTACAATTTAATCTTGAGTTCTGGATCCTTCCAATTAGTAGAATTCTATAGATCTTTCGAAAGGGCACCTTCTCTCTCATCTGAGTGAAACAAAGACTCCTATGTCTCATTGACCTTTCATAAGTTCTGTTCAGAGAGATGACAAATCTAACGAGTGTCACTTTAACCAGTAGAACGTTTCGACACTCAAGGGAAGGGAAAGAACCTCTACAATCGGTGTCTCACCTATTGGAAAAGAGGTTTTGTCACCAGTGACTATCTTTACAAGTCTACAAATTTCGTGGTCCTACCACTACTTACTTCACCCGACTACCCTCAACCACCCTGGATATCTCTTCACCTCTCCCTTACCAAGTAGGTTTCCCCGTCATCTTTACGTAGAGGTCCATCTAAAAGTTCTCTTCCGTTCTAGACCTAAATACACAACTAAATTCATTTTTTTTTTTTTTTTAGACACGTCCGATTTATCTGATACACATACCCGACGTTTACCAGGAATCCGGTGGTAAAATATTGGATCAGAGATTATAATATCTTTCCCCAGGGTGCAACATATCTTCTGACTCCGGTCCCCTGAAACCTTAAGAGAAATCTTAAATCTCGGGGTAGGTATTGACCCGAAGGGACCACCACGATCACCATTTCTTGGGCGGACGTTTACGTCCTCTGCTTTCTCTGGACCCAAACTAGAGACCCAGTCCTTCTAGGGGACCTCCTCCCGTACGTTGGATGAGATCATAAGAACGGACCTCTTAGGGTACCTGTCTCCTCCGACCACCCGATGGTAGGTATCCCAGTGTTTTCGCAACCTGTACTGCCTTCACTGAATCGTGTAGTATAGACATGTAGTGTAAAGGATAAATTCCTATAAACTTTCTTACGGAGATGATTATCAATGAAAATTTTTTCTAAAATTTTTTAACCGGTACATACTTCACCCTTTAGTCTAGTGAAAAAACAAGGTTAGTCTTGACCATCAGAACTGATATCTCCCCATCGACCTAAGTACTAAAAATACGGGTACTCAAATATACGTTATTTGTCCTTAAATTTTTAGTTTCTTTATATTACCTTATACACTCACTTCATTAAACAATTTTAGTATTAGATATAGAACAAACTTAAAATTTTTAATTAAATTTTACTATGAATTTTCTTACTCTACTATAAGTCTTTAGATGATTTATATAACCCCAAAGAATCACAACAAAACCCCTGTTCTCAAGTAATCTATTCTGTAAATAACAACTCTCAGCAATGACACTAAACGAATACTGTAAAGACTCAAACACTTCATTGTTTGTTCTGAATTTGTTCTAGAAAAGTAATGGTCACTTTTTATTTTATTATCAAACTCTTACTTTCACCATCGTTTCCGAGAGATCAGTTCAATCTGTTAAAAAAACTCCTTTTAATCAGTGACAATTGGAAAGTTGGAGTACACTTATAATAACGTTTTATTGATGATTTGAAATTTTAATAAAACATTCCAAGATTTAATTCAGGGTCACGATTTCTTAGGTGGACGGTTACGTTTTCTGTGTTCTCTGTGTTCTCTACGTCCAAGCTAGGGATCCAGGTCTTCTAGGGGACCTCATCCTTTACCCTTGGACTAGGTCATAAGAACGGATCTTTTAAGGTACCTGTCTCCTCGGACTGTCTGATGTCAGGTAACCCGACGTTTCTCAGTCTGTACTGACTCGTGTCGCGTTGTTGTCGTTTAATTGAGTGACCGGTTATATCTGATGTTACCGATGTTAAGATCTCTTAAGATCGATGTCACGATGTTAAGCTCGATGTTAATACTAAGATCTCTTTGTTCCACATTCAAAAAAAATTTTTTAGTACAAATTGTAATTTGGTGAGATTTATTTTCCTTTGTTACTCTACTTATAAGTTGTACCTATAACTAAAAATTATTGGTCATCATTTTTAATAATTACTTACAAATCCTCTCCCTTCACGGACTTTAAAGAAGGACATCTTTATCGAAGACAGATTGTAAAGAAACGTAAAAGAAAAATAGAGATGGTAGAAGTATATACCTTAAGACTTAGTAAAAGTATCTTATCTCTATCGGGTCTAAAACGGGAAGTTAATTAAGTTAAACGACAACGACGACGACGATTCAACGAAGTCAGCACAGGCTGAGACACGCTGGGGTATCTGTCGTCGGGTGGTCCGAGGGGGCAGGGACCCTAAGAGGTCCGTTCTTGCGACCTCACCCAACGGTAAAGGAAGAGGGTACGTACTTTCACTTTTCACTTTCACTTCTACGAGTCAACACAGACTGATCATCACTGGGGTACCTGATGTCGGATGGTCCGAGGAGGTAGGTATAAATAAAATCCAACCAGTCACTAAAAAAATATAATAACTTCAAACCTAAGAAGACAGACTTCAAAGTAAAGAAGGAAAACTTCTCCATAGTCTCTACCCATAACTCGTATAAAATAAATAAGTGAATGATAGAAGTAATGAAATTTCGGACTCCAATGGGGAAATCTAATGTAAAAATTTTTGATACTTTTACTATCTCAGTATTCTTATCGTTATCATATGATGACCTTTTTCCCTAAAAAAACAGGATCCCGGAACATCAGGTCATTGACCCTGAAAGGAATCAGGTCCATCTCATAATATCCTTTAGAATTTGTTTTTTTGTCGAATAGTGTTTAAGGGACTTCGTATTTCGACTCTTAGTCATTGTCCTTTACTAGAGTTAATGGTTTTCTTGTATAAGTCTCTTACTACTAGAAGACTACATTGGTCCAGAAGTTTATATGAGTAAACGGGATTCCTAAAATAATTTACCGAAGATCCTACTCAAGATAAAACATACAGACTTTATCTGAGTATACAGTCTTATATTAGCCAAAAAATATGTATATAACCTTATTTATTGTTCGATGTCAAGAGTCACAATTGTTGAAGAGACATTTCGTTGACGACAAAAATCTGACTTTATATCGGTACAACTATTTACATTTACTACTCATTATTCGTATAAAGGGAGACCATAGACTTTCACAGTAATAATTTCGTTACGATTGATTGTATAGTCTTTCAGATAATATGCATTAGACACATCTATGTTTACTTTCATGGACATTATCAGTCATAACTAAATAACTAAATTACTTAGGTTACAACTATCTATTTACCTAAAAATTACATTTATTGATAATTATGTCGTTTGGAGTTAGGGTGTTATGGTAAAACACAAAAAGAACACCATATAATACTTTTACAAGTTTCCGTTTCATTTAAAATAAATTGAATCTCACATGTATATACGGTACCTCACCACACAAACTCTCCTCTCATATCCTATAAGACTTTTAGTCAGTCCAGACTAAGCCTAAAAGTCAAGATTATTTTGACACCTGATAACGTGATCTATATCATGAATATGTTTGATGTAAAGAAATTGATACGAAACTGTCTCTACACACAAATGAACAAGAATCTTGAGTAGTCTTTAGTGTATGTCTCTACATCGTGATTTTGATAAACTATTTTAGAACCCCACCCCCTCGCCAGAATTTTCTGGAATCGCAAGTCGACACTTTAGTTCTTCATAATATACCTTCGTCTTTGTACGGGGTATGAGAGAGTTTAGAAAGAAGAGATCCGAGAACCATGGACTCATTATAGTGAAAAGTTTTAAGCCTCTTTTATAATCCAAATCACTCTTGTATATTGGATTTTCCGAAGAATTCAAATGAGGATTGAAACTTTAAGAGACACGAGATAAACGACACCGTCTCGTTTCTCTCTTAGACAAAAAACTCTCCTTAGTTCAATTGATTAAGAGAAAGATAAAAAGTTCGGTCATCTTTTCGGAAAGGATTCCGATTCCGTGGACGATATGGGTAACATAAAATTGAGTCGTCACTCAATATAGTGTTTCGAAAGAAATACATATCAAGATTATAACTTAAAAAAATTTTCAGTTTTCATACTAGTAAAGATCGTCGTCTATGCATGAACTCTCTTATGACTCGACTATAAAAGACATACTTTTAGACTAAAAGTTACACTTTACGAAGGCAGGCCAACATTTCCAGATTTTCCTTGGTCAATAAAGACTCCTTCTTGTGAATCACATAATAAAATTAATGAGATTAATAAAGAGGGTAAATGTTTTTTTACTCAAACTCAACGAGAGGTACTATATCCAAATTTTTTTCTTTGTTATCTAATTAACCTCCAAAGTTTGAAATACTCCTATAGAACTAAAATATTAGTTCAGATTTTATTTACTTTCACTTTGGTGACAAATCATAAAGAAGGAGGAGGAAAATAAAATAAAATAAAAAAAGCCTTTAGACACCTTTGAGGTACACACCTCTCCCTAGGTAACCTTATATCATATTACTCTAAACGAGAGTGTTTTCTAATTTATCTTAGATTTTATAAACTCAAAAGTTTTCAAAAAAATTAGTTAATATAAATTTTAAGGAAAATAAGGAATCAATTTAACAAACAAACAAAAACAAATTAATAAAAACTGACGTGACGTTCCGTACACTCTAGAACCAAGAGACTGGTTCCTAGTTTGGACACGTGAGACGTCACCTTCGTGTGTCAGAATTGGTGATCCGTCGGTCCCTTCAGGAGGAGTCAATTTAACTTTTCCAATTAAATTTTTTATAAAAGACCTCACTTTCTTTATGGGTAGTCGTATTATCAGATACGTCCTGAGTTGTCGTCAGATTTCTTTAACTTACAACTTTACCTCTACACTTTAGGGTACCTTCTACCGTTAGAAACCTACAAACTTTCTGAACTAAAAAAAAATCGAACTTAAAATCAACTAAGAAAAATCGAACTTACTTCAATCGATGAACCGTCCTAAAAAAATGACAATCTATGTCTGATAATATATCTTACACTAAAATGATGTCTTAATAACGGGTCTTGATCCCTGTTAACATATACATATAACGATGAATAAATTAGTCTGGGTACATCCAAGGTTATAAAAAAGTCGATCCCGGACTTTACGAGTCACAATTTCTCCGAAAATAATTTTTACACCTATTTAATAAAAATGTCTCTCTGTTTTATAAAAGTTTAACTGTGTCACTAAGACTTGGAACGATGATCTGAGGTTCGTAACAGGACCAATCTAGTGAACTTAGTTTGACTATTGACACGGACCGTATATTGACAGTCTTTGATTATCTCGGATATAGAACTAAAAAGACCTACCTTGATAGGTTTTAAAGGGGAGAGAGGTCACATGATAATTTTCAATCGTTACAATTTTATTTATAAAACAGTAATAGTTAAAAACAGACAAATAGTTTACCATGAATAATTTACTTCACCGGTCCTTATAAACAATTTCAAATAGAGATATAAATACACGGATTCCCACTTTTTATTGAAATAGAATTTTATTTACCTTTATTGGTCCAGACTTTAGACAACGAACATCTTCGTGGTTCCATATAATTCTACTTTAAAGTCAACGGTAAATAGGGTTTCCCGGGTTTCACCGTATAAACTGTCTAGAAAAAGTTCTTTTCAAACGGTCGGAGGTGTGACCAAAATGTATGTTCTACTAACCATCAAATCACAAGAAAAATTTTTATTATTTGTTTACTTACAAAGTCCTTTGGAGACTATCTGACTTAGTCCACCTTGACTAAATTACAATACCTATTAATGTATTAATCACGACATTTTTTATTTGATATGATAGACGAACTACCTGACCTCGACGACACTTCCTCCATACATTAATATGTTAGTCGTAGGAGGAGGATACGACTAAGATCCATTAGGAAAAAGAAGGAACAGACTCTTCCCCGAAGGACAGACACAAAGGACTACAATTAAAATTAACTTATCTCGACTCGTAAGTCATCAAAGGGTAGGGAACTATTCAGAAGGGTACGAGGTCCAGACACACTCTGGTAGGAGACTCTGGTCACCGAAAGTCTGACAACTATATCTGAGTGTTATTCTTTATATAAAATGTAGTCCTGGGTCATGTATGATGTCTGTGCATAGACTTCGGTCCCAAGTGTTCTTTATTAAGAATAAGAAAAACTAGATGGATGAGATAATTAGATAAAACGAGATAAAATAAAAAATTTTTTACGACCGACTTCAGGTGGTCAACTAAAACCTTAGAGGATTCTCGAGTACTGAGTACAAATCTTTTATAATGAATTTAGGAACTACTAACGATTGCAGTCAGCTTCCCTAAGTCTCTCATGGTATTGCAACGACGACACCCGAAACCCATCGTCCACCACACCGCACCAACTTTCTTGTTGCCGAAACCTCAACCCGTTTAAACAAAAATTTACGGACGAAAATGAATAAAATTGATACATGAAACTTGTACACTGATTTGGAGACACTCGGAGTTTAGGGAATAGACATTTGTACCTAAGGTTTATAAACTCCCTCAGTCCTTCACCCCTGAACCCCCAGATAGATAATTTACTACAGTACCTTCTTCCGCAGACTAATACCGACTTTTTTACCATCCGCTAAGTATTTCAAATGTAAGGAAAGGGGTGAGAAAAAGTTGTAGTTTGTGGAGTGGACCCTTTCTCGTACCATTTAGGGACGGAGTGTCCCACCAACACTCCTAGTGTATCCTATTACCTTGGTTTCTGATTGATTACACTTAAAAATAGTCTCGTAGGAATTCCGTCACAGTGACAAACCCTTATTTAGATACTCTTTCATCCTAACTTCTCAGAACACTTCCAATTCACTGTTGTGATCTTTTGTTTTGTTCAAGACTTTAAGACATAATACTAAATTATCGTTCTTAACAAAGCTCTATCTCACCATAAGTTTTGAGTTGTAAGTTTTTGGCTTCTAGTACCGTAGACCAGGGTAGTGAAGTACCGTTTATCTACCGCTTTGTTACTTTTGTCACTGTCTGAAATAAAAGAACCCGAAGTTTTAGTGACTACTACCACTGACGTCGACACTTTAATTTTCTGTGAACGAGGAACCTTCTTTTTGATAACTATTTGAATCTGTGTTATAATTTTTCGTCTCTGTAATGAACTGACTGTTTCCAGACAGATCAGTTTCGATACCAAAAAGGTCAGTACATACCTACACTCTCAACCTGGTATTTCTTTCGACTCGCGGTTTCTTAACTACGAAAACTTGACACCACAACTTCTTCTGAGGACTCTCTGAGATCCTGACGTTCCTCTAGTTCGGTCAATTAGGATTTCTTTTAGTCAGGACTTATAAGTAACCTTCCTGACTACGACTCCGACTTTGAGATTATGAAACCGGTAGACTACACTTCTCGACTGAACAACCTTTTCTGGGACTACGACTCTTTCTCACTTCCGTCCTCCTCTTCCCCAGTTGTCGTCTACTCTACCAACCTACTGTAGTGACTGAACTACCTGTACTCACACTCGTTCGAGACCCTCGACCACTACCTGTCCCTTCGGACCGAACGACGTAGGTACCCCAGCGTTTCTCAGTCTGTGTTGACTCGATGGTTTGACTTAACTATCACCATAACGTACAACTATAACCTCTCGACGATTGTTTGACGATTTCTTAATAAATATCACGGATAATATTTAACATATATGTTTAGCAAAGTAAAACGTAATATATATCCTAAATTTCTTTGAAATTTTAATAAGTCGTTTCCTCAAACGAAGTAATTCTGGACCTTTTACTTGTAGTCTTCTATTCATTAATGGATAACATATTTTAAAGACAGTACAAGAAATGGAATTGACTTTATGTTATATTATTAAATTAACACTCTTCTAACATCGGAGACAGAGTACCGAACTTGAGAACCCTCTTAAAAGTGACATGGACACAGTCAAGTCAGCGAGTCAACAGAGGTCAAGACGCTGGGGTACCTGACGTCGTACGGTCCGAAGGAATAGATAGTGGTCGAGGGTCTCGAACGACTTTGAGTACAGGTCTCAGTCACTATGACAGATTGGTACAGTAGCAGGCAGCAGGGGAAGAGGAGGACGGAAGTTAGGTACTCATACAAAAATATTTTCGTGGTAGAAATGAAATTTCCACAATATCAAAATTGATGAAGATTCAATCAAGTATTGAAACTTTACGACAAAGGAGTGATCAAAAGTCACAAATGAAAGTACAGACTTTCTTTTGAGGGACCAAAACTATGACAGACATGAAGAGAGAATATAGTAGAAAAAAGATCTTAAAATGACTACAACACTAATAAATCACCATTGGACCCGAAACAACCAACACTCCTCTCCTGTATTTAGTCTGTTCCGTTCATATTCCGGTACTGTCGATGTTTCGTAGAAAAGGTATAAAGAATAAGAGGTCCCAAAAGTCAGAGACCAACCAGACTTTACAAAGTGAGAGCAAAATCCGGACACGACCAACTAACGTGAATTAAAGACACGGTAAAGATACAAATGTCAGGGAATGTAGTACAATCCTTTAGTGGAGCGTGAAATTCAAGTTAAGTGTGAATATAAGTCCTCTTTTCAGGACCGAGGAAATTCTGTCTTCATGAAAAAGAGACGGTCTTTCGAGTAACATTTTGACTTTTCGAATTGGTTTTTCCCAAAGTTACATTTAACTTATAACTATCTCTTCCCACCAATTAACCGGAATCATTGAACCAACGATTCCTTCGTAAAAAGACTAACCCTCCTTTGAGAGGACCCATAAGATGACGAAGAACACCTGGATTTTACGAAACAAAATAGAGAATGAAAGACAAAGACTCAACCTTCTCCTTTTTCGTCTTTCGATAGTATCCTAACTTTTCGACACCCTTCGTCTACCAACGAGAGAGAATCGATGTCTTTCTCTCTCGATTTATGACTGATCGTTGTTCGGTTACGGTCGTTCCTGAGAAACACATTCCGTCCGTCAACCTTTTATGGTACTCCCGTTCTATATTTCTCGAACGTATTCTTCTGTATCCAATCTAATCCCCAAAAAATCACGGACCTTTGTACATCCACTTTTTTTAATTTCCTATAAAACTTACCTGTAGGTTGTGGGTACAATTTGTCGTCCTAATTTACAAAAAACTTACCGACTCAAATAATTCTCCTTAATAAATCAAACATGAAGAAACGTAAAACATCCAAAACATGATATAGTATATAAATCAATTAAACATCAATAAAATTATTTGTTATAAATCAATGTTTGTAGAGATAATAACATATCAAATAACGTATCATCATGATATTCATTGGAACCTCATTTGTTTAATGTCTAAAAAGTAACTTTAAAAAAAAGTTTTATTTTTACGGAAACTTGTAACATATATATACGATTTGAGATTCCTTATGAAATTTATTAAAACCAATATGAGATTCATATGAAATTCATTAATAAAGATGTATGATTTAATACAATGTGATTGGAGTCATTTAATCACGGATATAAAAAGAATTAAAGTAAAAAAAAATTTGAGTGGTGAAGTAAGTCGTCTATAAAATCTAATAGATGATTCACAATCCGTGATACAATTTCCCATGGTTTTCCTTATTTTGAAGAGTCTTCGTCACTGTATACAGAGTCCTCTCAAATCTTTTCTTTCGTAAAAAAGACCGTAAAATACCAGACAATCCAAAACATACAAAAGGGGTAATGATCATAATGTATAATAATAAACATGATTTGTAATAAAAAATACCATGAAAATTTGACATTTTAAGAAAATTTATCGTAATAAACCTAGTAAAGACACCTGTATACATTTCTCTTGGTCTCAAAGAACCGAGGAAGGTGTTGGGACTTCACGACATTCTCCTACGTATTCAGGAGGAACCCTTGGAAAGACCTTAAATTGTAACTAAAAGAACCGGCTCATCAAGGACAGGACACTCACACTGATCTTCTAGAATCTCTTTCCCGTTTTACACTACTAGGAAAACTCCGGGAGTTCTTTTCAATGCTGGTTGGATCTATCGTACAACTTTTCATCTCTGTAATGAAACCATTGTTTCCAGACAGATCAGTTCCGATACCAAAAAGGTCACCAGTACATACCTACACTCTCAACCTGACACTTCTTTCGACTCGCGGCTTCTTAACTACGAAAACTTGACACCACAACCTCTTCTGAGAACTCTCTGGGAACCCGACGTTCCTCTAGGTTGGTCAGGTAAGATTTCCTCTAGTCGGGACCCTAAATAAACCTTCCTTACTACGACTTCGACTCCGCGGTTATGAAACCGGTGGAATACACTTCTCAACTGAGTAACCTTTTCTGACTACGACCCTCACTAACCCCCGTCCTCCTCTTCCCCTGCTGTCTCCTTCTCTACCGACCTACCGTAGTGACTGAGCTACCTACACTCAGACTCACTTGAGGCCCTCAACCACTACCTGTCCCTCCGGACCGCACGACACTAAGCACCCCAGCGTTTCTCAGTCTGTACTGACTCATTGACTTGATTTGACCTATTATTATTATAGTCTCTTTGACCAAATTGTACCTAATGAAGTCAAGTCAAGATTGACAACGAAGGACTGGACGCATGTCTAAAGAGTTCTCTGTCCAGTCCACCAGACCATAAGACTATATTGGTCTCCCGAATGATTTATATACCCACCAGTAATCACTACTTAAAATGTGAATTTCCCGTCTGTTCTACTAGTTCAATTTTTGTGACTATCTGATTGTCTCGTTTAAGCTGAAGGAGCCATCATATCATTATCTTATTGTACTTCTCATTAGGCACCAGAAGAAAGGAAAATTTAAACCATTTAAGACTATCAATTTTTTTAATATACGATTCAGATGTAAAAGTGTACATAGACGACGGATTAAAATTATAACGAAGTGTTAAGTAACCAAATCCGAAAAATATCGGAAATATTAGACCTAACAGAAAGTGACTAAATTCTAAGTCATTTACTTTCCCTAGTAATTCCTATTTCCTCTCGTTGTTTATACTCCAAGTAACAATTTTCCATTTATATATAAAATCTAAAAAATTGTCTTACTACTTATTTACTCTTTTAACCACAAACATTATTATTATGATTCACTGAGAAACCTACAGTGTAAATAAAATTGAATCATAAGTAATGAAATTTTATTCACATAACAAACAAAAAAATATCGACACTTTCTATGACGTAACTCGACTCTAATTTTTTTTTAAAAAAAAAAATCTTGAGTTAACGAAGATAATTCTACTTTGAGTCGATCATTTGAGTAATTCATTCCTGGGATCCGCCAAGAGATCGACTCTGACTTTCGTGTCATGACGTCTGTAGAAACGTAGTGACGGTACTTACTGGAACTTCCTTTGGTCGTGAAGTATTTCGTTTTAGGAGAGACACGGTGAAGTAAGACTAAACTAACTACGGAATCTTTTTCGACATTCTAAAAGAAAGGAAATATCACACCCCGTATATGAGGAATATGAAGTATCTAAAACGTGAACAGACCTCATAAAACAACCGTCCAAGAATATTCAAGACTAGAAAGTGACTGACATCATGTACATTCGTCACTTTACAGAGAGAAAACTAGTTAATAATGATCCCTCCTTCCAGAACCACGTAACCCTAGTACCAAAAATTCTTACCTTTATATGACTGAAAGATTGAACCCATATTATGTCGGTAAAAAGAAGGTAGTATTAGAAAGGTTCGTAGAGTCATCCAACTTCCCAAATTATGACTCCAAAATACTAAATATAATGAGTTTCTTATATCTAAGGACAGATCGATGATAAGTGACACGAAAAAATTTAACTATCAAGGGGAAGGAAAATCAAAAAATGAAATTACATGTTACTTTCAAAATCACATGTAAAAATATGAGTTTTCTTCTTCCGTGGTCTTTGGAGTCTTCTAATTTTCTAATAAAATGATGAAACCTTAATGAACCAGGATTCTTTAATATTCATTCATTGTAGGTCTTCTTGTCAGTAGCTAAACAGACGGGAGTGGAACGACATCCTTATGGTCCTCCTTTGAAAAGTTATAAAACCAAGACCTTTCACACATTTTCGATACAATCCTGGGAACTCCGACTCATAAATTCCTAATTGTGAACGTAATGTAACCCACCTCCACCTTGATTATGGTCGAAGTCGGACCACATAACGTCTCTCGTAAATCCCGGAAAAGGAGAAATGGTCCCTCGGACCAGTCGGTCACTGAGGTTTGGAGTCGCGATGTAAAAAAGAAAGACTCTAGACTTTGACCAGGAGGACTAGATGGAGACGATTGGACTGACTTAAAATGTGGAACGAATCGAATAGAAAGACTTTATATCAAAGTCAAGTCAAGTCAGCAAGTTAGTACAGGTTGAGAAACACTAGGGTACTTAACGTCGTGCGGTCCGGAGGGACAGGTAGTGGTTGAGGGTCTCAAGTGAGTCTGAGTACAGGTAGCTCAGTCACTATGGTAGGTCGGTAGAGAAGGAGACAGCAGGGGAAGAGGAGGACGGGGGTTAGTGAGGGTCGTAGTCTCAGAAAAGGCCACTCAGTTGACAAGCGTACTCCACCGGTTTCATGACCTCAAAGTCGAAATCGTAGTAAGGAAGGTTTCTTTAGGGTCCCGACTAGAGGAAATCTTACCTGACCAACCTAGAGGAACGTCGGGTTCCCTGAGAGTTCTCAGAAAAGGTTGTGGTGTCAAGTTTTCGTAGTCAAGAAGTCGCGAGTCGGAAGAAGTGTCAGGTTGAGAGAGTAGGTATGTACTGGTGTCCTTTTTGGTATCGGAACTGATCTGCCTGGAAACAACCGTTTCAGTACAGAGACGAAAACTTATACGATAGATCCAACCAGTATTGAAAAGAAGGTTCCTCATTCGCAGAAAATTAAAATACCGACGTTAGTGGTAGACGTCACTAAAATCCCAGTGGATTTATGGACAAGAGAATATAGAAGAGTAAACAACTTGTGTCTTTATCGAATCATTTATCCTTGAATCGGTACGACTCAAAAAGAAGTTAATGAACTAATTGTAGTACAGAGTACCCGTCGAAATAAGACGTCTGGAGAACTTGTACGAATTAAATACGATTTAGGGGAATATTATATAAAAGACCGACTACTTGAATATCTAAAAGAAAATTTTCATGTATACTTACGTAACCCTGATTTTATTTAAAAGTCGGAAAATAGGTTGACAATCATGAAAAAGAACAAAAATTTTTTAAAAATTTGGTTCGATGATTTTGTCAATCTTTTATAAGTGAAAGTACTTTGTCTTTCGTTTAGTTCTTCAATATCTTCAGAAATTCGGTAAAACTCAAATAAAAACACATACCACTCTTCCACACAAGATTGAAGTAACTAAATGGTCGTCGACAGGTTGAAAGGGTCGTGTTTTTCTAACCCTATGGTATTTTGAGGATCTTCTTCAGTATTCGTGTTGTAAGAGACAGTATTTAGTATGGTTACAAGAGAATCCAGTCAGAGGATTCCGTCATCTTTATTTACGTTTTTATTTGTTTACTCTGGATTAGTTTGAATGTTTGAAAACGTCTCGTTTCTTTTGGTATTTGTTTTGTTTTTCTGTTGGATGTCTTACCCTTTTTTACAAACATTTGTCACGTTGACTGTTCCCGAATTAAAGGTTTTATGATATACATTTTTCGAGTATGTTGACTTGTTGTTTTCTTTTTTGTTTGTTGGGTTATCTTTTTACCCGTCTTCTGAATTTATCTGTAAAGAGGTTTCTTCTTTATGTTTATCGGTTATCCGTGTAAATTTTCTACGAGTTGTAGAGATTAATAATCTCTTCACGTTTAGTTTAGACGTCACTCCATACTGGAGTATGGGTAGTCTTAATAACAAGGTAACGAGTTAGTAAGGTTGACAAACACCGAGGTACCTCACGTCGTGAGGTCCGAAAGGACAGGAAGTGGTAGAGGTCTCAAATGAGTCTGAGTACAGGTAAGTCAGTCACTACGGTAGGTTGGTAGAGTAGGAGACAGTAGGGGAAGAGTAGGACGGAAATTAGAAAGGGTCGTAGTCCCAGAAAAGATTACTCAGCCGAGAAACGTAGTCCACCGGTTTCATAACCTCGAAGTCGAAGTCGTAGTCAAGAAGGTCACTTATAAGTCCCAACTAAAAGAAATCCTAACTGACCAAACGAGAGGAACGACAGGTTCCCTGAGAGTTCTCAGAAGTTGTGGTGTCAAACTTTCGTAGTTAAGAAACCGTGAGTCTTACTGGTAGTAATTTTTGAGATGTTTATTGTTTACGACCTCTCCTACACCTCTTTTCCCTCGGGAGGATGTGACTGCCACCCTCAATTCAACCACATCAGTGACACCTTTTGTCATACAAGGAGTCTTTTGACTTTTATCTTAATGACATACTGAAAACCTGAGTCTCCCTCTCCCTCTCCCACCCTACTAAACCCTCTTACCCTTAATATTGTACATATGACAGTACATTCTTAACTTAGCGGTCAGGTACAGACTGCATCCCACGTCGAACGAACCCCGACCACGTACCCCTACTGGGTCTCTCTACAACACCCCTCCCTCCACCCTCCCCCCAAGTACAAACCCTTGCGTACATTCTTAATTACTAAAATTTTAAATTTTTTTATTTATTTTTTAATTTTTTTTTTTTTTCTTAATGACATACTAGGTCGTCAGGGTGAGGACCCGAATATAACTCTATTTTGATAAAGTTTTTCTACACGTGTAAATACAAGTATAGTGATGAGTGTTATCGGTTCTGTACCTTTCTTAGATTTACAGGTAACTCCTTACCTACTTCTACACCATGTATATATGTTGCCTTATGATGAGTCGATATTTTTTCTTGGTTTATTACGGTAAACGTCGTTGTACCTACATTGATCTCCAATAGTATGTTTTACTTCATTCAGTCTTTCTCTGTCTATTTATGGTACTCTATAGTGGATATACACCTTAGATTTTATTCTGTGTTTACTTGGACAAACATTTTATCTTTGTCCGAGTACCTGTATCTCTTACCTGAACACCCACGGTTCCCTCTCCTCCAACTTCCTCCCTACCGCACCATCCAACCCCAATTGTCTACATTCGTCTGTATACCTTACGTGTTTGTTATTTCAAGATGGGATATCGTGTCTCTTGATAATAAGAGAAGTGATAGGATACTATTTCGTATTACCTTTTCTCATATTTATTTCCTTATATAAATACATATTGACTTAGTGAAACGAGATGTCGTCTTTAATTGTGTTGTAACATTTAGTTGATATGAAATTAATTTTTCTTTCAATACCTTCTAACTTCAAAATCATTCATCTCTATGTAAATATTAAAAAGGTCTATCAGTGTTATTCCCAAAAAAATTCGTTAACTAAAACGTTTGTTCCATATATTTGTTAATCCCATCTTTCAAATTTTACTAATTACTATGTATATCTTATATTCTAACGTAATTCGTGAGTGATTTCAAAATTCTTTGACAATAAGGTAATTCGATCGTTTTTTTAGCAACGTTTTCGAGTCACTCTTCAAACTTTCCTCCGAAAATTTTTTTCAAAAGGATCAAACGAGTTTTTGAGATAATTTCTTGATAACATAAATAAAGATTAATAAAAGATAAGCCGGGAGTTTATGTAAATTTTACATGAATTTGATAAATTTAATAAAATAAACATTAACAACCAATTAATTTTATATACAAAATCCCATTATTACCTAATTTTACCTATGATAACTTAACCTTATTTTCAAATTCTGTTATCTACGGTTTATTATAAGTAATTTTTTAAAAAAAATTGACCCAGTTACCATCTGAGTCACGTACTACAAATAACTTAATAAACGGTTTGTCAGTAAAGGGTAGTTAAGTAAAAAGTTAGAAAAAACTTTTTGATGATACATCATAAAAACATATCTTTTTTTTTCATTCTGTAATAGAACTGAAACTTTTTACAAAGTTTTATGTATAGAATTATTTGTTAAACTCACCTAAGATGTTTTTCTTTTACAAAAGACAACATAATAATAATAATTACTATTAATATTAAATATCATTCACTACTTTATTTTAATTTTCACCATTTTCTTAATTGTTTTTATTTTGGTATTTTTCGTTGTTGTCATCTGTTTATTTTGTCATTATCGAAATCCCTATACTGACTTTATTTTTTGTAATAGAATAAAACGAACACTGACTGACTAATACAAAATTCATACATAAAACCAATATATTACGACGGATTTTTAGATGATGTTTTGAACTCCGATCTCAGTGAACTTCCGAGTTGACTCGACTTGTAGGTTCTATCGAAAAAGTGAATACACAAACCGTGGAGTCAACCGTACTGACCTTATCAATTCCGACCGTTTCGAAGAGAAAAGAAAGACGTAAAGAGAGGTACAAACCCGAAGGAGATCGTACCGACAAAGTCTCATCAACCTGAAGAATCGACCACTGGAAGAGAGGATCTTATGTATCAGGTTCTCCGGGACCCGTCGACTTCCCGGACCAGAGCTTTTCGTACGTCGTAGCGAAGAAGGTGTAAGAGAACGCGTTTTGACTCAGAGTTCCGGTCAAGTATTAGTTTCCATCTTTCGGTGTATGCCCGTATACTTGTGAGTCTTCCGTACCGAATAACACCCTCCTCTTCCCACCGTCACCCCCTCCTCCCAATAGAGATCTCTAATCGATGGTGTTACACTTTATAGGTAAATAACCATCTGTTATTGGTAAAGTGGTACATAAACTATTTTAAACATAGTTGTATGAAGACTCTGATTTTAAGTGTAATTAAAATATATATTGTTATAAAATATTGGTTTTACATGAAAGTGGATTCCTCATAATTCTCTAAATCAACGTTACTCTTTTTATTTAGAAAGTCTTTATTAACGGAATTACGAAAGTAAAGTCAAAGACATCTCATACAGGACCTATGTTCCATAACGGGTTAGTAATCTCCTTTCACTTTCACTTTCACTTCAGCGAGTCAGTACAGGCTGAGAAACGCCGGGACACCTGATATCGGATGGTCCGAGGAGGCAGGCACCCTAAAAGGCCCATTATCATGACCTCACCGAACGGTAAAGAAAGAGGTCCCCTAGAAGGGTTGGGTCCCTAGCTTGGACCCAGAGGGTGTAACATCCGTCTGTGAAATGGTAATCCCCTTTCTATATCCTTTAATATTTTATAAAAGAATATTCTGTGTCGTGAGTTCGTTACAATACTCTGCTCCAAATATGTAGTTCTCAGTTCATCTGGAAGTATCGTGACTGTCTGAAAGTACCTTCCCTTTCTATTCGTACAAAACCTTAATAAATCCCTCGGAAATATTTTCTGCAAGTATCCTAAACATACGACTTTTTAATGTTTGGTGACTACTTACTTGAGTTTTCTTTTAGATTTATTACCTGTCTATATAACACAAGTATTTAACCTTCTCAACTGTATCGTTACTATAGTCAAGATAGATTTGACTATACATATATATTATATATATGATAACTCGTTAACTCGTGTGGTGGTAATATATATGTATATATTATTCTCAGTCTGTGTTGAATCACTGAGTCGTTGTTTATATTATAATTCGTATATGTTATCATAATATATACGAATGTATCAAGGGAATTTTAACGTCGTTCTGAATAACTCTATATCTTTTATAACAGGATTTTTATCCTCTTCCGATTCCTTGATCTTATCGATCTTCGTGAAAATTTTTCGTATCTCTGAAGGGACCGAAAGGTCACCAATTCTGAAACGGAAGATTACGTCCTGTACGCTCAAGTCAGAGACCGACCCCTCGATTCTAGGGTGTACGGAGTGTCGGCTTTTTCTGGTTTTGTATTTGGTCTTCGTTATAACATTGTTTGAGTTATTTCTGACATTTTTACCAGGTGTAATTTTTCAGAAGTTTTTTATCTTCTCATTTCACTCTCCTTAGTCAGATGGACTAAATTTCTGAAGAATACATCTGTGTCATCAGTTCTAATGCACCATAAACACACCCTGTCTGTATAACTTGTTACTTTATCTCGTCTCTTAGGTCTTTATCCGAGTGTGTTTAAACAGGTTGAGTAAAAACTGTTTTCACGTGTTCGTCAAGTTGACTCCTTCCTATCGGTAAATTTATTTACCACGACCTCGTTAAACCTGTAGGTATCCGTATTTTACTTGGGACTGGATTTGGAGTAGTCAAGTCAAGTCAAGTCATGCCAGCGAGTCAGCACAGGCTGAGAAACGCTAGGGTACTTAGCGTCGTGCGGTCCGGAGGGACAGGTCGTGGTAGAGGGCCTCAAGTGAGTCTGAGTGCAGGTAGCTCAGTCACTACGGTAGATCGGTAGAGTAGGAGACAGCAGGGGAAGAGGACGGGGGTCAGGGAGGGTCGTAGTCTCAGAAAAGGCCACTCAGTTGAGAAGCGTACTCCACCGGTTTCATGACCGCAAAGTCGAAATCGTAGGCAGGAAGGTTTCTTTAGGGTCCCGACTAGAGGAAGTCTTAACTGACCAACCTAGAGGAACGTGAGGTTCCCTGAGAGTTCTCAGAAGAGGTTATGGTGTCAAGTTTTCGTAGTTAAGAAGCCACGAGTCGAAAGAAGTGTCAGGTTGAGAGTGTAGGTATACACTGGTGACCTTTTTGGTATCGGAACTGATCTGCCTGGAATCAGCCGTTCCATTACAGAGACGAAAACTTATACGATAGATCCAACCAGTATTGAAAGGAAGATTCCTCATTCGTAGAAAATTAAAGTACCGACGTCAGTGGTAGACGTCACTAAAACCTCGGGAGTTTTTACTTCAGACTGTGACAAAGGTGACAAAGGGGTAGATAAAGGGTACTTCACTACCCTGGCCTATGGTACTAGAAGCAAAAGACTTACAACTCGAAATTCGGTTGAAAAAGTAAGGGGAGAAAGTGAAAGTAGTTCTCCGAAAAATCAAGGAGAAGTGAAAGACGGTATTCCCACCACAGTAGACGTATAGACTGCAATAACTATAAAGAGGGCCGTTAGAACTAAGGTCGAACACGAAGAAGGTCGGGTCGTAAAGAGTATTTGAAGTATGGAATATGTTTTTCATTGGGTTTTACCTAGTACCTGAATTTCTATTTTACATTTTGTACATTCCGAAAATCCTTCTTTTATTCTATCTTAGAAACCCTAGATCCTAATCCCTTTCGTAAACTGAACTCTGTTTTTCGTGTTACTTAAAAAATTTTTCACTATTGAACCAGAAGGAACTTGAACTTTTGAAGACGAGACGTTTTCTGGGTCAATTCTCCTACTTTTGTTCTCAGTGTCCCACCTTCTTCTATAAACATTTGATGTATATGTTGTTTTCCGATGATGACTCTTATATATATAATTTTTTTTTACTTCAGCGAGTCAGTACAGGTTGAGAAACGCTGGGGCACCTAACATCGGATGGTCCGAGGAGGTAGGTACCCTAAGAGGTCCGTTCCTATGACCTCACCCAACGGTAAAGGAAGAGGTCCCCTAGAAGGACTAGGTCCCTAGCTTGGACCCAGAGGACGTAACGTCCGTCTGCGAAATTGGAGAGTCGGTGGTCCCTTCGGGGTATATATATTTCTTGGGAGTTTTGAATTGTGTGTCAGGTCATCTTTTGTCCGTTTTCTTTACTTCACAGTGACTTCTCCTATGTGTTTACTGTTCGTGTGCTTTTCTATAAATTATAATAACCGATAATGTGTAGATAGTTTTACTGATTTATGATCATTAAATTATTTGTAAATGTTATGGTTTACGATGGTTCGTACGTCTCTTTTGTCTTAGTGAGTATACAACGACCAACCTTACATTTTACCATATTGACTAGACCTTTTTAAAACTGTCAGAGAACTTTTTCAATTTGCACGTTGATGGTATATTGTATTGTTAATACGAGGATCCGTATAGGGTCTCTTTACTTTTAAATACGAGTATATATTTACATGTGTTTAAAAACTATCATCAAAATAAACATTATTGGCTTTGGATTTTGTTTGGTCTACAGGAAATTACCTACTTACCAATGTAATTGACCATACAGATATGAGACCTTATGATGAGTCGTTATTTTTAGTTGTTTTATGACTATGTCGTTAGACCTACTTAGTAGTCTCCCGATACTACTCACTCATTTCGGTCAAAGTTTCCAATGTATTACATATAAAGGAAAATATTGTACGAATTTCACTATTTTAATATTTAACCTCTTGTTTTTTTGAATGACGGTCCCAATTCCTTTCCTACCCCATCCTTCCTATACTGACATCGATATTCTCCCGTTATACTCCCTAGAAACAATACTATCTTTGCGAGACATAGAATTGACATAATTACAGTTATAGGAACAAAATTAAAACGTGTCATCAAAACGTTCTACATTGACAATCCCCTTTAACCCATCTCCTATATGGAAGATATAATAAAGAATATTATGTACGAATAAAATGTACGCACAAATCTTAATAGAACTCTAATTTTAAAATTAATTTTTACTAAAATCTAAAGTTTCGGTTGTAGACCCTCTTACTTCCACGAAAAATTATATTAATCTTTTTAGGAGGAAGACATGTCCGCTAAGGGTATTAGATAATCTTTTTAAGTAACTTTCTTGTTTAATGTGTATATACTGTTCGAGAATTTGTAGAACCTCTAAAAACATATAAAACCTCTCTACTGTGAATAACTGACTTCACTTAGAGAATGACTACACTAAAGTTCTTTGTTTAGTTGACCTCACTATACCCTGGAAATAACCTCTCCTCCATTCAACACCCGTTCGATTGAAAAGATCCCTGAGATAAATCTTTAATCGAAGAAACGATAAAGGTGGAAGAATTGGAAAAAAGAAAGGATGTCAAGACAACAACAACAACAAGTCATCGATTAAGCACAGACTGAGAAACGTTGGGGTACTTGACTTCGTACGGTGCGAAGGGACAGGAAGTGACAGAGGGTCTCAAATGCGTTTGAGTACACGCAACCCAGTCACTACGGTAGGTTGGTAGAGTAGGACACAACAGGGGAAGAGGAGAACGGGAGTCAGAAAGGGTCGTAGTCCCAGAAAAGGTCACTCAACCGACAAGCATAGTCCACCGGTTTCATAACCTCGAGGTCGAAGTCGTGGTCAGGAAGGTTACTTATATGTTCGAACTAAAGGAAATCCTAACTAACTAAACTAGAGGAACGACAAGTTGCCTGAGAGTTCTCAGAAGCGGTCGTGGTCTCAAATTTTCGTAGTCAAGAAGTCACGAGTCGAAAGAAATACCAGGTGGAGAGTGTAGGTATGTACTGTTGATCTTTTTGGTATCGAAGCAAATGTACCTGTAAAAAATCGTTTCACTACAGAGAAGAAAAATTATGTGACAGAAAAATTCCTCGTTCGTAGAAAATTAAAGGACCGATTCAGTGGTAGGTGTCACTAAAACCTCGGGTTCTTTTACTTTAGACTATAACAAAGGTGAAAATGGGGTAGATAAACAGTACTTCACTACCCCGACCTACGATACTAGAAGTAAAAACTTACGACTAAAAATTCGGTTGAAAAAGTGAGAGGAGAAAGTGGGAGTAGTTTTACGAGAAATTAAGGAGAAGTGACAGACGGTAATTTACCGTAGTAGACGTATAGACTCCAACAACTATAAAGAGGGCCGTCAGAACTAAGGTCGAACACTCAGCAGGTCGGGTTGTAAAGTATACTACAAAAGACGTACATTCAATTTATTAGCCCCATTGTTATATGTCTGAACTGTATGAGGAAAGGGTTAAAACTTGGTCAGACAACAAGATACAGGTTAAGATTGACAACGAAGAATTGGCCGTATGTCCAAAGAGTCCTCCGTCCATTCCACCAGACCATAAAGGTAGAGAACTTCTTAAAAGGTCAAAAAGTACTAGGTATGTTCCCGAAATCGGATCAGTCACTGTGTCTTCATCTACAAAAAACCTTAAGGAACGAAAAAGACACTAGGTTATCTGCAACCGTTAAACTAGAAACCAAGGAGACGGAAAAGATTTATGTACGTTCAAAAATCCAGTGCATGACGACTTCGGATCGAACTTCCTAAAACTCGTATTAGAACGATCGTAAACTTTACTCACGTTAACATACCAATAAACTTGTAAGAGACCGTAAAGGAAAGAAACCATAACCTTACTTTTGAGTGGAAAAGGTCTGGACACTGGTGACGACTCAAAAGGTCTAAACGACCGAATAACTAGGTTATAACTAGGTTAAGTCACCGAAGGTACTTTGAGGGTCCTCTGGACGTATAACTGTTTCAGGATTAACCTTAAATTGTCACAGATAAAAAGGGGTAAAAAAACATTACACCTTTTTTATCTGAATTTAGAATAGAGTATAAACATCTAACATCACTTCAGAAAAGTTCTTCATAAAAGTCAACCTAATCTCGACTGAATTCCAGTAGACTAATTGTGTATCAGTCCCTCTACATCTTTGGTATAATGTTCTGGTTCCAATTAATCATGGCCGTTTAAGTATGATGTCATTCATATTATATTTTTCGAAACATTTATTATCCTGGTAAAGGTACTGTTTCACAACCTTTTGTACAAAGACTAAAAGAAGAACTTTTCACCTTTTTACTATAAATATTATTTCATATGTATATGTATGAATGTCGTTGGGTGAGGTCATGAGAACGGACCTTTCAGGGTACCTACCTCCTCGAACCACGTCCGATGACAGGTACCCCACCGTTTCTCAGCCCGTACTGACTCGTTGAAGTGAAAGTGTATGTATCAATGTTACTTTTATACTTCAAAAACATGTTTGTGGTGATTAAACCGAATTATCGAAGACTTAAACTCCCACCCAAACTTGTAAAAAGAAACCTAAACAGAGTAATACCACAGGAGTTATAAATTATATATCATTTTCATCGTAAGTTTAGTTACCCTTTCCCCTTTATTAATTTTACAACAATCCTATTGGTCTATGGATAAACCTTTTCGTTCTAACCTATGATAGAAACATAGTATGCAGTTTTGTTTAACTTGACGATTTACATGTTTAAGTTCATATTTTTGTGAATTCCTTTTATATCCAAATATAAAAATATTATGCATCACCGTTCCTGAAAGATTTGTACTGTCATTATTACTCTTTTCGAACAAAGACGTTAGATAAAAAGATGTCATTTGGCGGGGAGTTGAATTACCAAATTTGGTTCTTACTAAATAATAAAGAGTTCTAAGACATCTAACCAATTCAGTAAGAAGGAACCCAGAGTAGACTTGTGTGAATGTTCCGAAGAAAGTAGATCACCGATACTGGTGAGGACGGGACAAAACAGAATAAGTCAACAGGTCGGGTTCGAAGAAATGTAACACCGACCCAGAACTCTTTCACTTCAATCTTTGATACTCCGAACACCTCCGGATATGAGATCTTGAGTATAAGTGAAAACAGTGTAAAAGAACCAGTTTAGTTTAATGTTCCAGTCGGTCTATTTTCTCCATTTATTTATCTGAGGTAGAGAACTCGTCGTTGTAGTGTCACGTTTTTCTACGTCTGTAATACTCTGAATTAAGTAACCCTTGGTAATAATATAGTAGAAGGAGTCCTAGAGAACGACAGATTTGTAAGACGGACTTTTATCCTTGCTTCAACTAAACCTATTTTAAAACTTATTTAGAGAATGAGAGAGTAAGTCGATGAACGACAGACTTTGAATTCTAGATTTATCTAAACCTAATACACCATTGGAACGACAGACTTAAACGGTTGATATATACGTGACAGGATTAAGTCTACACATTATCGAAATAATGACCGTAATTCGTCAAACTACTACTACACGGAACCACATCAAAAGAAGTACAAAACACACGAAGTCAAAATAATTCGAACTTACACACCCAAACATATCGAAATATTTATAAATATATGGTGGGGAGGTGGTAAGAAGAGTAAACCCCCAAGGTTAATGTACATATAATCAGAGGAACTTCAAAGGGGTGTCGAGTGGTTACGAGACCAATAAAAAATTAAATCAGAAGAGGAACAAAGTAAAACCTATCTAAATAACGAGACAGAAGTTCAAGTACTCAGAAGAAGTTACTGATCAGAAAGTAATTAAGAAAGAATCTACAACATGAAAGATAGAGACGTTCAAACCAAACCTAAAAAAAAAAAATATATTTAGAAGTCACAAAGATCAATTGTACAAGTCAGAAGATCGAGTCCCCTACTGTTTATTCTCGAGTATTTAGTTTAGACCGGATCGCCTAAACAAAACATTTATCAAAATAACCCTATGTCGGTACGGATAAACAATTGGGTAACAAATACCGACGAAAAACGTTATGCTATAAACTCGACTCATGAAAAATATCTGAGGTATGGACGTTTCAGATATAAAGAATGATAGTCCAAGGACTTGTATACCTTAAATGTAATATTAGTGACAAAATGATATAAATAGATGATTAAGATATTGACTACACTAAAAACTCAGTCAAAGTTAACTGACTAGAAAGGAAAGTGAAGTCAAAACATAAAAAGACGAAGAAACGTACAGACCATGAAAAACTAATCTACGGTCTATAACCACTTAACAAGTCTCCACCTATAAAAACATAAGAATATTTATAAGAAGTTGTAACGGGACTCTATGTCAATCTAAAAGACTTCCGTTAAATTAGGAAAAGTTCAGACCGACAATTCAAAACAATTCACCCTGGTCTCGTCGGAAAAAACATATCCCGATTAAAATGGAGTAATGACTCCGTATCGAGAACACTCCTGAAATAGGTCACGGAGCTCAATACTGATCGTCCTTGGGTTTAATAAAACTCGAGACACGTTCGTTGGTAATAAAGGTGGTTAGTAAAACCTACCGACAAAAGGACTGGACACAACAAAGGAGGACGTGTACTGAATTAAGTATGAATCGACTTCTACTCTCTCTGAAGAAAAAGACATGTCGAGAGAGGAGAGAGTAAGAAACGGGACGTTTGAAAATTACTTGAACCGGAGGGACATAAGGGTCAAAATACAAGAATGAAAATAAAGAATAAAACTTAAAGAAAGGTTTAAAGAATTAAACTTTAGAATACCCGAGACGGACCCAATACCGAGGGACGTGACACCGGACTTTTAGGAGAGACCCGTTATGCGGCCCCGTCAGAATCACGAACATACAAACGAAGTACATAAAGTCCCTAGTGACAGAAAACAACGGACTTCGGGTTTAGAACGTTTAGTAAGAAAGTATATAAGACAAGTTCAAAAGTCAACAAAGTCCAACGTTCCATTTAGAGTAGGGACAATGATGAAGAACCGAATTTACTAGAAGTCTTTGGACTACTGAAATCTACTGTTCCCTATAAACACAAAATGATAAAATTTTTGTTTAACACCCAAACTTTATAACATGTTCTGTGATATTTTATTCAACTTTCTGTACCACTGTTTGACCCTTTTCATAAAAGTCAATTTAACACGGAATGATTCCTAATTACCCGAAGGTCCACCACGATCACCATTTCTTGGGTGAACGGTTACGTCCTCTGTATTGTCTGCACCCAAGTTAGGGACTCAACCCTTCTAGGGGAGCTCCTCCAGTACCGTTGGACGAGGTCATAAGAACCGACCTCTTAGGGAACCTGTCTCCTCGGACCACCCGACACCAGGTGTACCAGTGTTTCTCAGTCTGTGTGGACATCATCGAATCGTGTGTACGTTCCTAATTATCACGGTCATGTAATTATCTTCGGTCAGAGTATTTAGTCATTCCTTTTCTACTTGTAAGGGTTATCCTTTCCCGAAGGGTCCACCGAGTCACCATTTCTTAGGTGGACGTTTCGTTCTCTGGGTACTCTGCGTCTAAACTTGGGACTCAGTCTTTCTAGGAGACCCTTTCCTTTACCGTTGGGAGAGATCATAAGAACGGACCCTTAGGGTACCTGTCTTCTCGGACCTCCAGATGTCAAGTGCCCTAACGTTTTCTCAACCTATCCTGAATCACTGATTTGTGGTAACGGTGTTGTTGTAAAAACAAACACATGAATGAAGACAATTACCCATCTGTACTTTTACTGCTCGTTTACTTTTTTTAAGACAATGTTACGATTCGTTTCTCTTTTATTAACTTTATTGTTTCTCTATAGTAAAAAGTGGATAGTATAAGAATTCCTCCTTTTAGTGTATCCATTCTTACATTTAACAGTATCAAAAGAACCTTACGTTAGACTATGATACATACTTTTAAATTTTACGAATGAACTAAATCATTTAGGTTTAGATTTACTAATAGGATTTGATGTTCTTTCTAGAAGTACTGGTTCTATTAGTGTTACTCCACTAGTGAGTGGATCTCAGTCTGTAGGACCTTACACTTCAGTTCACCCGGAATCTTTCGTAGTGATGTTTGTTTCGATCACCTCCACTACCTTAAGGTCACCTCGATAAAGTTTAGGACTTTCTACTACGACACTTTCACGACGTGAGTTATACGGTCGTTTAAACCTTTTGAGTCGTCACCGGTGTCCTGACCTTTTCCAGTCAAAAGTAAGGTTAGGGTTTCTTTCCGTTACGGTTTCTTACGAGTTTGATGACGTGTTAACGTGAGTAGAGTGTGCGATCATTTCATTACGAGTTTTAAGAGGTTCGGTCCGAAGTCGTTATGCACTTAGTACTTCAAGGTCTACAAGTTCGACCAAAATCTTTTCCGTCTTCTTGGTCTCTAGTTTAACGGTTGTAAGTGACCTGGTATCTTTTTCGTTCTCTCAAGGTCTTTTTGTAGATAAAGACGAAATAACTGATACGGTTTCGGAAACTGACACACCTAGTGTTATTTCACACCTTTTAAAACTTTCTCTACCCTTTTGGTCTGGTGGACTGAACGGAGAACTCTTTGGATATACGTCTAGTCTTTCATTGTCCATCTTGACCCGTACCTTGTTGTCTGACCAAGGTTTATCCTTTTCCTCACGCAGTTCCAACATATAACAGTGGGACTAATAAATTGAATATACATGTAGTACTCTTTGTGACCCGACTTCCTCCGTGTTCGACCTTAGTTCTAACGGTCCTCTTTATAGTTATTGGAGTCTATACGTCTACTGTGGTGGGAATACCGTCTTTCACTTCTCCTTGATTTTTCGGAGAACTACTTCCACTTTCTCCTCTCACTTTTTCAACCGAATTTCGAGTTGTAAATCTTTTGCTTCTAGTACCGTAGACCAGGGTAGTGAAGTACCGTTTATCTACCCCTTCGTCACCTTTGTCACAGTCTGAAATAAAAACCCCCGAGGTTTTAGTGACGTCTACCACTAACGTCGGTACTTTAATTTTCCGCGAATGAGGAACCTTCCATTCAATACTGGTTGGATCTATCGTATAAGTTTTCGTCTCTGTACTGAAACGGTTGTTTGCAGGCAGATCAGTTCCGATACTAAAAAGGTCACCAGTACATACCTACACTCTCAACCCGACACTTCTTTCGACTCGCGGCTTCTTAACTATGAAAACTTGACACCACAACCTCTTCTGAGAACTCTCAGGCAACCTGATGTTCCTCTAGGTTGGTCAGGTAAGACTTCCTCTACTCGGGACCCTAAAGAAACCTTCCTTACTACGATTTCGACTTTGAGGTCATGAAACCGGTGGAGTACGCTTCTCAACTGAGTAACCTTTTCTGAGACTACGACCCTCTCTAACCCCCGTCCTCTCCTACCCTGCTGTCTCCTACTCTACCGATCTACCGTAGTGACTGCGCTACCTGTACTTAAACCCAGTTGAGGCCCTCAACCACTACCTGTCCCTCCGGACCGCACGAAGTTAAGTACCCCAACGTTTCTCAACCTGTGCTGACTCGCTGACTTGACTCGACTTGACTCGACTTTGTTTATAAAGGTGTTCAAACATTTTTTATTAATAATATCCTAGTGACTGTTTTAGATTTTTATTCAACTTACAGTTAATAATCAGTTTATCAATGAGAAATATTAATAAATAATGAAAATTAAGATGTTATTAGTAGAAATGATAAAAAACGTTAATAGAGAAGTCAACAATTTATATACATACATATGTGTAAGTCCTATAGTGATTAGGAGATAATATTTGTTATTGCATTTATACAAATAATTGTGTATTTTTACAGAAGTACAATTCACTTTTTCCCGTCAAATATTTGATCATAAATATCTACTTTAGTACCCTTTATATAAATATGTTTATGTATGTATATATGTGGATGTTATAAAGACACCTTCTATCTTAATGTCCCTCAAAAATAAAAGATCAAAGAACAATACATAAAATTAAAAAGTTTTATTACTCGGTATGTCAGTCCCCCTTTTTACGAGAAAGACATAAAATTTTTTCCTTCTATACTCTTTCTTTTGACAGTGTTTCTTCTTGGAATCTTTCAAGATTCTTTGGTCCAACATTTTACCTTTGTTGTGAACACTAAATAGTCAACCATCTAGACTCATCATCTTTTTCGTTCTGGGTTCAAACTCAGGACCGAGAGAGGAAATATCCACCCCACTAGTACCTTTTTAATGATTTTTAGAAATTATCAAAATTTTCAGTAATAAAAGATTACATTATTTAGTATACTAATAATATAAATACAGTGTCCATTATTTTAAATGAGTCGTTTCTCATCAAATAAATTTTTAAAATTATATTTTATTCCTTTACTCTTATCAAGAATGACCCGTATTTTTAGATGAACCTACTACCCTACTCAAATAATAATAGTACGACGTTAATCGTTTATGATTAATAGAGACATACTCTCGACGATAGAAATTAAAGTTAATTCAAGTTAAAAACAGATTTTATACTAGAAGTTAATTCTCTTAGTGTCTCATAAAGTAAAGTCAAGTGGGATCGGTCCTCATCACGGATAATGTCGACCATCAAGGAGAACAGGATAGTAAGGAGTTACACGTCCGGGTGGCACCGAGGACGAAGACCGACCCCTCCCGACCGAGAGCCGTCCTCCACGCTTCTGGAGGAAATGACGACTTCTTCACCCGGTCTTCTCGACCATGAGGTAGAGACTCCTAGAGAATCGGAAGAGAGACAAAGATTGGTGAGGAAGTGAGGGTGTCTATTCGACCGAGACTTCTCGTTCTCCTTGGGACACAAAGAATTTTACTCCACATAGTGAAATCATCCATTTGCTTCTCTATACTTACTAGTACTTGATAAATTTATTTTTAGTAAGGAAATGGGGATAAGTGGTAATACTGTCGGGTTGAAATCTCTGAAATGTCTCCGTTCTCCAGATAGTTGAAGAAAGGAAAGTGAATATCAAAGAACGGTGACTATCACCTTAATCTTAGTCCCCAATACTGGTTTTTGTAATGATAAGAAAATTTACTTTTGTCACTGTGTAGTCGACAGTGTACTTACAACAAAATGTCAGTTTATTTTTGAGTACTTCGGAGTCAAGATGTCAGACAGACCCAAACTTTATAAAAATACGTGACGACACACTTCTTGTCCACGTGAGTGTGTAGACAAAGATTCTAAAAAGATAAAATAGTCCACTAAACCCAAATTTTAAAGTTGTCTACAGACAAAGTCAGTAAAAACGAGAACCACAAGAAAAACAAATCAACGATTCAGTAACGACTAAGAAACGTTGGGGTACCTGACGTCGTGTGGTCCGAGGAGACAGAAGGTGATAGAACACCTCAGACAACTTTGAGTACAGGTAACTCATTCGCTACGGTAGGTTGGTAGAGTGGGAGAGAACGGGTGAAGAAAAAGGGAGTTAGAAAGGGTCGTAGTCCCAGAAAAGGTCACTCAGTCAAGAAGCGTAGTTCACCGGTTTTATAACCTCGAAGTTGGAGTCGTAGTCAGGAAGTATACTTATAAGTCTCAACTAAAGGAAATACTAACTGACTAAACTAGAGAAACAACAGGTTCCTTGAGAGTTCTCAGAAGAGGTTGTGGTGTCAAACTTTCGTAGTTAAGAAACCACGAGTCGGAAGAAATGCCAGGTTGAGAATGTAGGTATGTACTGATAGCCTTTTTGGTATCGAAACTGATAAACCTGGAAACAACCGTTTCACTACACAGACGAAAAATTACACCAGATCCAAACAGTATCAAAAGGAAGGTTCCTCGTTCACAGAAAATTAAAGTACTGACGTTAGCGATAGACATCAATAAAACAACGGACCCCTTTATTTTAGACAGTGACGAAGGTGAAAAGAGGAAGATAAACAGTACTTCATTACCCTGACCTACGGTACTAGAAACAAAAAACTTACAACTCAAAGTTCGATCGGAAAAGTGAGAGGAGAAAGTGAAAGTAATTCTCTAAGAAACCAAGGAGAAACGAAAGACGGTAATCTCACCATAGTGGACGAATAGACTCCAACAACTATAAAGAGAGAACCGTGAGAACTAAAGACGAACACTAAGTAGGTCGGTCCGTAAAGAATATTACATGAGACGTATAATCAATTTACTCGTCCATTGTTATATGTTGGAACCACATGAGGAAAGGGTTAAAACTTGGTCAGTCAACAAGGTACAGGTCAAGCTTGACAACGAAGGAATGGGAGTATTTTCAAAGAGTCCTCCGTCCATTCTACCGGACGGACTTAAAAGGTGTCAAACAACACTAGATGTGTCAGTTTCCGAAATCGTATCAGTTACTTTATCTTCATCAAAAAAAAAAAAATTAAGGGAACGAAAGAGGTACTAGGTCACTAATAATCGTTAAACTAAAGAACAAGGAGACTGAAAAGATTTAAGTCGAACCTTGAAGAGTCAAGTACATGACTACTTCGGATCCAACTCCCTAAAACTCGTAGTGGAACGATCGTACACTTTACTCAGGTCAACATGTCATCAAACTTGTAAGAAACCGTAACGGGGAGAAACCCTAACCTTACTTTTGACTGGAAAAGGTCAGGACACCGGTAACGACTCAAAAGGTTTAAACGACTGTCTAACTCACGTCGTGAAAATATCGTGGTAGGAAATCCTAAAATTTATCGAATCGACCTTAAGACAGGTTTACGATGGAAACAAACATAATTACGAAGGATTCCGGGTCATAATCATCTTGTCGAATTTTGAATCGAGATTGTTCAGATTGAAGAATAAATAAAATCTTGTTGAATATGGAACATTGGACAACTTAATGCGTCTATGTAAAGAATACCTCACCGAATTTGGGTTTCAATCGAGTTTTACCTTGGAAGGAGGATAATCTTATAACGAAGGAGGCTAATCTTATAATCTTAAAACGTCAGAAAAAGGTGAGACACCATAGTTGTAACGAAACGTCAAATAAACCGACGGGAGAATTGACAAGTTGAAGTGGAAGGTAATAACATAAAGGAAATACTCACGGACACAGTCCAAGACTCTACAAATCCCCTCAGTAAGTTTCCAACACCAGATTGATACAACCAAATAATAATTTCAGAACTCACGATAGGATTTATAATGTTTCAAACAAACGACCACAATCGTAGGATCACTCTCCACACTCGATCGGACCACTGAATTGTAAAGTAGGATTTCACTTTCTGACCCTTGTGTAGTACATCTGATGACAGGAAAAAATTGTTCTCTTTACTGATTAATCATTGAAGTGTATGAAAGACATGACACGAGACGATGTTGGGTAATGGGGTCAAAAGAATTATTACAGCAGACTAGTTTATTATGGTTACGGAAGACAGAAAATTAATGACAGAAAGTAGAAGTATAATAATATATATAAAACGAATTTGACGACCCGATAGTTTTCAATTCCGATCCGTTTTCGAACTTATAAAAATTAAATCTAATTATTTAGTCAAAACTCTATATTCTTACTTTATGACGTAATCGGTTTTGTCAAACAGTCCACAAAGGTATCATAGAATGAACAGAAAAGAAATTATAAAATTATAAATGAGTAAAATTATAGATGAATGTTTCTCTATGGATACTTAATCGATGTTTCTTTATAGAAGACTCAATGGAACTCTAATTCCATTTAATCTACATAAATGAATCATCAACATACGAAAAACTTCGATATTGTATCAGACAAAAGTTCAAATTATTTTGATTTAGGAGAAGTTTTAATAGTAGTCAATTTAGATGTTATAAAATTTAAATAATACACAAAATATTTTCTTAAAAGTCAGTTGAAACTAAAAAAACAATTTCTTCCTTAAAAGAAAGAATTCCTTCTTACAATATATTTATGAGTTCATAGTTGTAATAACAATAATACCTACGATTACTGGAAATAGGGATATTTATAATCGTAATTTTAAATTTGTGGAAAGAAAAACGTTTGGGTTTGTAAGGACTTATTTTCTAGTTTCCAGTGTCTCGATACTACTAAGTCATGATTTTATAGTTTGATAAATCTTTCAGAAAAAGTGTCAACGAATTTAATGCCCTTTTCCAAATAGATTTCCAGATCCTGGTAGAACTTAATGGTGTATTATAAACGGGTTCCTTCAGAGTCCTCTTGAATGTTATCCAGGTACGGTACTTTCAAATCTGGACTCGTTGTTTTATCGGTACAAATTTGTGACTTCAGTCTGATCTTTGTACTTAGTAAAAGAAGTAAATTAAATTTTTCTTTAAAGGTCGGTAAAGGTTAATATAATCGATGTAAAATTATTGATTTCTACGGTCTGAATATTCCACGTTTTATTACTCGTATAAAGACATCGTCTAAAAATTTTTTATAAGAGAGAGTGTTTTGGTTTCGTCAGAACATTTTAAACCCACCACAAATGGTACAAGTGTCACTACACCGAGGTCCTCTCTTAACCATATACCTCGACCTCTTGATCTTCCTTCTCTTACCTCTAGAATTTTGATCGAATTATTACAGTTGTTTTTCGTTATTTCTACGGTATACCTTTTCCTACTTAATAACGGGATTCCTTCAAAATAAAGAGTGACACTACAAATCAGACCTAAAACGACATCAGAACTACCAGAGTAAGTTGGACCAGTCCTTCCAATAGAAAGTCGGTTCCAATAGTTTTTGATTCCTCTCCGTCTCCACAACTTATGAAAATTAAATCTAATTAATTAGTGAAAACTCTGTCAATTTATAATTTAAATAAAATATAATTTATCCTCTGTCAATTTATAACTTATAATTTGTCAATTTATTCTTCATTTATAACCCAACCGGTTTTTTCAAGTAAATTCGAAAAGGTGTCGTAGTGTACAGAAAAGAATTCTCGTCATAAAATCATAGTTTCTTTTATCTCATATACCATTATCATTTGAATTATAAAAATTAACTTGAGTCGGAAAAGAAAATTTTATAAACGAGGAATCAAAATTGATTGTGAAACGGGACCATCGAGTCTACCATTTCACAGACGGACGTTGTGCCTTCTGGGTCCAAGTTAGGGACCCAGTCCTTCTAGGGGACCTCTTCTTTTACCGTTGAGTGAGGTCATGAGAACGGACCTTTTAAGATACCTATATCCTCGGAGCACCCGATGGCAGGTACCCCAGTGTTTCTCAACCTGTACTGACTCACTGAAGTGAAAGTGAAAACGTTTATTTCCCTAGTAACAAAGAATTGAAGAAACTAAACAGGTCTTCTGTTTCGAGAATCGATTACCCTGATCACTTTTTAAAAGTCCAGTAAATCTTAACTTATTCTAAATAACTTTGTCAGGAACAGTGACGTTCTTGTTATACTTAAGTGTTCACGACATATCTATCAAGAGGAAATTTACCAAAGGTTGTTCAGTCGAACTGGTTTAATGTCTCTGGAAACAGGTCGAATGGGTGGTGGGTATCTGAACAACTGTCGTAACTTCATTTTGTCTTTCTTCTTGGTATATTCTCGTTATTTTGTTCCAACGTAGAAATTAAATTAAATCTAAATTCATCTCTGAACTTGTCAGTACTTGGCACTTGGTTTTTTTCTTTTTGATCTGTTTGGTATGATTAAATATCTATAAGAAAAAAAGTGGTTTTCTCTTTCTTTTTCGATAATCTTACCAGTTTGACGTTGTACTGACTCTAAACATAAAAGAGTCTAGTGAGTGACCTTTCTTTATTTGTTTGTTTGTTTGATCTTGTTGATGTTCATAAACAGTCGGTTTGGTCTTATATGATAAATTAACCCTTTTTTTCAAATCGAGGGTTTCTCTTCTTACCCACGTCAAACAGGAGATAAAGTACCATCAATTTACTTAAAATTTTCACGTAACTAACTATTTTCATAAATTTCAATTAAAATTGTTTCATCGTCAACAAATACATAACTTATTAAAGTCAATTGTCTATTAAACAAATTCCATATAACCAGATTAACAAATAACTGTTTCATAATATTAAATGAAACGTACTAATAGAAAAATATAAATTTATAATAAAAATATATAAGAGAAAAGATTTACCTTAGTGTAAATATATCTTTTGATAATTAAATGTCACTGACTTGGATATAGTCTAATCGTTCCTGTTACGTCAGTTTGTATGTTTACGTAACACACACAATCTAACACGGAGAACAAGTCTTTTATCCCTACATCGAGAAAATTTCAGTTATTGTTATTAGTATTTGTTCTATTAGGGTAGTCGTGTTCAGTCAGAATGAGACGTACATCATTAAATCGTGTCATAACGTGAGTTATTTAATAGTAATTAGTATTTATGTAAAAGTGTACACGTATAAATTAAAGGAATTGTAAACGATAGAACCAAAAAGACATCCCGATTCCATGTTCTGTGAGTACAGTTTAGACTTTTCGTCGTATTAGTCAGAAAACTTCGGGTGACGTTAGTTATAGATACGTTTACCCAACCAATACCTTAAATGTGTCGAAACAGTTAGTTAGTGATCAGTTCAGAGGTGGGATGTAAATTTTATGATTATCTAAAAAAAGAAAAATTTCTCTGTTACTCAATGAAAAAAGAGTCATAAACAATATATCCGATCACGATAACGAAACTGGCGGAGGAGAGGGGATGGTGGAAAAGGGACGTGTAAATTGGGTGGACGTGTCACTCCCTCGGGTACGACGGTCAGAGAGATCCACCGTCTACAGCTCTAGTCGCCGAAGGACTCACGGTGGACACCCACAAAATGTCGGGAGAAGAACCGGGACTCAAGAACTTCCTCGTGTAGAGCCCTGAATCTCGACTAACCCCGTCGTACGGATCTCACGACCAGTACACAACGGACGGGTGACTCTCTCTCCAGAAGTCACTAGTGATTTCCCGAGACAGAAAACGGAACTAGTGCAGTGTAAGAATGGTTCCTGTGTCTTGTGAACGATTTGGTTTATTAGTTTTATATCTTCGATTATTACTTTTAATTGATCTAACCGATGATTTAACCCCAAGTTTCAAATAAAGGTAATATATCTTATTACATTATAGATCTATAAAAAAAAAACCAGGTGGAGATTGTTGTCATACTTAGAAATCAAGACTCCTACTGACTTCTTCGATTACGTCCAGACAAAATCTTACCTTCGTTTTCCTTCTATTTTTAGGGAGTCAAGAGGTGACCAATTTAGTGTAGACCATCTAACACTCAAGACAAGATTTTTACAATTCCTGAGACTTTTCAAACTTTGACATATTTTCTCCTATTGAGTCTACTACTCTTTCGACCTTTACCTTCAACTTTCATCTCTCCTATATCCATCTTACACTACATCCATCTAAGTTATAACTGGAAATTTATAACTTTTATATAGACGTCTGAGTATACTCAATCCTTAATTCAAAGATTCAATACCCATGGTTCTCATGTACGTATCCCAATAAAAGAAACATTTATTTCAGACCCCTGTCTTTCAGGTCCCAATCTCTTCGTCGAGGTGTTTCAGTAACTCCTGAGAATTTATACTATAGAAGTTACTTACTAAGAGAAAAATTCTAGTGAACTATTATTCAACGACCTCGAGGACGTCAGCGTAGGGATAAGATCTGTCGTCCTTCTTCGTATCCATACCACATCCCCTTCCGTGTAAAAGAGGGTTTTCTTTGGAAGGGTCTTAAAGGTGTCTGTGAGAGGGAATGCAGAAAGAGTCAAATCAAGTCAAGCCAAGTCAGAGAGTCAGCACAGGCTGAGAAACGATGGGGTACTTGGCGTCGTACGGTCCGTAGGGAAAGGTAGTGGTTGAGGGCCTCAGGTGGGTTTGGATACAGGTAACCCAGTCACTACGGTAGGTTGGTAGAGTAGGAGACAACAGGGGAGGAGGAAGACGGGAGTTAGAAAGGGTCGTAGTCCCAGAAAAGATTACTCAGTCGAGAAACGTAGTCCATCGGTTTCATAACCTCAAAGTCGAAGTTGTAGTCAGGAAGGTCACTTGTGGGTCCTGACTAGAGGAAATCCTACCTGACCAACCTAGAGGAACGTCAGGTTCCCTGAGAGTTCTCAGAAGAGGTTGTGGTGTGAAGTTTTCGTAGTTAAGAAACCACGAGTCGAAAGAAATATCAGGTTGAGATTGTAGGTATGTACTGGTGACCTTTTTGGTATCGAGACTGATCTGCCTGGAAACAACCGTTTCATGATAGAGACGAAAAATTATACGACAGATACAACCAGTATTGACAATAACGTTCCTCGTTCGCAGAAAATTAAAATACCGAAGTCAGTGGTAGACGTCACTAAAACATCGGGGGGTTTTTATTTTAGTCGGTAACAAAGGTGACAAAGGGGTAGATATAGGCTACTTCACTACCCTGGTCTACGGTACTAGAAGCAAAAGGCTTACAACTCGAAATTCGGCGAAAAAATGAATTGTAGAAAAAATTGGTGTTGAATCAGAGTACCGGTGTGGACCGACGATAGTTCCGTCTTATATTGGGTCATCCATTTTCAAAATTTTCCCGTTGACAAAATCTCCATGACTACAACGACAACAACTTGTAAGTTTTCGTTGATCCTTTAACGGATAGTTCTCTTCAAATCCCCTTCTGGACTATACATATCCTGAAGGGTCCACCACGATCACCATTTCTTGGACGGACAGTCACGTCCTCTTCATCTCTACACTCAAGTTAGGGACCCAGTCCTTTTACGGGACCTCTTCCCGTACCGTTGAGTGAGGTCATACGAACGGACCTGTTAGGATATTTGTCTCCTCGGACCGTCCAATGTCAGGTACCCCAGGGTTCCTCAGACTGTGGTTACTTCGTTGAATCGTACGCACGTGCGACTATACATTTGTCAAAGAAGGTTATGATACACGGTTCTGATAAAGTTATATACACACATACCCGGTACGACCCAAAATAAAACTAATTGAAAAGAATATTCTCTAAAACTATTTTAAATTAAAGATGAATGATGCATAGTTATTACTGTTCACAAGTAATTTCATTTACGAATCATATGTTCAGAACAAAAGTACAATAAATCTTCGGTCGTATAAGAAAATTACCTTCCGGGATCACTTCATCCTAAAACACCTGTGTAATACTGAAGTGTATGAATCGTTAGAAAGACTATGTACTTCGTAACACGGAATACTTAAAACAATAATTAATTGAACGATGTCCTTCATAACTAGTTAACTAACTGGATTTAAAGTGAATCATATCGATATTCTCTCTATGTAAAATTCTAAACACCGGATACTTTACATAACGAATTCAAAATAAAACACCACCTAAACATAAAAGGGAATTACAAACCTAATGTACTCAAAGAAGTCTTTTATAATTCTACAACTATACACATAAGACCTAAACATAAACGTTAAGATATTTTGACCTTAGTTCTAACGACCTTCTTTATAGTTATTGGAGTCTATACGTCTACTGTGGTGGGAATACCGTCTTTCACTTCTCCTTGATTTCTCGGAGAACTACTTTCACTTTCTCCTCTCACTTTTTCAACCGAATTTCGAGTTGTAAGTCTTTTGCTTCTAGTACCGTAGACCAGGGTAGTGAAGTACCGTTTATCTACCCCTTTGTTACCTTTGTTACCGACTGAAATAAAAAGACCTGAGGTCTTAGTGACGTCTACCACTAACGTCGGTACTTTAATTTTCTGTGAACAAGGAACGTTATTTTCAATACTGGTTGGATCTATCGTATAATTTTTCGTCTCTGTCATGCGGTTCTTTCCAGGTAGATCAGTTCCGATACCAAAAAGGTCAGTACATACCTACACTCTCAACCCGATATTTCTTTCGACTCGCGGACTTCTTAACTACGAAAACTTCACACCACAACCTCTTCTGAGAACTCTCAGGGAACCTGACGTTCCTCTAGGTCGGTCAGGTAGGATTTCCTCTAGTCAGAACCCACAAGTAACCTTCCTGACTACAACTTCGACTTTGAGGTTATGAAACCGGTGGACTACACTTCTCGACTGAGTAATCTTTTCTGGGACTACGACCCTTTCTAACTCCCGTCTTCCTCCTCCCCTGCTGTCTCCTACTCTACCAACCTACCGTAGTGGCTGAGTCACCTGTACCTAAACCCACCTAAGGTCGTCAACCACTACCTGGCCCTCCGGACCATATGACGCCAAGTACCCCAGGGTTTCTCACCCAGTGATGACTCGATGACTTGACTTGACTTAATTCTCTAGATTGGATAATCTCAATACTCAAAACATTAAAATCTGACCTCATAGGACGGACGAGACATTCAGAAATACTTCATCTGACTTTTGTGAGGTCACGAAGATCCGGACACGAATAAGAGGACTGTGTTTATTATGATTTTTCAATATCTATTATCAACAATCTGTAGACGAGGTAATCTTTATCATCTTCTTTTAGACAGTGAACGGTTTGATCTTTTTAAAGTACATTTTTTATTTGAAAGAAAAGTTCAAAAGTTTATCCATGTGGTTTAACATTCTTAAGTTAATTTGTGACAGTTGAACACGAAAAAATATGTGAAGTTACTTAAAAGGTTATGTATTTTTAAGACTGTTGTATATTCAACCGGACATATATAAAAGTTCCAAGACATATCAAAATAAAATCAATGAATGTCTCTTCTTAGGACCTTTTGTTAAAAAAAAAAAAACGAAGTTGGATCTCAAAATTACCCTGTTTCATTATTTTCCTGTCACAATCCCCCGTACAGGAATGGTCTATGTGTACCTGTCGAGTCGAGACGAAACACCTTCGTTGACACCCTACGGTCGACAAACTAAGAGGAAAAGGAACCGTAGATCCGGAGTAAAGTGTGGGTTAAACTTATGAAAATCAAACTCCTGAAAATTAAACTAGGAGTCTGTTTTAGACATTGATTACACCAGTCATGACGTAACTTGACTGAACTTGGTTCGGAAGATTTCTGGTGTTAAATAAAAAGACTCTCTTCCTAATTTCACCTCTCTAACTAATGGAAACGGAGAAAGGAACAAAGAAGGGTTGAGGAGGGGTTCTTTTTTTCCTGTTTAGAAGGATGTGAACGAAAAAGATTTTGGAACGTGTTTTTCGAGTAGTCCGGAGTCCAAGAAATAGACGTCTATTCCTATTATTATGGATAATACATTTCTAATACCGTTAATTCAAGTTATTTGTAGACTTAAGAAAGACCCTAGAACCAGACCATTTTACATTTTAATAAAGAAACATTTCGAAAATCGTGTCATACATTATTAGTTGTTACCACTAAGGGAAACGTAAGACTTTACTCCAAGAGTATACTGCTCCTGGGGACACTCGGATGTCAGGGTCGGCAATAAGGTACCCGGAGAGTCAAATCGATACGAACACCCAACCCTAAGTGAGAATGGATTTGGACGGACGTGGAAAGAGAAGAAAAAGATAACGTATCCGAACAATGATCCAGATAAAGAGTCGAAGGGAAGAAACAGGACGAAGGGTGAACAGAGGGAAGGGACGGGATCTTCTTCTGAATAGAAAGAAAATCTTTAGGTACTATTTAATGTCATATATATACGCATGGATACACCAAGTCGACCATTTTTCTTAGACGGACGTTACGCCCTCTGGACCCAAACTAGGGATCCAACCCTTTCAGGGGACCTCTTCCCTTGCCGATGGGTGAGGTCATAAGAACGGACCTCTTAAGGTACCTGTCTCCTTGGACCGTCCGATGTCAAGTACCCAATGTTTCTTAGTCTATTTCGACTCACTGATTGTATGTGCCCAAAGATCTACCCAAACAAACTAAAAATTTGGAGTCGTTCACAAGTGTTCCGTCAACGTGGATATGTTGGTTGTGGACCTATTTCTTGTTGTAATGGTCTTGGGGTCTTGGGGAAGATCTGTGAAGTCAGTGATGAACGAGAGATTACCAATGTCATTAGACTGAAGACTATGAATTGTAAGTAAAACGGAAAAAGAAAAAGAGAATTGGAATATATTTATATAGTATATGGTGTATAAGAAAACACACACAGAAGAAAAAAGCTATAAAACAAACATTTTAAGTAGGTCTAACATACACCAATCAACAAACAAGTAAGACGAACGACACACCAACGTAACACATTTAAATGGTGTCAACAAATATGTAGGTAATCTTACTACCCCTACACCCAAGAAAGGTAAAAAACCGATAATATTTCTCACGACGACACTTATAAGAATACGGAGAGAAAACGATTTATAGATCTGTATAAAGACACTCTAATATGAACCCTCACCTAACCCACCCGGTCTCCCATACATATACAGGTAGAAATCGTCTAATATACCTTTGTCAGAAACATCTAGTAAAATTATTAAACGTGAGGGTGGACCGAGTATCAAAGTTTTCTCGGATGAGACAGTTGTTTCACTTCACTTAAATAAGAGATAACTTTACAAGAGTAGAGGAGAGAAGTTTTAATTAATAGTTAAAAATCTATGACTATTTTATAAAGATAGTCAAACCCTAGTTTGAAAGAGTTATGTTTTGTAGTTATATTTTTTTAATTCATGTCCATTAGACGAAAAGACATATTATAAGATACATTATAAGTTATATTTAAGTAAACTTAAAAGTTGGTTTGACTAATCATTCGATTGACTGGTCTAAGACAAGATCAAACCCGACGGTATAACCCTAACAACAACAACAAATCAGTGCTTCAGTACAGGTTGAGAAAACACTGAAGTACCCGACATCGGACGGTCCGAGGAGACGGGTATCCTAAAGGGTCCGTTCTTATGACCTCACCCAACGGTAAAGGAGGAGGTCCCCTAGAAGGGGTGGGTCCCTATTTTGGATACAGGGACGTAACCGTCCACTTAACAAATGATGACTCGGTGGTCCCCTAATCGACTTCCGTTATCTTTTCTCAATGTTGTTAAATTATCAAAAAAAGATTTGTGGTAACAATAATTTAATTGAAAATTCGTTCCCAGACACTTGAAATAACCTTCTCGAGTGTCCTACTTATCGACTGGAAATACTTCGTGAATGACACGTTTTGTCGAGAGTAAAGTAGAGTACCATTGGAAGGATTCATCCACAACAGTAGTAAGAAGCAAAAATTTTACTCCTTTAATTCTGAGTCTGTCTGATTCGTTGAACAGAACGTCAGGACTCAGAGAACCTAAGGCATCAGAAGTAAGAGTGGGTAGTGTGGTAGGACGGGGATCAGGACGGTGTACCGGTGTTACCGATGGTCTCTTTATAAAGATTTTGAGTTTCGACTCGTACCGTAGGGGAACGTATCGTCACAAACTGAACGATAATTTCAAAATTCGTTGAAATCTCTGGACGACTAGGATTTCCTCTGTTAAATTAGAAGTAGTAGCTTCAAGATACACTCTAATGTAACTTAATAGTATCAATTCCAGAAAACCATAATAAAAATAAAAGAACCCTTTTTGTAGACCTTATATTTCAATATAAGTAGATATACATAAGAACAAAGTTTTATAGATAACAAATAACTAAAATATCCATAAAACTCTACTTACACTGTAAGTAACTAAAAACAACTAAAACAATAGGCAAGTACAATACAGTATCACAGATATTACAGTTACAAGCTACAGTGTGTGAACGTGTATTACTGTAGTTGTGTCGACCTCGGGCTATTTACCTAAAAGGACTATAAAATAGATTACAAGTTATTAAAGTGAACCTTTACTTTAAAAGAATGTCTTTACAAGTCTTTAACGAATCATAAAATGACGTGACCATAACCGATTATCATAACGTTCTTCACATTGAAAATAACCAATGATGACAAAGGTAAAACGTTGTTTGGTATAGTATTCAAAGAAGACAAACAAGTAGTGCTCATATATAATATAATTTAATTTACTTAGTGTGTAAGACTTATAAAAAGAGGGCGTGAAGTTCTACAGGAAAATTTTATAACAGATTGACGGTCGATTAAATTTCGGGATTCTCGAACAACAACACAGTAAAACCTTATCTCATAAGTTATTAAATTTCACTTTACTCAGTGATTTACTACTTCTTAACGACAATTTAGAAAACACTATATTCCCAAAGAAACGATCTCTGTGTGTACATTAACATGTAAAGACACTTTACGGGAGACTTGTAATCTCCTCTATAAGTACTCGACTTTAAGGTTTTTGTTTAGATTACTAAACTGTCGGGATGAGTTTTCTGTCGTCGAGTCGTAAAATCTCCAAAGTCACGTGACTTGCTGTCTCAGTCCCCCTCGGATCCTTATAGGAGACAAGAGACCGGAAGACGGAGGAGGAGACACAGACCGACGGTAACAGGACACTGGGACTGTCCCTCCGTGGTCGGGTGGTTGTCGGAGAGTGGAGTCACTAGAGTCACCACCCCCACGCCCCCGTTGTGAGTCCTTAAGGACGTGTTCTTACAGTCAGTCATCTTCGAGTGACATCACCGATTGGGAACAAGAACAAGAGTACCTCTAAAAAAATTCCTTTTCATTAAAGGTTCGAGACGTCTTACCTAAACTTTATGATAAAACTACGAGAGTGTCGACTAAAGTTGTTTTTAAGAATCACGGATGTACAATTCTTACCTTATTTATAAAAGTATTTAAGAAACTTTCATTGGTATTCGTCTAGGTTTATATAACTGATAAAAAGGATAAACTCAAGAAGACTGATCTGATCACGAAAATTCTAATGACATGAAGTAAAAATACCTATTAGTTCTTACACGTACTTTGGAATTAAAGGTCGTGTCTTCCTATTAACGAGTCACTAGTAAATGAAAGAAATTTTGTATTGACTTATATTTGATTCTGTCTTTGATTCTTTTTCGATAAAAATTTGTACCGTAACTTTACTATATACTTTAGTTTACCGTATACTTTTTACGTGAGTTAGACCACACACAAAAAAAAAATTGGAATGTGGACATTGAATTTCACCTGGATTCTAGATCAAGTGGATAAATCAGTGTCTTGGTATCCTTCGTGGAACGACTAGTGACCTGCAGACTTGGGAATGAACTCTCCAACCCTTTCTCGACTAAGTCAATTCGTCCTCCTCTTCCCCCGCTGTTTCATACTTTACCAACCTACCGTCGTGGTTGAGTTACCTGTACTCAAACTCGTTTGAGGTCCTCTGTCACTTCCTGTCCCTTCGGACCGCACGACGTCAGGTACCCAAGCGTTTCTCAATCTGTACTTACCCTAACTTGTGGTGGTGGACAATTCATTGAGTCATTGTCTCCATCAAGGTCGTAAATTCGGCGGATGAGTTTACTTGGGTGACGAGAAAGGTGAAAGGACACTAAATGTCAGGAAACAAAGTCGTCCTTCCCACTCTAGAGTAAATTACACAAAAATCTAATTTCCCTATGATATCATGTCAATTTTCGTATCTTTTGTACTTAAACAATCGTTCCTGTGCCTAGAAATTATCACTGTCGAGACGATACGTGCTATTAGAAAGATACCGTAGCCCAGTATATTAGTAAAAAATTTTTTTACACTGACGGTAATCAGTATGGTATCAAAAACATGTTTATATACGTTTTTATTGACTCAATGTCAAACATCTATTTGTAAGTGACTGAGGATGGACTAAAGAATGGCGAGAAAGATACTCGTTCGACTTCTGGTAAATTGCATTTTTTTTTTTTTTTTTTCACCTCCTTTTATCTTGTCATCATTTCCCGTTAAACTCGTCATTTCCGTGATTCAATAGACACCCTGGAAGAGGTCGAAATACACTATCGTATGTCATATCTTTTCCAAGAAAGTCGTTCACAAATCCTTTTATACAAGGTTTTCTAGACGTATTGTAATCACATTGGTTCACAAGGAGAGACACCGAAGGACAAAACCTTAATTTACGGAAGTCCCATGAGTCTTATTGAGACAAATCTTTGTGTTCTTCTTAAATTGGAGAATACAAGGTTTAGTCAAAGATTTTTGATATCTAATTAATCTTTTGTTTTCTAGAGTAGAAGAAACAAAGAGTTATCAAAGTCGAGTTTAACTTTCAAAAATATGTAATTAATCCACTATATAAATCTTTTGTATGCCTGACCTCAAGAATATCCTAAATAATAGTGGTTTTGATATTCAAAACAAAGAAATATTTGTTAAAAGTATCTACTTTACAAAACCTTCTATCCTAATAAAGGTTTACTTGAGTCATTTTTTAAAGACGAAACCAATAAACGTCCTCCAAGTGTTCCTCGTCATTCGACTGAGACAAATGAAGAAACACCACAGTCACAAGTCGGTAATTCAACGACGACGTTTCGGTCGTCTCCCTCGTGGTTTGTTATAAAAACAAATCAAAGTTCGAATTATCACATAAAAATTCAAGAAAAGAGGTAAAAGTAAATTTTTATATAGACTTTGACTAGTAAATAACTCATATGTGAAAAATGACATATCCAAATTGAAAGAGATACGAAGATTAAGAACAAACTTTAATTTTCTGAATTTTTTCCGTAATAAATACGTTAAGTCGGGATGTACAACAAGTCAGTGGTTCAACACAGACTGAGAAACACTAGGGTACCTGACGTTGTGTGGTTCGAAGGGACAGGAAGTGATAGAGGACGTCAAATGAGTTTTAGTACAGGTAATTCAACCACTACGACAGGTTATTAGAGTAGAAGACAGTGGGAGAAGAGGAAGACGGACGTCAGGAAGGGTCGTAGTCCAAGAAAAGGTAACTCAGTCGACAAACGTAGTCCACCGGTTTCATAACCTCGAGTTAGGATGTATGTAGATAATTTACAGATTACATACATTCTGTTCATTACTTCTCAGTTTCCACTTATGAGGTGTCAGAGACAGGAAGTCCATGAATATTAGATCAACTTATCTCTCTTAATACTTCTAGAAGGATAAATATTCCATCTTATACCCGGTGAATAGAACTATTTCTTAGTAACCTTTATAGTAACTCTCCAACTATAAACTTAACCTGGAACTTCCTCTCCAAAAGATTTTACCTCTAAGATCTAACCTCTCTTCTCGTTGTTACGTCCTACATAAACCCTTTTTCTTTCATATCCCCACCGAACTATCTTTACCACTTATCTCCCTTACATGACCCTTTACTCTAGTCTTTCGATTCCACCTCAGTCTATACTTCGTGGAACTTTAGGTACGAATCCCCAAAACCAAAATAAGAAAACCGTGTCCTCTCGTTTAACGTCCGGTAATCTTCCTTTGTTGACTACAAAAAGTAAGTCCCATTTTCCAATGGACCTCTTGACTCTCTTATTTTGACCTGGAAATACATGAAAACAAGTACTCCCCTGATAAGATATTATCATTATAGAAAATAAATATAAAATCTATATATGTAGTACGTACACAAATGTCTGTGGATACATATACACAAACATATATATAAAAACGTGTGTATGTTAAATATTTTATTATGACAAGGATTTAGTATATACATAAACATAAAACATAGGAAATCTTCATAAGTTTAAGTTAAGTTTATGAAAATTTGGATATTTGAAACAAATATGACCTCACCTTCAACGAGTCAACACAGGATGAGAAACACTGGGGGTACCTGACATGTCAGGTACCTTAAGAGGTCCGGTCTTATGACCTTATCCATCGGAAAGGGAAGAGACCCCCTAGAAGGGTTGGGTCCCTAGTTTAGATCCAGAGGGTGCAACGTCCGCCTAAGAAATGGCAGACTCGGTGTTCCCTTCGGAAATCTTCATCGAACTCTAAATTTCTAAACATGATTTTTATATAATCCATTACACGTGGTCTAGAGTATCGTTTAAGCCTTGTTTCGACCACAGGTTTTCTTACGGGTCCAAAAGTCAGAGACACTGGTCTTTCAACTTGCTCGACGGTAATGGGAGTGACCTCTACATTTCCCACTGTCTCCGACCTCACCTCCACCTCCCACCCCAAATAAGCCACGACAGTATAGTCTGACCTTTACGACCTCCCGTAGGTAGGAACATTTCTACAGATCGCGTATGAAGGTCAAAATCCAAACCTCGAGTCTTCTCTTCGGTCTCGATCTCAAACCCTTACTTACTCTATTTAGTCCCGTTAATCTGACTCTTCTCCTCTCTTCACTCTTGCTTTGGAACCCCCTACGGATGTACATCCTTCCATTTCTTTCCTCCTTCACACCCTTCCTCGGACATGTCTGTGACTGTCTCGACGCTCGTCCGTCCTTTTACGGGGTGAACAATGAGTTGTCATACAGGTGACGACGACTCGCGTCTAGTGACTTCGGTGACAGGTCGCACATCTCCTGGACTCGTCTCAGTCGACGACGTCCCGTATCAAATCCTACCCCTGACTTCCCTCCTAGTAGCCCAAACAAATAAGTCCTCTAGTCTGAAGGACTTATCAAGGAAATCAACACATGATTTTATGTTTCATCTGAAGGTGGAGTGTCGAGACAAATACGTTTCAATTTTCTAGGGTCTCCTGATGGTGGACCGAGTTTTAAATACTCGATACAAACTATAGGTGCACACAACAAATACCCAGTTTGAGTGAACACATCAAAAGTTTTCTACACATCACGGAAACATTGGCACTACTAAATAGAAATGAAATACTGATGGAACATGAACTAAAAAACCATTGTAATTTTATAGTGATAATAGAAACACATTCAAGTAATTTTAATTTTATGTTTCTTCTTTAAATTTTTTAAAAAGGAATTTATTGTTGGTATTATGTAATTTATTGGTCTTTATCTTGTTTGGAGAGAAACACGTAGGAGGAGAGAGGGAAGAAAGAAAAAAAGGATAAGAAACAACTAGTCTCACACGGATAATAAAACTTATTTTTCCTAATTTAAGTGAAAATGAATTTAAATACTTTTCCCTTTCTTTGAATTCCATGGATTTTCTTAACATCTCGAAGGTTTATTCTTGAAGAACTGATGTCCTATATCATATTCACATACCAAACTTTCTAGACAAATGTCAATTCTTGACTCTATTGCTTTTTGTATTACTCCAATGTCAATGACAAAATGATATGTACAAAGAGAACTCTGGAACATCTAACAAAGTCTTTCTACGTGGACGTACAAGATGGAAGAACAGGGTGGGGTTAAAAACAAACAATGTAATCAACATGAACAAATTCAAAATATTGTAAATGTAACAATATATTTACAATTTGATTCCGGATATTAGTGATGTCGGTACTTTAATTTTCTACGAATGAGGAACCTTCTTTTCAATACTTGTTGGATCTATCGTATAAGTTTTCGTCTCTGTAATGAAACGGTTGTTTCCAGGTAGACCAGTTCCGATATCAAAAAGGTCATCAGTACACACCTACACTCTCAACCTGACACTTCTTTCGACTCGCGGCTTCTTAACTACGGAACCTGACGTCCCTCTAGGTTGGTCAGGGAAGACTTCCTCTAGTCGGAACCCTAAAGAAACCTTCCTGCCTACGATTTCGACTTTGAGGTCATGGAACTGGTGGAGTACGCTTCTCAACTGAGTAACCTTTTCTGAGACTACGACCCTCCCTAACTCCCGTCCTCCTCTTCCCCTGCTGTCTCCTACTCTACCGACCTACCGTAGTGACTGAACTACCTACACTCAGACTCACTTGAGGCCCTCAACCACTACCTGTCCCTCCGGACCGCACGACACTAGGTACCCCAGTGTTTCTCAACCTGTACTGACTCGTTGACTTGACTTGACTTGACTTGACTTGACTTCCGGATATTACCAAATTTAGATCAACACATAAATTGATCTCAAGTCATGAGTGGTACGAAAAAAAAATCGGTACCACAAACGTAGGAACTTAAAATTAAAACTAAGAATAAAATCAACAAATCAAAGGTAGTTATTCATCTTAATAAATCTATTAAGATATCTACCGATAAAGGACAACCCTTACAGAAAACAACATAAATAGGATACATCTGAAGAACCAATCAGTCTGATGAGACCCCTGTACCAAAGAAGTCTTTAGACGTTTGTGACCAGTCAACAGGAGACCACAACTATCCACGGCACCTTCTTAGGTAACGAACGAATTAACAAGAGTCAAAACACGTACTAAAGGACAAAAAGAAAATAAGAGAAATTTAAAAAAAACCGTAGAAGATAAATTGAAATTACAATATCCGTACACCTTTTACTTAAGTTAACTTGGGAATAAAGTGCCATACGGGGTCTTATTTTAGGGTCTTATTAATTTTAAAATTTTATCTTGGGTACATTGATCATCCACTTTTGTAATCACTGGGAGATTAGAAAGATTCTTACCGAAGGGTTATTTTTTGTACTTCTTTACTAGTTACCCAAAAAGACGTAGTTTTTTCTTTTTTTCGAAGTCCATTTTTATTGGTTGTTATTATACACTTAGTTCAATTTCCTTTTTAATGTTGTCCACTTTATAAGTGTTGTTTACTATCTACTATCTATAAACAACATAATACAAAGTGAATACTATTTTGGTCATGACGTTTTTTTTCACCCATATTCCGTATGTCTCCGTAAAGTGTTCACCTTTTTACGCTCTCATCTTCTAAGGATTAATGTATTACATCAATATTTCCACTTGAAAATTCTTTCGCCTTTCTTTAAAGGGATAAAACTTATATCATACAGAGTATACATCAATGGTTACAGTCTAATTTATAGGAAGTACGGTACTTTAAGGTACAAAGACTCTACACACACGGTCTAGAAACAATAGGTAAACAAAATAGGAACTATGTAAATTGTTGTTACATAATACGTAGGACGACAAGTACCACGTACCGAGTCTTACATGGTGTATGAAACGTACACTTTCACTTTCACAATCACCGAGTCACCATAGACTGAGAAACACTGGGGTACCTGACATCTGGTGGTCCGAGGAGACAGGTACCCTAAGAGGTCCGTTCTTATGACCACACCCATCGGTAAGGGAAAAGGTGCCCTAGAAGGGTAGGGTCCCTAACTTGGGCCCAGAGGACGTAACTTCCGTCTAAGAAATGGTAGACTCGGTGGTCCCTTCGGGTGAAACGTACATAACCAGGACTTTATTTACAAATTTATTTAGGGGTCGAAACCCTATATTTTATATAAAAATTGAAAATACGTCTATGTCGATAATTTTACATGTAAAGTTATTACATGTAAATTTATAAATAAAGTCAATAAATAAATTGACTTATTGTCAATATTATAAATAAATTTATAAATAGATAAATTTATAATCCTAAATTTATAAATAAATTTATAAATCTTATTGTCAATATTATTTAAAAATTTTCAATTACAAACAATTGAAAAGTTTATTTTATACTCCTCCAAAACTGAAAAAACATATCTATAAAATTGTATCAAAGAAAAGTTCTAATTTTAAATACCACTAATTCAGGATATCTTAAAACTGTTTACGTAAAAACAATGAACTTTTCTTTCTAAATAACAAAATATCCAAAGGAACCACCGAGTCTACCATTTCGTAGACGGACGTTACACCCTCTGGCCACAAGTTAGGGACCAAATCCTTCTAGGAGACCTCTTCCTTTACCGTTGGGTGAGGTCATGAGAACGGACCTTTTAAGGTACCTGTCTTCTCGGACCATCCGATATCAGGTACCTCAACGTTTCTCAAACATCCAATCAACACATGGATTTAGAGTAAAACGTCTTAAGTTAAAAACAATTGAAATCACTTACTACTACTTGTCTTAACATAAAAACCTGGAACTAAGAATACTCGTCGTTTCTTAAAACAAATGATATATGTACCAAAAAACCTGTAACTACAGTGTTTATAAATTTTAGGAAACTTTTACTAAAATTACACTTTGACCGTATTTTTACGTGTAACATATATACTAACTTCTAATCACTAATAACTAGTAAAAACAATACAATCAAATTTCTTCTTTTGACTTTCAGAATTTATTTTCCCGTATAAGTTTCACTATCTTACTAAAATTTCCGATAAATTGTCGTTTGAAAAAACCTCTTGGTATAACACATTCACCAATCACTATAATTTTAACCATAGTCGAAACCCTATATTTTACATAAAAATTGAAAATACGTCTATTTCGATAATTTTACATGTAAAGTTCATGTAAAGTTCACAGAAAGTTTCATTAAAACTTACTTAAGGTAAACTCTTCACTTCTCAATCCAAACAATCTATAATTAGGTTTATATCATTATCTCGAATAAAATAACTAGACACTAAAAATTTTAATCCTCACTCTTTTCAGTGTCTGCATCAAACAACTGTATAACGTTAGGTATACACACGAAAAGACTATTCCTTCCATATCGTATATGGTAGAGAGGTCTTGTAAATCGTGGTCTAAATACTAAAAAGATTAAACCAAACATCGAACGGTTTCTCGTACACTCACGTATAAACTAGTCTTCGTATAAAACGGAACTTAGTCTACTTCTTATGAATTACTCAGTTACGGTTCTTCGTTACGTCTCTGCTACGTCTGATCGTCTGAATTCTTCGAAATTTTATGGAATTGTACTTTATATTACTTCTATTTCATTACAATGTATTTTCAGGCCAAAAAGTCAAAAAGTACGGGTCGGGGAATTATTTTAAGAAGTGGCATTGATAACCCTCACGATAAAATACAAATAAACTACGTGAAACGTAAAGGTCACTCCACATCTGAATAAAGTTCACATAACAAGAGCAAGAAAACTCATGACTCTTTATGTCCTTAACGTGGAAATCCACGGTTATCGAGACGAGAGATCGTTCGGAAGGAGATTCTCACTCACGATCTCTAATGGTTAAATTTAATTGTAAAAAGAAAAACGAACAAACTATCCTTTTTTAATAGAAACAAAACTAAAAACTAAGAACGGAATAGTCACTTCAATCTTTTAAACAAATAAATAAGACGGTAAATACAAAGAAGGGAATATTTAACGAATAGGAATAAGAAAGGTAAAAAGATAATTCATGAGTTAAGAATGACCAATATTTTAAGAAATAAACAATTTTGGTAATCGTGAAACTACACATATAATGTTTATAAAATGGATCTAAAAACCCCCCCCATAAAATTGAAACGTTACCAAAACCGTATATATTAAATTTTTTACTAATGTCAATTTAGATCATTAGAAATTCAGATACTAAAGTAAGAAACAATTCTAAACTTTCTGGACGTGGTTGGGATTTAATATATTTTAAAAGAAAGAAAACTTTGACACTACATCCTCCCTTATTAGGCTGTTTCGGAAGTATAACGAATCAAATTTATTCAAGATTTCTCAATGGAAACAACCTGACAAACTAAAAAATAAATATTACTGAGTAAATGTTTATACGGCATAGTGACAAAAATGGAATCCAGCCCCTCTTGGGAAGACTTCCCTTCACAGGTCACAAACCACAAGAATGACGAAGACATGACACCTCCCTCATCTCCTTTCTCTCACTCCCCAATCTGGAAAGGTCCATCTGAGAGAAGAGAAGAAGAGATGGACTTTCTGGGAACATGTGTGTTTTTAACGTCTTTACGTGTTAATGAACCAAAGGTCCGAACAGGTGTTATCGTTATTATCACAAAAAGGATGACAATAAATAACATATTTTAAGATCGGTATAAAACTCAATTAACCTCAAAATTCCCATCGAACCTTAGACTTATTTTTTTACCAAAGTTCAAGTTTTGTTCAATGTTTATTTGAAACTTTCTTATCGGATAAACAGCTAACACCGGACGAGCAGTCAGTATAGATTCCTGAGACCTGGTCTTCACCAGATTATCCAGATCCTACTGAGACTTCTCAGGAGTTACTAAGACGTGTAATCTAAATATCATTCTCAACAAAGTATTCAAGACACTTCACTCTCCGTCAGACTGACCACGTTTCTATACAGAAGAGAAATCCTAGAGTTTGTTCTTATGGATTATCTTAAAGGACGTTACTATATTTTATATAGGGTATACTGATAAATGAAGAACTAGTCTCTTTACAAGACATAGAAACGGTAGGTTGTACCATCGGTGATTGGTGTATAACGAGAACTCGTTGTCTTCATACCGATCATACTGACTCCTTGACTTAAAAAATCAATAAATTAAAATTAGTTAAATTTATCGATGTACATCTATTACTGATAATATAATCTTTCGAATCTAGATCTCCAAATAAAACTCACCTCATTTCAGGAGGTAAAGTGGTTTAGTGTCTTAATTGTTCAGTTCAATCACGGATGATCTCTGAAAGAGAGAATAATAGACTAAATTTTTTTTTACGGTATCTTACACATCGAGAATCAACCTCTGACAAATCTTCTTTGGTTGATACTTTTCAAATTTTCTGTTAAAACTCTGTTAGACCCTTTAAACTTGGACCTAGTCTCTAATCCAATAAAAATACCTTAATCACTATTGAAACAATCCACACTATTATCGGTACCCAATATAATAATTTTGGTGTTTTCACTTCAAAGGTCAACCTTATGGCACTATGGATCCCAAACGAAATCTCTTTTTTGATAAACACCCCTTCATCTACTTTGTTCTAACCGGTTACAAGTACCTAGAAATTGATCGATTTCCCGTATACCACAAGTAATATGACAAACATATGAAAACACACACCACCTTACAAAAGTACTATTTGGTAAAACTTAACCCTCTCGAGGAACAAATAGTATTCTAGTCGGGTAAAAGGTTCAAGTAAATGAGTCAGTAATTTACCGTCTCAATCCTAAGTCTAGACAGTAAATCGAGATTCGAGACAAGTACAGGATACTATAGTATGAAACCTGTGTATCAAGAAATAGGACGGACGAGGTACTGGGAACTGTTCAACAGAACGTGTAAAGAGAGAGTACACCTATGTCGTTTAAACCATCGTTTCGACCAGTATATCCAGTCGTCTTCCATCTCAGAAGGTACCGTTCAACCTGACCAACTTTATAATACTTTAGGTCTAAACTTCCGACTTATATTTTTTCATCGAAGCCTCCCTTTGGTCTCCTCATCATCGTCATCACCTAAACTCTCCTATCCTACTTCGTTCCAGTTTTCTTTACACATTATCTATTCTACCTTGGTCCCGTTTCCCGATTCTGGGATTAAACATATCTATCATTCCCATTACTGACGATTAAGAATGACCCTTTGTCGACACACAAAGTTTCCGTCCAATTCACTGAACCGTATATCGGTCAAACTGTAACAAGTAAAACTTTACATGATGATATGGACTATCAGAGATAAATAAATTAGATTTTATTAACATTATCTTATCTTAAAAATGACCTTCCACGACAACTCTAGTAGATTAAGTTGTATAAATAAAGATTCACAATTGTTTATATATAACGTAAAGGTTTCCATCAAGAGTACCTTAATATACGGTATTTCAAATGTCTTAAAGTCAATAATACGAGAGTTCTAAAACTCTATTCATCTATTATCAAAACTAACAAGTTCATTACATTTATAAACCAATTTACCCAACAACTAATTTCATCTCTTCCTATAAAAATAAAGATTTTATTTTAAATAAAATACTTTATATTGAATACTTAACGTAAATGTGAATGCAAAGATCACAGTCCCGACAATTCGTTCTTAAAGAGTGTAGTTATTTACTTGTCGGTGCATCATATGTAAAATATAATAACATTCATAACATTCATAAATATAAAGTACGTCAAGTTTGGTTGATAATTACGTCCTTATTTAATCACTCACCTTACAAACAATATGTCAACGGAGTGATCCTGTACTGATAAATTTCCGTCTCATTTTGTTCTGTAATAACTTATCGTACTATGACCGTAACACTATTAAAAGATTAACATAAATGAACGTGGAGAATACCTGATGAACTCATAAAGATAAACTCAAGGTAAAGACTTAATAAATTAATTTCGATTTTTTTCTTTAACAAAGAGAAGGACATAGGTTTGATAAGATATCAATCTTTGTTGTTCGAGTGTTTTAGTCAAAGACTCAGACTACCGTCTATAATCATAATTATCCATGATAATTCAACGACGACGATGACGACGATTCAGCGCAGTCAGCACAGACTGAGACACACTGGGGTATCTGTCGTCGGGTGGTCCGAGGGGCAGGGACCCTAAGAGGTCCGTTCTTGTGACCTCACCCAACGGTAAAGGAAGAGGTCACGTACTTTCACTTTTCACTTCCACTTGAGCGAGTCAACACAGGTCGAGGAGCGCTGGGGCACCTGACGTCGGATGGTCCGAGGAGATAGGTACGTTAAAGGTCCGTTCTCATGACCTCACCCCTCGGTAACGGAAGAGGTTGATAATTCAATTCTGATGAAATTAGTAAACAAATAAGTAACTAATAAAATAGATAAGTAATTAAATCGTTTGAATTATACACAAGGGTAACTCTTACTTTCATATTTATTCTGTATCGGAGATGGGAATACGACGGGTACAAAATCAACTTATTTGTCTGTATATTCATTTATTAACGAAACGACCTCGTCGGCATTTCTCTATGGGGTACGGGTTCCATTCTCTTGGGTTCATTCTACCATCCACAACGTTCTCCCGTAGTCTCCCGTCTGTGTGACTTTGGTATGAGTGTCTTTTGATCTGTTAGATTAGTGTAATCCTGGTGTCGGAATAGATTGAGTTACTTTGATTCGGTACGGGCACCCCGTTGGGTTCTGCCCGCCCAGTACCACCTCTCCAGACTGTCTCGCACCAGGTAACCTCTTCCCTTACCGTTTGGTGAAGTTATAAGAACGGAACTCTTGGTGTACTTGTCATACTTTTCCGTTTTACTATCCTATGACTTTCTCCTTGAGGGGTCCAGTCATCCACGGGTTATACAATGACCTCTAGTCACCTCTTTATTGAGGTCTTTCTTACTTCCCTACCTCGGTTTCGTTTTTGTTATGGGTCGACACCTACACTGACCACTATCTTCGTTCCAGACTACGACATTCCACGTTATAACGTATCCTTGGACCTTACAGTCCAGGTACTTAGTTCCGTTTAACCTTCACCAGTTTGTTCTCTACTGTTCTCACTTACAACTGTAAGATCCTAAGTCGCTTGATTTTACCTGACCTTACCCACTTAAATTGAGTCTACTGGTAATATAGATGATGACACCCGTCCTTAGGGAGTCTTCTTTACCTCATCGGTAGCACCAGTTATTTTCTCAGGTTTTACGTCATGAACCTACGTTAGAGTTTTTGCTGTCTTACTAGAGACAAGTAAAGGTTCCGTTTGGTAAGTCATAATGCCATTAGGTTCAGATACGGGGTTGGTCATTACGACTTTTTCGACATCAACTTGCCAAGATACTTCTGGATGTTCTGGAAAATCTTGATTGTGGGTTTTTCTACAGGAAAAGTAAGATCCCCTGACCTTACGTTTTCATCCTTCAGTTCTTTGTGGACTTCATTGTCCGTTTAAACCGGAACCTTACGTCTTACTTCGTCCCGTTTCTGGTTGTCTCAAAACGGTTCTTTTACGTGACCAGTATCGTTTGTGGGAAAAGGTTGTTGAGTCCTCTTCTGAGATCTGTACCTGTAGTGGTCTACCAGTTGTGGCTTTAGTCTAACTAATATAAGAGACGTCGGTTTCTACCTCTTCGAGATATGTCAGTTGTTTTTGTTCTGGTCCTCGACTGACACCGAGTCTAGTACTTGAGGAATAATGGTTTAAGTCTGAATTTAACTTCTTTCATCCCTTTTGGCGATCTGGTAAGTCCATACTGGATTTGGTTTAGGGAATACTAATATGTCACCTTCACTCTTTATCTAAATTCCCGGATCTAGACTATCTATCTGACGGACTACTTGATACCTTACTCTAAACACTATAACATGTCCTCAGTCTCTAGTTCTGGTAGGGGTACCTTTTCTTTACCTTTTTTCGTTTTACCGATAGACCCCTCCGGAATGTTTATCGACACGTTTCTTCTCTTCGCTTTTCGTTTCCTCTTTTCCTTTCTATATTCGTAGACTTACGTCTCAAGGTTCTTATCGTTTTTCTCTATTTTTTCGGAAGAAGTCGTTACGTTTCTTTATCTCCTTTTGTTGTCTTACCCTTTCTGATCTCTAGAGAAGTTCTTTTACTCTCTATGGTTCCCTTGTAAAGTACGTTTCTACCCGAGCTATTTCCTATCTTTACCAGACCTGGATTGTCTTCGTCTTCTATAATTCTTCTCCACCGTTCTTATGTGTCTTCTTGACATGTTTTTTCTAGAAGTGCTGGGCCTATTAGTGCTACCACACTAGTGAGTAGATCTCGGTCTGTAGGACCTTAGACTTCAGTTCACCCGGAATCTTTCGTAGTGACACTTGTTTCGATCACCTCCACTACCTTAAGGTCACCTCGAGAAAGTTTAGGACTCTCTACTACGACACTTTCACGACGTGAGTTATACGGTCGTGTAAACCTTTTGAGTCGTCACCGGTGTCCTGACCTTTTCCAGTCAAAAGTAAGGTTAGGGATTCTTTCCGTTACGGTTTCTTACGAGTCTGATAACGTGTTAACGTGAGTAGAGTGTACGATCATTTCATTACAGTTCTAAGAGGTTCGGTCCGAAGTCGTTATGTACTTGACACTTGAAGGACTACAAGTTCGACCCAAATCTTTTCCGTCTCCTTGATCTCTAGTTTAACGGTTGTAGGCGACCTAGCACCTTTTTCGTTCTCTCAAGGTCTTTTTGTAGATAAAGACGAGATAACTGATACGGTTTCGGAAACTGACACACCTAGTGTTATTTGACACCTTTTAAGACTCTCTCTACCCTTATGGTCTGGTGGACTGGACGGAGAACTCTTTAGACATACGTCCGGTCCTTCGTTGTCAAGCTTGACCTGTACCTTGTTGTCTGACCAAGGTTTATCCTTTTCCTCATGCAGTTCCGACATATAACAGTGGGACGAATAAATTGAATATACGTCTCATGTAGTACTCTTTACGACCTGACCTTCTTTGTGTTCGACCTTAGTTCTAACGGTCCTCTTTATAGTTATTGGATTCTATACGTCTACTGTGGTGGGAAGACCGTCTTTCCCTTCTCCATGATTTTTCGGAGAACTACTTTCACTTTCTCCTCTCACTTTTTTAACCGAATTTAGAGTTGTAAGTCTTTTGCTTCTAGTACCGCAGACCAGGGTAGTGAAGTACCCTTTATCTACCCCTTTGTCACCTTTATCACAGTCTGAAATAAAAACCCCCGAGGTTTTAGTGACGTCTACCACTGACTTTGGTACTTTAATTTTCTGCGAATGGGGAACCTTCTTTTCAACACTGGTTGGATCTATCGTATAAGTTTTCGTCTCTGTAATGAAACGGCTGATTCCAGGCAGATCAGTTCCGATACCAAAAGGGTCACCAGCACATACCTACACACTCAACCTGACACTTCTTCCGACTCGTGGTTTCTTAACTACGCAAACTTGACACCACGACCTCTTCTGAGAACTCCCAGGGAACCTGACGTTCCTCTAGGTTGGTCAGGTAAGACTTCCTCTAGTCGGGACCCTAAAGAAACCTCCCTTACTACGATTTCGACTTTGAGGTCATGAAACCGGTGGAGTACACTTCTCAACTGAGTAACCTTTTCTAAAACTACGACCCTCCCTAACCCCCGTCCTCCTCTTCCCCTACTGTCTCCTACTCTACCGACCTACCGTAGTGCCTGAGCTACCTACGCTCAGACTCACTTGAGGTCCTCAACCACGACCTGTCCCTCAGGACCGCACGAAGCTAAGTACCCCAGCGTCTGACCAGATTTATTTATTAACTCACACGACTAACAATAATACCTCCATTTACGTTCCACAGTACCCTTATAATACCTCTTTTCCTAATCGATCTTCTACCCTACCTGAACTCCATGTCTGGCAAAAGTACCTTTTCTTGGAACTTCTTATTTAACTCCACCTAATATAAAGAACAATGTAATTATTACCGTTGACACTTTTAGTCTAAAAATTTCTAGTTATCTGTAATAGAAATAGGAAAATCGACACTTCCATAAAGACGAAGGTAAAAGGGATGACAAACGAAGTCTAGGAAAAAGTATGACGGTGGAAACTAGAGACAACATAGACTAAAATAAGAAACCTAGAACCAACTGTAGACCAGGTAAAATCTACTGACTGGACCGAAAGTCGTAGATGACAATCAGACTGGACCGTGACAGTTTGATGAGACGAAGACCCATTGACAGGAGAGGAATTGAATGACGTCGAAGTTTGTTCTCCTCCAAACAAGTATACTAGACTGGTCCGTAGATCTGAGGACGGGGTCAGTACGAGGTACAGAAGGATGGTTCAAATAAAAAGATTTTAACTCGTAATCTTTTCTTTCCAGACTCTCTTGTGTTCACATTATACCGAGTTCTGGTTTCACGTTCTTCTAACACTCTCCCTATATTATTCAAACCTTTCCGTTCACTTCTGACCTGACATTCTGGGTATTTTTGTATCTAAACCCCAAAATAAAAAATACGGTTTACCATGGGCATTTACCAAAAGTCTTTTTAACACCGTGGTAGTGTAGATATGACATCTTTCTGCTACTATCACAGTACTGACCCGGTATTTCTCCTCTCTAACGTTAGTCCCTCTGGTCAATTTCTTTTCTCTACTACTTCGGAACTTGACTCGTTCTGTCATTACTACCTTTTCTCCTTTATTTAGTCTTTTAAAAGTCTCTACTCTGATTATTCTAAACTCTTGATTAACCTTCAACTTAAACCTCCCTCTCTTTTTATAAGTTCATAAAAGACTTAAAAGATAATACACACTAATTGTCCAATAAAAAGGAAACAGTAATATTAATATTAATTACATTTTTCAATTAATGTAAACATCGATGAACAAATTACCGATAGAAGAGGTAATGTGACTAGAGGTACTCCCGTCCCTGAAACAGAAAGAACGAATAGACATAAGGGATCATGCTCCGTCACAGACCGATATGACTATATAAGTTATCATCAACTGGTTGACTGACCAAAGTAAACAAGTTATGTCGAATAACTGATGGTCCCTGACAACTTTTACTTAAAATTATGGAAATTGATTTTATACTTTATGTACTCCTACTCGTCTTAATCGTTTGTGCATTTTCTAATACAAAACCTGCGTGACTTAACTCTACGGTACTTGTAGATCAACTTCCATACTTTGACAGATTTAAAGTGTTCTCGTTAGAACCATTATCCGTTGAGTCTAAGCCCTACCTTCATTTTGGACTTCGGTACCTTATAAACTTTAATTATCTCATTCTTTTGACTTCGTACTATTACCGACTTCTGTTAAGACCCCTTATTTTTATAAATTCTCTATTCATCTCTCTCTTCCCAATTAATTAATTCCGTTGACTCTTTCTACAGTTTAATATCCTCTTTTTAATCCCTTATCACAACAGTAGTTTCTCTTTATTCCTTTTAGAAAGTTCCTCCTCATACAGAACCCTATGTCATAATACTTTAAACTTGGGGATCCTCTCAAGAACCTTCAGACGTGAAGGACTTGATCAGAGAGGAAAAAAAAAACACGGAGTCTTATACACCGACTTGTGACATTAAATACCAGTTTGATGAAGTTTGACACCGTTGAAAGATAATGGAATATCACGGAAGTCATACTCATAACAAGTCCGTCATTTCGGAATTCTAACAACGGATACTTGACGTTCTCCTTTTCTGGTTTTAAATCTTTCTTCAAAGACGAAAATCTACTTCATATACAGGATGTGATTAAAAGAGAAGTTTAAAAGTACCAGGTAACGAGGAAAGTAAACTTATTTAAAATGAAAAGTCAACACTATTATGAAAATTTCGTTAATTTCTGTTTACCTAAAGATCGGTAATATTTACTAAGAATTACGTATTCCTATATTAACATTGTAAACACTTATATGATCACACACACCATCTTACCCTTTCGACATTAAGAAATTAAACATACCGAAAGACTCAATGATACTTAAAATAAAATTTTTTGTTACTTCTAGTGTTAGGACGAAAATAAGAGGACTAAAAGAAACCTTTTTGTTTAATAAAATAGGTGTCTCCGACAAGTTGTAAGTTAGTTAACCTCTCTTGATTCTCTGTTCTGTTATATTTTTGACAAAAACCTTTATCTTTGTGAACTTCTTAATAAACAGAAGTCTTTAGGGGACGAATACTATATATGCACACACACGGGTGCTTCTAGATAAAGTATCGAGATTTAAATAATTAACATACCCTACGATGAGTAAATCACACTGTGAAAAGAACCATTTATCTGGGTAATTATAACATGACACGAAGGTGATCTACTGGTCATTTAAACCCAATTTTCTAATTAACAACTGTTCTAAATCTTTGATGGATTGCAAAGTTTTTTATGGACTGAACAACGTTAATGTATGTTTCAGCTCTCAGAAAACCAAGAGATTGTTAACATCATTATCTTTGATAGGACCCGTAACCATCAGTCCAACCTAGGTGACTATACAAAACCAGTCCATGACCCTTCAAGAAGTTATTACAATATTAGACGGGTCCACGGTAATCAGGTCGTCCTTCAAAAGTCTCGGACACCCTATATGTACCCCTTTTTCTATGTTTTATTTACCTACCTTATGTATAAATCCTGATCAGTCCGTCTGTCCGTCCCTTTTCGAAACCTTTCTTGTAAACGTAAAAACTAAATCCGTTTAGAATGGACCTCATCATACTTTCATTGAATTAATTCCCCTTAATAAGACTAGTACAAAAAGAACCAAAGAACTATATCTCCAACTAAAACCACTAACCATCTTCTCCACTGTTTTTTCTTTCAAACTTTCATAAACAGTGAGTCAGTAAGGAAACACTGGGGTCCCAGACTGTTTTTTCTTAAGAACGTAAATGAAGAAGACAAACAAAACAAAAATAATCGGTGTAGGTAAAGGAGATTGTTTAGAGTGACAGAAACAACTATAGTATGACAGAAGGTCCGTTGTAAAATTAGAGAGTACTGACTTGTCTTTTCATTCATGACCCGGGGTTTCCTTACTAACATTACTTCGGTTCTAAATTCTGTTCTCCGGAATTCCATTAAATCTCAGTCCACCGGACGTAGTCCGATCTCTCATCTTCACAAAACTACAGATCAGGAACTCAGTACAGACTGAGATCACTGGAGTACCTGCGTCGAGTGGTCCGAGGGGACCAGGTACCCTGAAAGGTCCATTCTTATGACCTCACCCAACGGTAAAGGAAGAGGCCCCCTAGAAGGACTGGGTCTCCAGTTTGGACACAGAGAACGAACTGTCCGTCTAAGAAATTGTGACTCCGAGGTCCCTCCTACTCCGTCAAGCTATCGTAGTGACTGAGTCACCTGTACTTAAACTCACTTGAGACCCTCTCTCACTACCTGTCCCTTCGGACCACACGACGTCAAGTACCACAACGTTTCGAAACCCGTACTGAATGACTGACTTGTTATCGTTGTTGTGGTCCCTTCGGGGGTAATTCAAATTTCTCAAGATTACGAAAACCTTGACTACAAGTTCGACCAAAATCTTTTCCGTCTCCTTGGTCTCTAGTTTAACGGTTGTAGGCGACCTAGCACCTTTTTCGTTCTCTCAAAGTCTTTTTGTAGATAAAGACGAAATAACTGATACGGTTTCGGAAACTGACACACCTAGTGTTATTTGACACCTTTTAAGACTCTCTCTACCCTTATGGTCTGGTGGACTGGACGGAGAACTCTTTAGACATACGTCCGGTCCTTCGTTGTCAAGCTTGACCTGTACCTTGTTGTCTGACCAAGGTTTATCCTTTTCCTCATGCAGTTCCGACATATGACAGGGGGACGAATAAATTGCATATACGTCTCATGTAGTACTCTTTACGACCTGACCTTCTTTGTGTTCGACCTTAGTTCTAACGGTCCTCTTTATAGTTATTGGAGTCTATACGTCTACTGTGGTGGGAATACCGTCTCTCACTTCTCCTCNATTTTTCGGAGAACTACTTTCACTTTCACCTCTCACTTTTTCAACCGAATTTCGAGTTGTAAGTCTTTTACTTCTAGTACCGTAGACCAGGGTAGTGAAGTACCTTTTCTNNTATACGTCTACTGTGGTGGGAAGACCGTCTTTCCCTTCTCCTTGATTTTTCGGAGAACTACTTTCACTTTCACCTCTCACTTTTTCAACCGAATATCGAGTTGTAAGTCTTTTACTTCTAGTACCGTAGACCAGGGTAGTGAAGTACCTTTTCTCTACCTCTTTGTCACCTTTGTCACAGTCTGATAAAAAACCCCCGAGGTTTTAGTGACGTCTACCACTAACGTCGGTACTTTAATTTTCTGCGAATGAGGAACCTTCCTTTCAATACTGGTTGGATCTATCGTATAAGTTTTCGTCTCTGTACTGAAACGGTTGTTTCCAGGCAGATCAGTTCCGATACCAAAAAGGACACCAGTACATATCTACACTCTCAACCTGACACTTCTTCCGACTCACGGCTTCTTAACTACGGAAACTTCACACCACAACCTCTTCTGAGAACTCTCAGGGAACCTGACGTTCCTCTAGGTTGGTCAGGTAAGACTTCCTCTACTCGGGACCCTAAAGAAACCTTCCTTACTACGATTTCGACTTTGAGGTCATGAAACCGGTGGGGTACGCTTCTCAACTGAGTAACCTTTTCTAAAACTACGACCCTCCCCAACCCCCCTCCTCCTCTTCCCCTGTTGTCTCCTACTCTACCGACCTACCGTAGTGACTGAGCTACCTGTACTCAGACTCACTTGAGGCCCTCAACCACTACCTGTCCCTCCGGATCGCACGACGTTAAGTACCCCAGCGTTTCTCAGTCCGTACTGACTCGCTGACTTGTTGTTGTAAAGACCGTCCTTCTAGGTGTAAATAAGTCAAGTCAAGTCAAGTCAGCGAGTCAGTACAGTCACTACGGTAGGTCGGTAGAGTAGGAGACAGTAGGGGAAGAGGAGGACGGGGGTTAGGGAGGGTCGTAGTTTCAGAAAAGGTTACTCAGTTGAGAAGTGTACTCCACCGGTTTCATGACCTCAAAGTCGAAATCGTAGTAAGGGAGGTTTCTTTAGGGTCCCGACTAGAAGAAGTCTTACCCGACCAACCTAGAGGCACGTCAGGTTCCCTGAGAGTTCTCAGAAGAGGTTGTGGTGTGAAGTTTTCGTAGTTAAGAAGCCGTGAGTCGAAAGAAGGGTCAGGTTGAGAGTGTAGATATGTCCTCATGACCTTTTTGGTATCGGAACTGGTCTACCTGGAATCAACCGTTTCATCACAGAGACGAAAACTTATACGATAGATCCAACTAGTATCGAAAGGAAGGTTCCTTATTCTCGGAAAATTAAAGTACCGACGGTAGTGGTAGACGTCACTAAAACCTCGGGGGGTTTTATTTCGGACTGTGACAAAGGTGACAAAGGGGTAGATAAAGGCATTTCAATACCCTGGTCTACGGTACTAGAAGGAAAAGATTTACAACTCGAAATTCGGTTGAAAAAGTGAGAAGAGAAAGTGAAAGTAGTTCTCCGAAAACTCAAGGAGAAGTGAAAGACGGTATTCCCACCACAGTAGACGTATAGACTCCAATAACTATAAAGAGGACCGTTAGAACTAAGGTCGAACACAAAGAAGGTCAGGTCGTAAAGAGTACTACATGAGACGTATATGCAATTTATTCGTCCCCCTGTCATATGTCGGAACTGCATGAGGAAAAGGATAAACCTTGGTCACACAACAAGGTACAGGTCAAGCTTGACAACGAAGGACCGGACGTATGTCTAAAGAGTTCTCCGTCCAGTCCACCAGACCATAAGGGTAGAGAGAGTCTTAAAAGGTGTCAAATAACACTAGGTGTGTCAGTTTCCGAAACCGTATCCGTTATTTCGTCTTTATCTACAAAAAGACCTTGAGAGAACGAAAAAGATACTAGGTCGCCTACAACCGTTAAACTAGAGATCAAGGAGACGGAAAAGATTTTGGTCGAACTTGTAGACCTTAAAGTACCAAGTACATAACGACTTCGGACCGAACGTCTTAGAACTATAATGAAATGATCGTACACTCTACTCACGTTAACACGTCATCAGACTCGTAAGAAACCGTAACGGAAAGAATCCCTAACCTTACTTTTGACTGGAAAAGGTCAGGACACCGGTGACGACTCAAAAGGTTTACACGACCGTATAACTCACGTCGTGAAAGTGTCGTAGTAGAGAGTCCTAAACTTTCTCGAGGTGACCTTAAGGTAGTGGAGGTGATCGCGACAAGCATCACTACGAAAGATTCCGGGTGAACTGAAGTCTAAGGTCCTACAGACCGAGATCTACTCACTAGTGTGGTAGCACTAATAGGCCCAGCACTTCTAGAAAAAACATGTCAAGAAGACACATAAGAACGGTGGAGAAGAATTATAGAAGACGAAGAAAATCCAGGTCTGGTAAAGACAGGAAATAGCTCGGATAGAAATGTACTTTACAAGGGAACCATAGAGGGTAAAAGAACTTCTCTAGAGATCAGAAAGGGTAAGACATCAAAAGGACATAAAGAAACGTAACTAACGACTTCTTCCGAAAGAATAGAGAAGAACGATAACAAACCTTTAGAGGTAAGTCTACGAATATAGAAAGGAAAAGAGGAAACGAAAAGCGAAGAGAAGAAACGTATCGATAAACATTCCGGAGGGGTCTTTCGGTAAAACGAAAAAACGTTAAGAAAAGGTACCCTACCAGAACTAGGGACAGAGGTCATGTCACAGTGTTAGGAGTAAGGTATCAAGTAGTCCGTGAGATTGTCTAGATCCGGGAATTTAGATGGAGTGAAGGTGACATATTAGTATTCCCTAAACTAAATCCAGTATGGACTTACCAGATCGCCAAAAGGGATGAAAGAAGTTAAATTCAGACTGTCTTACAACAGGTGACCTCTTCCCGTACCGTTTGGTGAAGTCATAAGAACGCAACTCTTGGGGTACTTGTCATACTTTTCCGTTTTACTATCCTATGACTTTCTCCTTGAGGGGTCCAGTCATCCACGGGTTATACGACGACCTCTAGTCACCTCTTTATTGAGGTCTTTCTTACTTCCCTACCTCGGTTTCGTCTCTGTTATGGGTCGACGCCTACACTGACCGGTATCTTTGTTTCAGGCTACGACATTCCACGTTATAACGTATCCTTGGACCTTACAGTCCAGGTACTTAGTTCCGTTTAACCTTCACCAGTTTGTCCTCTACCGTTCTCACTTGCAGTTGTAAGATCCCTAGTCGCTTGATTTTACGTGACCTTACCCACTTAAATTGAGTCTACTGGTAATATAGATGATGACACCCGTCCTTAGGGAGTCTTCTTTACCTCATCGGTAGTGCCAGTTGTTTTCTCAGGCTTTACGTCATGAACCTACGTTAGAGTTTTTGCTGTCTTACTAGAGACAAGCAAAGGTTCCGTTTGGTAAGTTATAGTGCCATTAGGTTCAGATACGGGGTTGGTCATTACGACTTCTTCGACTTCAACTTGTCAAGATACTTCTGGATGTTCTGGAAAATCTTGATTGTGGGTTTTATACAGAAAAAGTAATATCCCCTGTCCTTACGTTTTTATCCTTCAGTTCTTTGTGGACCTCATTGTCCGTTTAAACCGGAACCTTACGTCTTACTTCGTCCCGTTACTGATTATCTCAAAACGGTTCTTTTACGTGACCAGTATCGTTTGTGGGAGGAGGTTGTTGTGTTCTCTTTTGGGATGTGTACCTGCAGTAGTCTACCAGTTGTGGCTTTAGTCTAACTAATATAAGAAACGTCGGTTTCTACCTCTTCGAGATATGCCAGTTGTTTTTGTTCTGGAACTCGACTGACATCGATTTTAGTACTTGAGGAATAACGGTATAAATAATGACACTTATATAAACTTTAGAATACTTGAACATGAGAATTTAGAAGTTTTATAAACAATTTAATCATTTTACTATTTTAATGTAAATCGTTCTACCCCAAGTCATTGAGATCGTACCTGGGTCCACATTTCCTATATGGTAGGATCTCGGAAAAAGGAACTCTCCAGTGTAGTGGTGGAAAAAAAAAAAAAAACCAAATAAGAAGTTGAACCACACTTTTCTTAACATTAAACTCCCATAGCACCTTTGAGGATTCTACCTGTATCTACCGACGGCAGGACACTAGGACGGTGTAGGACAATAGGACGGTCGTCCCCGGTGACTCTTCCACGGTACCATGTATTTACAAGAGAAACCCGTAAAGGACTAAAAGAGAAGTATAAATTCGTAGTCGATACACACGGACAACGTTCCAACGTTTAATCTGATATAAAGAAAACCTTCGACATGTAAAAACGAAGTAAATACTTATAAGGAAAAATGATAATCTTCAACCTCCATCTTAGACATCTCGGATCATATTGGGATTTAATGAAAAATTTTGTTATTTACCAACGAAATTTTTGTGTCATAGATGAAAAACGAAATAAGGAGAACATAGACACCTACGAAAAGATCATATAGGTCTTCTACTTTATGAAAACCGTACAAACATGTTTCGTAATAGTTAATTTATAATAATAAATTTTAAACTCTAAACAAACCATTCTAGTTTTAAACTTCGATAGATGACTCTTAATGTTAATCTCATCTTATATCTTTAATTATTGGATATTAAATTTATAAAAACAATAGTTTCGACTAATACAAAATTTCCCGAAGAATTTGACGATGTAAATCAACTTGTGTTAGGAATAATCAATTCGATTAATCAAGTTGTAGCCCTAAAAGGAAATGAATTTTATAGACACTTGTCATGTCTTTTACGGATTGTAGGAGAAAACCAGAGTCCAAACTTTCTTCCGTATATTTACTTTTTTATTACGACTTAATAGTAGATTTTTAATAAGTCAGTGTGATATGGGGGTTTCCTGGTTTGTCTACTTTTATTTAAATTCGATTGAACCCGTTTTAAGGGTCTCTACGGTTGTTTACATAGAACGAAATGTCAATCACAATGTCACAATAAACGAGTCAGGACAGGCTAAGAAACCCAGGGACACCTGACATCGGACGGTCCGAAGAGTCAGGTACCTTAAGAGGTCCGTTCTTATGACCTTACCCATCGGTAAGGAAAGAGGTCCCCTAGAAGGACTGGGTCCCTAGCTTGGATCCAGAGGACGTAACAACCGTCTAATAACAGACTAGGTGGTCCCTTTGGGATCTGTTTTTATTTTTAATTTTTTTTTTCTTTTTTCTTTCGTTTATGATTACTGATATATTTATAATATGAATTCTCTTTAAAACAAAAGAAGAAACGAATCCCATCAGAGAAGACAGAATTCCTAGTATACAAAAATATTGGGTCTTAAGACTAATACTTCACATTAATGTGTGTGTAAGTGTGTCTCATTTCGATAAATTTTTTTATCAGACTTTCTAGGGTCAACGGGTGACCTATCGGAGTATAATATCAGAGTCGAGGATCCACCATGACCAAGATGAAAGAACGGGACGGTGAAGTCGGATTAAAATTTTTGAAATTTAACGGGAATGTAAAATATTTTACGTCTCAAAGTGGTAATTTGTACTACAATGCACTTCTTAAAAAAATGTACGTAAAATGACCCAATTCCTTCTGGAGAGATAAGGACACAACCATTCTCAAAATTTAGTAGTCACCCATAACTTAAAACGTTTGTGAAAAAGACATAGATAACTTTTTACCATAAAAAAAAGAGAAAATAAGTCAGTACACCGTTTAATTTAACTAACTTAAAACTTACAATTTGATCGAAACGTAAAAACACTATTTGGGGTGAATAGTACAGAATTGTAAGAATATATAACGCTCTTAGTCAAACGAGTTTAAAACAATTCCTGAAAACACAAATACAAGCACTTGCTATAACTAAATATCAAAAGTACTTAAAGGAAACAGACCAAAACGATAGTTCTATTAAGACAGGAGTATTTTAGTCATCTGTTCACAAATATGAAAAACAGAAAAACATTTCTAAAACACACCTCAACCATAATAAAGAAGGAATTTATAAAATATCTCAACTAGTCACTTCGGTAGACCCGGACCGCAAAGAAACATTCTTCCGAAATTTGATATCAGTTGAAGAAATTTCTATCTCTCGATAAATCTCATAAATAAAAAATCACTCGAAATTATTGAACAATAAAGTACCTTAAATAGATGAAGACTTAACATTTTAAAAACCACACGTCAACAAATCTTGTAAAAGAACAATACGAAAAATACAGGTATTCTAAAAATTACTATCATGGAAAAGTAAAGACCAAAACTACTAAAAACAAGAAAAAAAAAAAAAATTAAAGTGATCTCCAAGTAATCAAAAATTTTTAGAAAAGTTTATTAGTCCAAAAAACCCGGACAAAAGGGAGACTAAACAGACAAAGGAGAATGTAACTAAAACGAGAGTAGAAATAATAAAGGAATGAAAATAAACGAAACCCAGAGGAAACGAAAAAATTTTCAACTTTGAATCCAGTAATTAAGACTTACCAAGAAAAAATTATATTAGTGGATTTCGATATCAAAAGGGAGATTTGTGACTAAACCGACTTAGGGTGTTTAAAATGAAACGACATAAAAGGACTTTTTACTCTATAACATTTTATGTTTTTTTTTTGACACTTAAAAATTTTAAACTGGGTACCTAATAGATTTTCACACAACCAAACTAAAGTCTTTTAAATCTCAAAAGGATCTATAGAATAACCGTCATCAAAGATTAAATAAGTGTAACACCAACCTCTATGACACATACCAAAATCGGTAAAATTTAAATAACTCTGCACGTATCGGTTCGTATATGGGATAGTACCATTTACATGGTAGACAAGAATGTTTCTCATAAAATGTTAAACTCCCTGTACGATAAGATTTTTAAATTCCATTTAGTATTTAGGAGATACAGAACTGATTTTATAACAAATCAAAAAGATGTTCAACGATTCTTTCTCAGAGAAATGATACCAATACCTAAACAGACAAAGAAGAAAATTAAGACAGTTAAAATCCGAGACAGTAAAAATTAATTGTAAAAATTAGTATTTATATATACACGGATTACTGAGATAAACTTTTTAACTCAGAAAATAGTAATGTCTCATAGGGAAACATAAAAGTCACTATAGAATACCCAAAGGGACCACCGAGTCTCCAATTTCACAGACGGACGTTACACCCTCTGGACCCAAGCTAGGGATCCAGTCCTTCTAGGGGACCTCTTCCTTTACCGTTGGGTGAGGTCATAAGAACGGATCTCTTAGGGTACCTGTCTCCTCGGACCTCCCGATGTCAGGTACCCCAGCGTTTTTCAGCCTGTACTGACTCACTAAAGTGAAAGTGAAAGAAATAGAATATCAAATAAAAGAGACTATGATAGTTATTATATATATGGTATATAGATGAGATCGGATGTACAAATAACAAATATACTAGAAAGAAAAAGATGGATAAAAAGAGAACATCTGTTTCTGACGAAAAAGAAAAATTTTAGGTAACACTTATAAAGACGGAAAATTAACTTCACGAATCATATAATTGTAAATTGCATTATTAATTATACTAACTAAATTCAGACAGTGAAAAGGATAATAGACTGAAAACCGATAACAACAAGGAGAAAGGAGAACAAATTAAAGAAAACCTACTTAAAAATATCAAATTAAAATTAAAGAAATAACTGAAAACCCTATTTGGAGAAACGTACCAAAATACTTACTAATACATAATTTCATACGTAAGTATTGAATAACGTTAGATTAATCTCAATTACAACACAGATGTATTTTACATCTTTAGAACGTCTATATATAACTACGTAGGTAAATAGTGTAGGGAGTGAAATATAATATAATTCCTATACAACATAGATTTATGCAACATTTGGAGTGTATTGTTTTAATATTAAAAACGAAATTTGACAGTGTCCATAAAACATTTATATGTCATTTTAATCAGAAATTATAAATGGGTTTGTGAATGGTAAAGGTCACGAAAAATAAGTAAGGAGTTCTAAACTTAAGTGATAACATAGTAACCCCGAAGGGACCACCACGTCTCCAATTTCGCAGACGGACGTTACACCCTCTGGACCCAAGTTAGGGGTCCAGCCCTTCTAGGGGACCTCTTCCTTTACCGTTGGGTGAGGTCATAAGAACGGACCTCTTAGGGTACCTGTCTCCTCGAACCACCCGATGTCAGGTACCCAACGTTTCTCAACCTGTGCCGACCAGGACCGTGTACGCGAGTCATCAACACCGAGTGTCTAAGATCTCGTGACTGAGTCATCAACACCACGTGGCTGAATCAACGAGACTCCGTACACCCTAGAAGGACCTGGTTCATAGTTTGACCACAGGGAAACGTAACGTTCCACCTAAGAATTGGTGACCTGGTGGTCCTTTCGGGATAAAAAAGAAAAATCGAACTCCTTTCAGACAGTAAAGACAGTACACTAGACTACTGTTACTTAAGGGAATCAAAAGGAAATAGTCTTTTATAGAAATAAAATAGACATAAGAAAAAAATTTTTTCAATACATAAAAACGGACGCGACCCAGAGGTAATAGCGCGTGTCCGAAGGAGATCAACACCGTCCGCCCCGGATGAGAAGGAACGTCACACACCCGAAGAACAACACCCCCAAAGAGGACAACGTGTCGCGTCTCGTGTCCGTGACCCCGTGTACTCGAAGTCATCAACGTGGAGAGTCCGGGACCTCGAGCCATCAACACCGTGTACCCGACTCAACGGGACGTCGTACACCTTAGAAGGACCTGGTCCCTAGTTTGGGCACAGAGGACATAACAGTTCCGTCTGAGAGTTGGTGACCTGGTGGTCCCTTTAGGAAGTGGATATAAGAACTTCCTATAAAAGTGTTCTACATCCAAAGAAATTTCTACAATAGAATGAGGGATGTAACAAAGACTTTTTATCTATTAAAATTACAACAAAAGAACATACATTAAACAACAAAAAGAGACCGATTAAAATTATAAAAGAGAAATAAAAACCGAAAGCAGTCAACTAACATTACACGAACCCACACACAAATAAACGTAAATAATGTAACACTAAAAAGATTTGAAGGACTTGGTCATTTAAATAAAGAAAGTGACTTAAACTCTGTAAAAGACACTCCAAATGAGTAAAAAAAGAGACAATAGAGGTCAAAAGATAATTAGAGTAGTTAACTTAAAATAGTGTTTATGTAAATAAATAAAAAAAATCAAGACAATAAAGATACACCATAAAAAACAAACCAACCAAAAAATAAACAAAAACAAAAAAACGTAAAGGAGAAAGAGACTACTTTATAAGGTAGTAAAATTGATTATACTCGTATACAAAGAAATGGAATGACTTGTAGAATATTACTAAAGAAATTTCAGTACCAAATTATAACGACTGTAGATCAAGTTGAACAGAGTCGTCTAACTCAGTGTACAAGGACAAGTAGGATACAACTTATTAAGAACTCACATAGAACCTATAAAATTGACAATACGAAACTTTCGAGTTGTAGAACAATGTAAGAAGGTTTCTCACAACTATAAAAGAAAATCGTAAGTTAATTGAACCTAAGTTTAACGTTTAATAGTACAGATATCACCCGTCCCTGACTCTAGAACCAAGTCAAGAAATATGGAATCGAGGTTCGACGAAAGTCAAACAAGGTGTGTAAGTACCAAGTTCTCAGTCAGTCCCTGAATCCGACTCAAATTTGTATCTTAAAGTCCAAGAAAAAGAAATAAAGAGAAGAAAAACCCAAAGGAAGAGTAAGAGGTCGTGGAAACCAACGAGGTCCGAAAAAGAGGGACAAAGAGGTCCACTATATTGAAAATCGACTGACGGGAGGGAGTCAAGGAAACGATGGTGATAACGGTGACGTCGACGAAGATCTTTTCTTTTGTTTGTTTGTTTGTTTGTTTTTTGTTTTTGTTTTTGTTTTTTGTCCTGTTTTGTTCCGTGAATCCCTTTCTGTCGTTCTTTGTTCAGTGAACGAGGTCTACAACTGAGGGGCGGTTTTAGACAGAAGGAATCAACCCAGAGGTTTTGGGAGTTTATCCAAAAGTGGGATCTTACACATAGACAATAAATCTCCTCTTAACCAGACAATCCGTGAGGAGAAATGAAAATTTGTGGACCTGTAGGAAACAAGATAGTTGTTTCAAACTCAGAGAATCAGACTCAGACTCAGAGAGTCTTATAAGTCAAAGAGGAGTTACCTGAGTAAGGTAAATTGATTGTACATTTGATTATCGAGTCAACCATTTCTTATGTGACATTACGTCCTCTGGGGACAAGCTAAGGACCCAGACCTTCTAGGGGACCTCTTCCCTATTCGATGGGTGAGGTCACAAGAACCCGAAGGGAACACCGAATCGGCCATTTCTTAGGCGGACGTTACACCCTCTGGACCCAAGCTAGGGACCCAACTCTTCTAGGGGACCTCTTCCCCGATGGATATTGAGGTCATAAGACCGGACCTCTTAAGGTACCTGATATGACCTTTTCCGCTACCGTAGGGTGAGGTCATGAGAACGGACCTTTTAGAGTACCTGTCTTTTCGGACCATTCGATGTCAGATACCCCAGCGCTTCTCAGCCTGCGCTGACTCGTTGGAGTGAAAGTGAAAAGTAAAAGTACGTAACCTCTTCCTTTACCGTTGGGTGAGGTCACAAGAACGGACCTCTTAGGGTCCCTACCGTCTCGGACCACCCGACAGTAGATACCCCAGCGTGTCTCAACCTGTGCTGACTTCGTTGAATCGTCATCGTCGTCGTATGACAGGAACCCCAACGTTTCACAGCCTGTACTGAAACTGAAGTGATTTGGGTTAAAATCTAAGCGTATATATATATAAAATTTCGAGAGTGAACGTGTAACCATAGGAGATTTCGATTGACATACAATAGAAACAAAAAGATACAGTAAAGAATATTCCCAATAGATAAAAAGTATGAATCTAAAGGAGTGGTGTCCAAATATAGAGAGAAATACCAAAACACAAAAGAAAATCACATGAAAACTATAAAGAGAGAATTTTCTGTAGTCACTGTTGAGTACTTAAGTCTTAAGGAGAAGTCTGATAGGAAGCAAAAAGACCGACAACTGGTACCAGACGATCTTAGAAAAGGAAGACACTGAAGGTACATGAAAAGCTGAGATAAAAAGAAGAAATGGATACTTCAAGAGTAACGGTCGAAGAAGCAGGAGAGAGAGAGAGACTTTATACCATAAGGAGTTCCAAAAAGGAACCGGAAGAAAAAGGTAATCTTTAGAATAGACGATGATGACCTCAATAAGGTCAATAATGATAATACGACTACTGAGTTTAGGTTTCATATAAGTTCGACATTTCAATATAGTCGAGTCAATGCAGCGAGTCAGCACAGGTTGAGAAACGCTGGGGTACTTAACGTCGTGCGGTCCGGAGGGACAGGTAGTGGTTGAGGACCTCAAGTGAGTCCGAGTGCAGGTAGCTCAGGCACTACGGTAGGTCGGTAGAGTAGGAGACAGTAGGGGAAGAGGAGGACGGGGGTTAGGGAGGATCGTAGTCTCAGAAAAGGTCACTCAGTTGAGAAGTGTACTCCACCGGTCTGATGACCTCAAAGTCGAAGTCGTAGTAAGAGAGGTTTCTTTAGGGTCCCAACTAGAGGAAGTCTTACCTGACCAACCTAGAGGAACGTCAGGTTCCCTGAGAGTTCTCAGAAGAGGTTGTGGTGTCAAGTTTTCGTAGTTACGAAGCGACGAGTCGAAAGAAGTGTCAGGTTGAGAGTGTAGGTATGTACTGGTGACCTTTTTGGTATCGGAACTGATCTGTTTGGAATCAGCCGTTTCATTACAGAGACGAAAACTTATATGATAGATCCAACCAGTATTGAAAAGAAGGTTCCTCATNAGTTCTCAGAAGAGGTTGTGGTGTGAAGTTTTCGTAGTTACGAAGCGACGAGTCGAAAGAAGTGTCAGGTTGAGAGTGTAGGTATGTACTGGTGAACTTTTTGGTATCGGAACTGATCTGTTTGGAATCAGCCGTTTCATTACAGAGACGAAAACTTATATGATAGATCCAACCAGTATTGAAAAGAAGGTTCCTCATTCGCAGAAAATTAAAGTACCGACGTCAGTAGTAGACGTCACTAAAACTTCGGGGGGTTTTATTTCCGACGGTGACAAAGGTGACAAAGGGGTAGATAAAGGGTACTTCACTACCCTGGTCTACGGTATTAGAAGCGAAAGATTTACAACTCGAAACTCGGTTGAAAAAGTGAGAGGTGAAAGTGAAAGTAGTTCTCGAAAAATCAAGGAGAAGTGAAAGACGGTATTCCCACCACAGTAGACGTATAGACTTCAATAACTATAAAGAGGACCTTTAGAACTAAGATCGAACACGAAGAAGGTCGGGTCGCAAAGAGTACTACATGAGGCGTATATTCAATTTACTCGTCCCCCTGTCATATGTCGGAACTACATGAGGAAAAGGATAAACCTTGGTCAGACAACAAGGTACAGGTCAAGATTGAAAACGAAGGACTGGACGTATATCCAAAGAGTTCTCCGTCCAATCCACCAGACCATAAGGGTAGAGAAAGTCTTAAAAGGCGTTAAATAACACTAGGTGTGTCAGTTTCCGAAACCGTATCAGTTATTTCGTCTTTATCTATAAAAAGACCTTGAGAGAACGAAAAAGGTACTAGGTCGTCTACAACCGTTAAACTAGAGACCAAGGAGACGGAAAAGATTTTGGTCGAACTTGTAGTCCCTCAAGTGCTAACTGCATAACGACTTCGGACCGAACCTCTTAAAACTCGTAATGAAATGACCGTACACTCTACTCACGTTAACACGTCATCAAACTCGTAAGAAACCGTAACGGAAAGAAACCCTAACCTTACTTTTGACTGGAAAAGGTCAGGACACCGGTGACGACTCAAAAGGTTTAAAGGACCGTATAACTCACATCGTGAAAGTGTCGTAGTAGAAAGTCCTAAACTTTATCGAGGTGACCTTACGGTAGTGGAGGTGATCGCGACAAGCATCACTACGAAAGATTCCGGGTGAACTGAAGTGTAAGGTCCTACAGACCGAGATCTAATCTCTAGTGTGGTAGTACTAATAGACCCAGCACTTCTAGAAAAAACATGTCAAGATATGTACCCGTCTTAAGACCGAGACTTAGAATGATTGTCACTAAAATCCGTTCTACACATCGGTCCTAGAAATCCTGGGAGAAACATATATGATTATTATGGAATATAGTATGAGTCAGTGAAGTCAACATAGACTGAGACGTTAGGGTACCTGACATCGGGAGGTTAGAGGAGACAGGTACCCTAAGAGGTCCGTTCCCATGACCGCACCCAACGGTAAGGGAGGAGGTTCCCTAGAAGGGCCGGGTCCCTAGTTTGACCGTAGTAGACGCAAAGGACGTAATTTTCGTCTAAGAAATGGCGAGTCGGTGCCCCCTTCGGGATATTCAAAGGTATAGTGTAACCGTGCGTATCAAATATCATATGTATATTAAACCAATTATGAGTTTACAACCACGTACACACGTACGATTCAGAGAAGTCAGTACAGACTGAGAAACGTTGGGATACGTGACATCGGGTAGTCCGAGGAGACAGGTACCCTAAGAGGTCCGGTTCCTATGACCTCACTTAACGGCATGGGAGGAGATCCCCTAGAAGGGTTGAGTCCCTATCTTGGGTGCAGAGAATACAGAGAACGTAACCGTCCACCCAAGAAATGGTGATCACGGTGGACCCTTCGGCAGTCTACAATCATTGTTAATAGTTTCAGTACTTATGTCAGGAGTAGGGAGAAGTCTGAAAACGGCATGTTTAAGTCACATAATTACTTTGGTCTACAGAATTTAGTCGTAGAGGTTTTATCGTAGACGACGACCACAGGGAAAATAATAATTACTGTGGTAGTAGAAGGGTCAATAAAACCGTGTTTTGTAACCACAGTAGATAGTCTACCCGAACCAAAACCGGGGAAGGTAAGTGATCATTAAACGGATCTGTTTATTTATGACAGAAGTATGTGGAGAGAATAAATAAGGGAAAAGGGGTTATGAGGAAGATTGGTAAAAAGTAAATTTTTTTTTTTTTGTTTTTTGGAGAATACATAAGTCGTATCCTTTACCGTTGGGTGAGCTCATAAGAACGGACCTTTTAAAGGTGTCTGTCTCTCCGGACCATCCAATGTCATGTACCACAGTGTTTCTCAGCCTGTGTTGACTCTTACATGTAAATACAGAAGAAAACAAGTAGTATAAAACAAATCTATTCGAAGATTGAAAGAGTAGGTCAGAAGAGAGAAATTAAAAAGTAAATAAGAAGTCAAACAAAGACCTAATAAGAAAACTTTCGTTTCGAGTTTAGTACAATGAGATGGTGTACCTATTAGTAGTGGTAGTAGTAGTAGATTACAATAAAAGAATACAAGATTCGTTATAGGATTTACAAAATATACTATAAAGTAAATCAGGAAGGTTGTCGAGACATTTGGTCCATAATTTGAAAAGTAAAGAACTTGTTTACTTCTTTGACTTGGAATTCTCTCGAACTAATCGAACACTACAGTGGGTCGATTATTTACCACGTCAGTTCAACGTTCGGGTCCGTCTCACTGAGGTTTCAGACACGAGGATTAAACCATCTGATGTGACAAAGTGTCAACAAAGGAATACTGGTTACGGATAGTTTACCCGAAGGAACCACCGAGTCTACCATTTATTAGACGAACGTTACACCCTCTGCACCCAAGCTAGAGAGCTAGTCTTTCCAGGGGACCTCTATCAAAGTCAAGATATGAAGTCAGGAGACGTTAGACTGAAAATCTGATTGTTAAGACAGGATAAAGTCTAGAGAATATACTATAAAGTGTTGTTTGTCCCACTGAACGATTTGACCGGTACTTGAAGTAAAAGAATACGGAATCTAGAATGGTAGAAAAGACGGAGATTATTAGGTACGGAGTAAAGATGGTCACCCTTAGTAAGTAATAAGTACGATTTACTGTGGAAAATTTGACTCTGAAGGACGTAGGAAAACCCCAAGTCAATCCTGACTCCACACACAGACACTAGGGTCTTTGCAACACATGAAGAGTGTGTCCGCAACGTTGTCAAACTACACACAATATCAGGGAACACCTTCACTGAACCCCCAAATAGTAAGTACAAAAATAAAAATTTAAATTGAATTAAATAACAAAATCCATATGAGACACAAGTCCATTATAAATAACTTACTTATTTTCAAACACTAATATCTGAAGTTATTAAATCCTAATAACCGAACCTAAAGACTTCATATACTCGAACTCTCCGGTTTACACAATTAAATTACTCTAGTGGAAAAATTTTCCTGACTCTGGAAATAGTTATAAGTATGCAATTTTATAAACGGAAACTCAACCCAAAACTAAAAGTACCCCCGTCAAAAACTTTACCCCTGAAATTCTGATCAATGGTACGACCCGGTACCATTTCACTCCCGAGGTTCGTAGGGTCACTTATTTTTATGAGTATATCGATTACGATCCTTGATATCGTCACCAAGGTTTTATTCGGGTCAAGTGTCTCTGAACTCGTATATTTATATTATTACCGTTTTAAAGTAACAATTTCTCTAAACCAATTTGTAATCTGACTACACCAATTAGTAAATTCTACAAGGTATTATCTCCTTAAAATTCGGTTTTAAATTATTCAATTTAAATTACTAAATTATTGTGGAATACAAGACTACCACTTTCCTCTGATAAGAATGTGTCCCTACCCAATCTGTTTCTAAGTCTTCTTTCTATGGGACTACTCACGTTTCCACCGATATCTTGGTGGTTGGTTACCATCAATATCTCCCCACTAAATAAGGAAGACCCATACACACAACACTAGGGGAAAACTTATGACTATCGGTAGAGAATAGCTTAATAAGTCCGTCTAGAATTTATAAAGTCGGTACATGTATCAGAGACAAAAGAGAGACGGAGAAGAAAGAGAAAGATGTACTTTCAAAACTCCTGATCTAAAACCGTTTTTATATTAACCTCTTATCTATGTATTTCGAACAAACACAACAAAACGAATCAGAATTAGATCAAAAGTGAAAAATTAAAATAATCAAAAAATAGTATTAAACAGAAGAGAGAAAAGAGAGAAGTAGACAGGGGAAAGGAGAAGCCTAAGGAAAAGAGAGAAAAACGGAAGTGGTGTAAGAGAAAAAAAAAGTTAAAAAATTGGACCAATAAAGAACCCTTAAATAAATCACGGAAAACAAGTTCCTCCAGTTGTGTGAAGATAGTTATGATAATAAAATACGATTTCTGTTTATATTATAAGTCAAGTCAAGTCAGCGAGTCAGCACAGGCTGAGAAACGCTGGGGCACTTAGTGTCCTGCGGTCCGGAGGGACAGGTAGTGGTTGAGGGCCTCCAGTGAGTCTGAGTGTAGGTAGTTCAGGCACTACGGTAGGTCGGTAGAGTAGGAGTCAGCAGGGGAAGAAGAGGACGGGGGTTAGGGAGGGTCGTAGCCTCAGAAATGGTTACTCAGTTGAGAAGTGTACTCCACCGGTTTCATGACCTCAAAGTCGAAATCGTAGTAAGGAAGGTTTCTTAAGGGTCCCAACTAGAGGAAGTCTTACCTGACCAACCTAGAGGAAAGTCAGGTTCCCTGAGAGTTCTCAGAAGAGGTTGTGGTGTCAAGTTTTCGTAGTTAAGAAGTCACGAGTCGGAAGAAGTGTCAGGTTGAGAGTGTAGGTATGTACTCGTGTCCTTTTTGGTATCGGAACTGATCTGTCTGGAATCAGTCGTTTCAGTACAGAGACGAAAACTTATACGATAGATCCAACCAGTATTGAAAAGAAGGTTCCTCATTCGCAGAAAATTAAAGTACTGACGTCAGTGGTAGACGTCACTAAAATTAGATTATAATTTGTTTTCATTTTCCGTGGTTTTGGATGCAAGGATTTTTGGTTATAAGGACGTCAAAAACTCGATGTTACTCAAAACCTTAAGTCTAAACCCCCTAAAATCTTTTGATCGTATTAAAACATTCACGTTTAAGGAATAATACAATGTAAGGGCCACCACAGACTTACTTCAGGTAGAGGTTACCGTCTAAGAGACCGACTAGGGTCCCGTCCACCAACTCACGAAACCAGAAAAGACCCGGAAGTCTAAAGTAGTACAACCGACATTCTGACTCAAACTGGGAAACAATAAATAACAACATTTACTAAAAGACAAGTGAAAGAACGTTCACTTAACGAACTCAATTTTCAACTCTAAGCACTGTGTTCAAATTTAGGTACAAAAAAATTCACTTTAAGTAAATAGTTCTTTGACTTTAGTAATTAATGCAACACCGAGGAATAGAAAAAATACTACGTGCATAACGACACCCACATTACGAGATTTTGTAGACGAGTTATCAGGCAATATCACCGTGTTCTTACGAAAATGTACTTCCGTTATTTCATCGTCTACGAAGAGTTACTTTTGAAGGGTTAAGTAAATCCTTTGTTCAGTCAAGACCTAAACCAAAAAGAAGGTTCACACCGTTGACACGTCCGTTTACAAATATTTCTCCAATCTTGACTGTTTAGATCAGGGAGACATATTAAAAAATCCCACAACGTTCAATCAGATTTCCGGAATAGATTATCGTGAAATTATTTTAATCGTAAAAGGAATGATACGTTTATAAATAGACGGTCTTTTTATGTAATTAAGTCATAATGATCGAATTCGAAGAAAATAAAAGAGGAAACCTTTGAAGAAAACATAGAACTAAATAGTAATTGTAAGTCAAGTCAGAGAGTCAGTACAGGTCGAGAAACGCTGGGGTATTTAGCGTCGTGCGGTCCGGAGGGACAGGTAGTGGTTGAGGACCTCAGGTGGGTTTGGGTACAGGTAGCTCAGCCACTACGGTAAGTCGGTAGAGTAGGAGACAGCAGGGGAAGAGGAGGACGGGAGTTAGAAAGGGTCGTAGTCCCAGAAAAGTTTACAGTCGAGAAGTATTGTCCACCGGTTTCATAACCTCAAAGTGGAAGTTGCAGTCAGGAAGATTACTTGTGGGTCCTGACTAGAGGAAATTCTACCTGACCAACCTACAGAAACGTCAAGTTCCCTGAGAGTTCTCAGAAGAGGTTGTGGTGTCAAGTTTTCGTAGTTAAGAAGCCGCGAGTCGGAAGAAGTGTCAGGTTGAGAGTGTAGGTATGTACTGGACAGTACATACTACGAAAACTTTACACCACAACCTCTTCTGAGAACTCTCAGGGAACTTGACGTTCCTCTAGGTTGGTCAGGTAAGACTTCCTCTAGTTGGGACCCTAAAGAAACCTTCCTTACTACGATTTCGACTTTGAGGTCATGAAACCGGTGGAGTNGTCAGGAAGATTACTTGTGGGTCCTGACTAGAGGAAGTCTTACCTGACCAACCTAGAGGAACGTACAGTACATACCTACACTCTCAACCTGACACTTCTTCCGACTCGCGGCTTCTTAACTACGAAAACTTGACACCACAACCTCTTCTGAGAACTCTCAGGGAACCTGACGTTCCTCTAGGTTGGTCAGGTAAGACTTCCTCTAGTTGGGACCCTAAAGAAACCTTCCTTACTACGATTTCGACTTTGAGGTCATGAAACCGGTGGAGTACGTTTCTCAACTGAGTAACCATTTCTGAGACTACGACCCTCCCTAACCCCCGTCCTCCTCTTTCCCTGCTGACTCCTACTCTACCGACCTACCGTAGTGCCTGAGCTACCTGCACTCAGACTCACTTGAGGCCCTCTACCACTACCTGTCCCTCCGGACCGCACGACGTTAAGTACCCCAGCGTTTCTCAGCCTGTGTTGACTCGCTGACTTGACTTGACTTGACTTGACTAATCATGTTACAGTTACAAGTGAGAACGGTAGAGGACAAACTGGTGAACGTTAAACGGAACTAAGTACCTGGATTGTAAGGTCCAAGGATAAGTTAAACGAGAAATGTCGTAGTCTGAAATAAAAGTAGTAGTTAGTGTAGGTGCTGACCCACAACAAAAACGAAACCGAAACAGACCTCAATAAGAGGTAAGAAAGACCTCAATAAAGAGGTAACTAGAGGTCATCGTACATCCCGTGAATGACTGGACCTGTCAAGTAGAAAGTCACAGGATAGAAAAACGGAAAAGTACGAGAAGTACCCTAAGAGTTCCGTTCTTATGACTTCACCAAACGGTAAGGTAAGAGGTCACCTGGTGCAAACGAGTCTTGACAGGTGGCACTGGGAGACAGAACCCACCGGGATGTACCATACCGAGTATCAAAGTAACTCAATCTGTTCCGACACTAGGTACACTTCTCAAACCAACCAAAAGACACTAACACCAAAAGTAAGACAGACGGGAGACTCTCTATTCCTATTCTCCGAATACCTTCGAAGGACTACCCTCTCTGACTGACTCCCCCTTTGACCCAGAACAAAATACGAGTCATTTAGAAATTAGGTTAGAAGACAACTACCCACCCCGACACAAGGGAGGGACAACAAACTGGACTCCGGTTTGAGACCACCTCCATCACTTCTATTACCACTGGAGGAAATTTCCCGTCCGTGACGATGTGAGTCACGGGGACTGGGACGTCGTACGGTGGTAGGTGGGTACGAATCATTGACCCTTTTATACACAGGTCGTCAACTTTCAGTTTGCGTCAAGGAAGGTCCTCGTTAAAGACAGTGGAGACTCGATCTGACACTCCGAGATCACCACAGGTGTACGGCGAAACTTGGTAGGAACAGGAACCGTCCCGACCGCAGGAGTCCTGTCATCTGACAGTAGGGGGCCAACACAAGACTTCCCACGGTCCCTTTGGTACCGGCGACGGGGAGAGGGGGGTGCAGGATAAGAAACAAGGTAGTTAACGTACCAGTGACTCAGTAATTCTAAAAGGACAAGTCCCTTTGAAGAAAAGTTTCCGTTTCTGAGAACCATTCTAATTGTACAGGGTCTGACATTGTAAATGACATCCACTCAAATAGTTCAGGGAAAGGAGACTTTTAGTCTTCCCGACTTAAACATTCGGAACATAGCTTTCTCTTTCTGTTTCGGTACTTTTCGAACCATATCCTCTACGGTTCCTATTCAAACAGAAGAAGTATTAAAAAATGATTACCAGACCCAGTGGTCGTATCAGAAATTTCATCTACGTACGAAAGTGCCTCGAACGTTTTATTGGATGACTCTATACCTTTTTCTATTGTCTTGATGAAAATATGAAAATAAATAAAAAAATTTACTTCCAAATGGTTATAAATTTGTACCTGACGAGTCCGATAACAGGTACCCTAGTGTTTCTCGGACTGTACTGGTGTGTGTGTACCTGAGTACCATCCAGAAGTACTTCAAGTAAACGGTCTTCTGGTCCTCAGGATACAATGAGTTCCGTCGGTTTTCCCTTCTCTCTCGGTCTATGATCCTTCTCCGATTGTCACCACGAAGGGAGGAAGTCCGAACACAATACATAGTATCAAATGACACGGAATCTAAAGGACCCTACTAGAGTAGGTCAAAATAAATTGTGTTGAGGATGAACAGTCTGACCCCCGAAATTGGTGGGGACGTTTCCTTAAGATTATTTGTTGTTTTACCGTGATACATTTTTATTGTTATATGAATCTAGAAAGTTTTTTAACTAAGAGGATTAAACTTTACTTCTAATAAACTTTCACTTTCACTTTCAGTGAGTCAGTGCAGGTTGAGAAACTCTGGGGTACCTGACATGTCTTAAGAGATCCGGTCTTATGACCTCACCCATCGGAAAGGGAAGAGGTCCCCTAGAAAGGTTGGGTCCCTGAATTCGGTCCAGAAGGCGTAACGTCCGCCTAAGAAATGGTCGACTCGGTGTTTCCTTCGGGATTCTATTGAACTCTATCCAATACTAATGAACTCTATCCTAAATACCAATGAAAATAATTACTGGGAGTTCAACACACATACAACAGGAATTACTAGTATACTACGAGAGACACAAGTAGTCGTTGAGTGACTTTTCGTTAGTCTTGTGCTTCTGTTTGGACAAGCCTGATCTCTTTCCCTGACTTTACAGTCTCAATACTAAATGGTTCACGTCAATCATTATATGTAGAAGGTATACCTAGACACCTAGGAAGGGTCGATAACGTTGGTATTTTGGTGGATAGTTTTTGTACCTCTTTTGTGTCTTCGACCTGGAAACTTTATGGTACAACATTAATTCTAAGTTATATCTTGTTTGTTTTTTAAGACATCGTATAAATCAATTTAACGACAGAAGTTTTATAAGGACCCCCTTTTTTCACAGACGTTGTAATTATTTATTTTATTGATCCAAAAAACCATTGTGAAATAAATGACATAACTAAATGGGAAAACCTTGGGTCCCGAGAAAAAGAAACACGTCGAATCTCGTTTCAAGAAATACTTCTCCTTCCTTCAGTGGAGACCAAGAAGTCTCAGTCAAAACTTAATTCCGACATAGGGACACGACCTCTCTCTCCGTCCTGATGGTCCGTCCGTCGTGGATCCGTAAGTCACTGGCCCTCATACCAGTGACTCCTGACTAGTCCCGACTGACGAGTCGTCGTACCCGAGACCTCGGTCCTCGGGTTACTTTTGGACCGTTGAGACACGAGTAAACGTACACCAAATGTACACACTGGTAAATCCACGATTGAAAAAGTTACTCATGAAATTTTAGTTGTAAAGACGTTGAAATACGTCGGTGTCGGTGACCGAGTCTTTCGACTCCCGTTTTACCCGTTCGTTTCTCCTCTACGTCCGTTCTCCGGTCACTTCCAGGAAACCACGAGTCTCGTTTCTCCCACCCTGTGGATGAAGAGAATCATGGGTCTAGTAGTGGATCGATTTTATTAAGGAACCTTATATAAAAAGGAAGTGGAACAGAATAGGTAATTCCAAAAGTTAAAATTACAGAAAATGTTCCATATATTATATAATGTGTTTTATGTACAAGTATTACTAGTCTTCCATTTATATTTGTATAATTTCTACTTACGAATTTAAAAAACTATGGACCTCAGTTTTAGTTGTTTTCAAAGATCTGGAAACTAAATATCATACCTTTAATATTGTCTAAAATAAGAGAAACGTAAATGAATAAAGTAAATTGTTTATAACTAACTTACGGATAACTAATGATAAACGATCCACGACAAGTCCTACGAACCCGTATGGACTCATCTATTTTATCCGTTTTTGGGACAGGAGAGTACAGGATTCCCTAAATACACACACGGCATCGTATCGGAAAGGGACTGGGGTCTAGTCTACTCGGGGTTCTATGTATGAATATAAGAAGATCGTGAACGTTGTGATATTAGTTCATTAACAAATACCTTACTAAGTCAAAGGGGAGGGGAGGGAAATCATTTTCGAGAAACTCTCGTCTCTGACAGACAAGACAAGTGGTTGTTGAGAGGTCACTACCGTGGTACGGATCGTGAATCATCTACGAGTCATTTCAAATCACTTACTTATAAATGAAACAGACGTGTGTGACACATGGACACACGTGTACATACACTCAAACAAGTACCGTTTATCTACCCCTTTGTCACCTTTGTCACCGACTGAAATAAAAAGACCCGAGGTTTTAGTGACGTCTACCATTGACGTCGGTACTTTAATTTTCTACGAACGAGGAACCTTCTTTCAATACTGGTTGGATCTATCGTATAAGTTTTCGTCTCTATAATGAAACGGTTGTTTCCAGGTAGATCAGTTCCGATACCGAAAAGGACACGAAAAGTGTACATACGTACACTTTCAACCTGATATTTCTTTCGACTCACGGGTTTCTTAACTACGAAAACTTGACACCACAACCTCTTCTGAGAACTCTCAGGGAACCTGACGTTCCTCTATGTTGGTTAGGTAGGATTTCTTCTAGTCAGGACCCATAAGTGACCTTCCTGACTATAACTTCGACTTTGAGGTTATCAAACCGGTGGACTACGCTTCTCGACTGAGTAAACTTTTCTGGGACTACGACCCTTTCTGACTCCCGTCCTCCTCTTCCCCTACTTTCTCCTACTCTACCAACCTACCACAGTGGCTGAGTTACCTGTACCCAAACACACCTGAGGCCCTCAACCTCTACCCGTCCCTCCGGACCACACGACGCCAAGTACCCCAGCGTTTCTCAGCCTGTGCTGACTCGCTGACTTCACTTGACTTGACTCTTTCTTTCCGCACTCCACAAGAGTCCGTCTTTGACAACGACTCCCTTCCTGTACATCACTGTCTTGCTTCGCATGTTCCTTTGAAAAAATCACAGACGTTCTTCTCAAGTAATCCTTCTTCGAACCCACTAACCTCTACAAGGATTTTTAGACAGACCTATCTACTATACCAGTAACTTGATTTTTATTTGGAACCTCTTACTCCTAATCCTGTAATTTTCCCAGTCGGGATGTATTTTGACCAAATATGGACTTTCTCGACTTTGTTTTTTCCAATTTTGGTGTGTGTGGTTTAAATATCTATACCATTTTAATATAGATGAGACGACGATGACGATTCAGTGTAGATGAGATCCTGAGACGCAAAAGAGATCATCGTGAATGACACTACTATTAACATTACTAAACACACTAATAAACAAATAGTATAGAGGAGGGAAATACCGTGTCACAGACGACAAGAAAAGAGACAAGGGTCTATCCTGTCTCAGACCTTGTTCGTAACCGTTTAAACACCGGTCAAAGGATAAAAACATATTGAGTGCTCAATTACCAAAAACGTAAAAATGCACCAACTTTTTCTTGTCACAAAGTACTGTGTGACTTTAATATACTTCAAATTTAAAATCACAGGTATTTATTGTAAAATAACCGTGTTTCGGTGTCAGTAACTAAATGTATAACACACCCAACGAAAACACGATGTCACCGTTTCAACTCACCAAAACTGTCTCTGTGTACCAAGTGTTTCGAATTTTATAAATGATGGACCGGGAAATTTTTTACAAACAACTGGGAACTACACCTTAAATCTTCTTTGAAGTATTGTAAACTATTTACTTACTTATTCGATTTAGTCATGGATGATACACAGTCTATCAAAATATCAAACAGAGTAAATTATGTGAAATTTATTCTCCTTTTACGGAAACAAATTGTTTATTCCTTTGAGTCCGAGTCCCCCTAATTCGTCAGACGAGTAGGTCTCTCGTGTCTCAGTTCTTGACTTGGGTCTAGATTGAGGTTTAAGATACGGGAAAAAGTGTAAACTGATATATGATGTGAAGAGATTATACATCCACAAAAATTAGACACTAAACTTACATGGGAAGGTGGGGACATCTTTCTACTCCTGAAAGCGACACAAGAGTAACAACGAATTTATCATGGAAATTTCCGTCGGGAATGGAGGGACACGGGGTAGAAACAGGACCGTGTTCGTATCCTATACGTGAATACCTCAAGAAATTCCCTAAGAGGATCATTTTCTTGGTTGTTTCGTTTGTTTATTTCGAATAAGTGTCGGTATGTTAAGACTCTGTCAAAACTCCTTCCTCTTCCTCGAGTCCGAGAGAACTTCCAGGACGTCTCCTCAAAAGACGAGTAAGGGTCTGTACCAAGACACGTGTACGGTTCTGTCGGGGAAGACTTTAATGATCACGAACGGAAAACCAGACAAATAGTTCTGGAAGAGTCAAAGTGAGAAACCGTTACTTTAATGGAGTAAAGACCTAAACTCATACCTGTAAATACGTATGCGACTTCCTTAAACGTCAAATAAATAGTTCTGTAATTTTTTTAGAGTGAACAAATTTAATCCCATCACGTAAGAGAATGGAATCTTTTACTGAAGTCGGATTGAAATCGGATAGACTAAGTTAATAGTAGTAAGAAACTTCCGAGTCTAAAATAGTAGGGGAGTCCTTTGGATTACATTTTAAAATTCTATCTTTTTTTATCTTTTCCCCACTTCAAGTGGTTCACCTCTGTGTCCAGGAAATTATTCCAAGACGAATGATGAATATTTTTATGTTATTTCCTTTAATTCCTTCCGGATTTCTACCTGAACCAAATACCTGACATCGACCGAAAACATTTATTTTAAAGTGGTCTCATACCAGTGTAGACAAACGGACAACGGTTACCGACGAAAGTACGATATCACCGTTTCTGAAATACCAGGTGTTTCAGATCTTGTGACTGATATACACGGACATTCTTTTGACGTCTAGAGACCTTTATCCCTATATTCTTTTTAATCTTCGCCTGAAGGGACCACCAGGTCACCAATTCTTAGACGGAAGGGTACGTCCCCTGTCCCCAAGTCAGGGACCAACCCTTTGATTCTAGGGTGTACGGGGTATCTCGTTGATTCGGACACACGGCATTGATATCTCGGGCGTACGACGTTGTTGTTTTTCTAAGGTGTACGACGTTGTTGTTTTTCTAAGGTGTACGACGTTGTTTTCTCAGGTATACGGTGTTGATTCTGAGTTACGTCGGTTTATTTATTCACAATTTTTTCTTTTCTTTTGAATCTTCTTGATCCTAGTAAATTGATCCTAGTCTATGTAGACTTCTGTCATTTAACCAAGTATAAAAACTCTCCTATAATGTATTTTCTACTGGCAACAAAGAAATAAAAGACTTTCCTATTTGGGTCACCTTTGACTAAATAGGACATCGTATTCCCTCTTAAAACCTCAAGACTTCAATTTTGAGTCGTACCGTATATACCGTTCTGAATGTGTAACCACCAATGTACACACCAGTCTTCAAATAAAGAAAAACCGTGGAGTTTAAAGTGATAATTCTTAAGGAAAACTCCTGAAAGGACCACCAGGTCACCGGTTCTGAGGAGTGAGGGTTACGTCTTCCAGGTCAAAGTTAGGGACCAGTCCCTTGATCTAGGGTATAACTACGATGATTCTCAACCTTACGGTGGTGATTACTAAGGTGTACGGTTTTGATTCTGGACCATGTCGGTTTATTTATTTAATTTTTTTTTCTTAAGGAAAATTAATTACAATAGTCAATGTTTAGGTGACGACTTACATTATTAACTATTTCCTCATAGTATGATTTGGTAGTTACCGGTAACTATGAGATCGTTTAATTAGGGTAGGGTCGTCTTCAAACCCTTACCTCGGGTTCTCATGTTTAAAATTGTAGGGGATGGAAGGGTGGGGATGGGGTTTAGAGTAGTAGAAACGTCTCACTTCCTCGGGACCCGAACTTCGGACCCCCGAGTCCAAACACGAGACCGATTAAAGAATGAACTACCCACTGAAACCTGGAAGGATATCTCGGCTCCTTGTTCACTGTATTACATATGTTTACAAGAATCTTTTTAACACTTGGTAATATTGACTCCGACCGGAATCCATTGTACGTTTCCCATTCGGACTTATCTTTGTGGAAGCCGACTGAGACTTTGAGTCTTATGATCCATTTTTCAGAAAAGAAGAAGGAAATTGATCAGTACTAAAGGTATTCCTTAAAAACCAAAAGTATAGGGAATAAGACGATTAAGAAAACGTAAATTGACGAGTCTTTAGAATTTTTCATCTCCTTGTACTCAAAAGGAAAATTTTCAGGGGACTCAGGAATAAAAAAGGATCCTTTTATTACGAAAAATATATAACAAGACTACATTCCTGTTTAGTAGTAACTGTATGTGAGTCAAGTCAATGAAGTCAGCGAGTCAGTACAGGCTGAGAAACGCTGGGGTACTTAACGTCGTGTGGTCCCGAGGGACAGGTAATGGTAGATGGTCTCAAGTGAGTTTGAGTACAGGTAGCTCAGTCACTACGGTAGGTCGGTAGAGTAGGAGACAGCGGGGGAAGAGGAGGACGGGGTTAGGGAGGATCGTAGTCAGAAAAGGTCACTCAGTCGAGAAGAGTACTCCGCCGGTTTCATGACCTCAAAGTCGAAATCGTAGTAAGGAAGGTTTCTTTAGGGTCCCGAGTAGAGGAAGTCTTACCTGACCAACCTAGAGGAACGTCAGGTTCCCTGAGAGTTCTCAGAAGAGGTTGTGGTGTCAAGTTTTCGTAGTCAAGAAGCCGCGAGTCGAAAGAAGTGTCAGGTTGAGAGTATAGGTAGGTACTGGTGACCTTTTTGGTATCGGAACTGATCTACCTGGAAACAACCGTTTCAGTACAGAGACGAAAACTTATACGATAGATCCAACCAGTATTGAAAAGAAGGTTCCTCATTCACAGAAAATTAAAGTACCGACGTCAGTGGTAGACGTCACTAAAACCTCGGGTTTTTTTACTTCAGACTGTGACAAAGGTGACAAAGGGGTAGATAAACGGTATTTCACTACCCTGGTCTACGGTACTAGAAGCAAAAGACTTACAACTCGAAATTCGGTTTAAAAAGCGAGAGGAGAAAGTGAAACTAGTCCTCCGAAAATCGAGGAGAAGGGAAGGACGGTATGTAATCCACAGTGATTTGTACTAATGACAAGGGAGGACGGTACCTTGGACACAAGAGACGGTCCTTAGAGTGTCTGTCGGAGGAGACGTCACGTGGAGCGTGAGTCGGAAAAACGATCGACGGGTCGAGACTCAAGTTCGACAGAAGGACAGAGGACGTGTCAGAATTTCCTTGGTCCCGGAAGCTTCGTATTGTGTTGGTCGACATTTGTAGGTCTTTTGACGGTCTACACGAAACCGCCTAAAGACACAGGAGGTGGAGGAAGGAACGGGAACTCGCACGGTCCGACACAGCCTAAATTAGGGTGTGTCCTCTGTCTAAGAAAGAGAGTCACCCTTGGGTGTAACCGGTACACCTACGATTAAGTGAGGGGAGACTACCTCGACCCTCTCGTCTCTTACCGTTGAGAAAAAAAAGGTTTCCTCATCATTATTATCATGTCCCGCC